>VWZV01004334.1:151761-478894 GCA_013397155.1 Irena cyanogastra
GCCCGTCAGTGTTCGGCGGCCGCGTGGAGCCCGTGAGCGACCGAGCGGGGCTGGGCCGGGCCGGGCTGGAGAGGCCGCGGGCGGGAGCTCGGCGTGGTCGGCCCAAAGTTCTCCTTTTCATGGGCATGGAAAAGGATGGGATAGGTCCCCATCGCCATCTAGCAGCGATTTGTAGTTTCCTTCATGTACTTATGTAAAGCAAATCAGGCCCCACGGAAGCGTTTACGCCCATCTAGAATGGGAAGAACGGCTTGTATATATCTGGTTTTTTAACCTTTTTTTGTTACAAAACAGGTTTTAAGAGGCCTTGGTCTAGAATAAAGTCGCAAATGAACAACTTTTCTTGCCAGTACAGCTTAGATTGTGCTCTGATGCTTTCACCCTGATCAAGTTTGCTATTTGTGTTCGGATCTCCGGGTAACACCAGGGGCCAGAGCCTTGCTCGCGACCAGTGTCACATGCAGAGATGGCCCTTCCATTGGTATTAGCTGGTTAGTTTGGAGGTCTGGAGCATTTTAATACCTCTAAAATGACCTGTAGATCGGAAGGATTAACAACCGATATAATATAATGCTAAAACATTGTTTTTAAAGGGTGCTGTTCATTCTCTGGCTATTTTTGGGCATCCTTTCAGCCTTTTGACAGGCAACTGGTGCTGAGGGCAGCTTAATTTTCCACTGCACAAATTTTAAAGCACCAAAGATTGTTCAGAGCATTCAGACTTTCTCTGACACTGTTTGATGAGCTGGTTACAGCATTTCCTAATTCAAATCACAAGTGTTGGGTTAACACAGGTGAGTTTTTTTTAATAGTAGATTGAAAGTAGTTTTGAAGGGGTTTATTACAGAGGCCAAATTGTGTAAATGCCTTGGAAGTTCAGGTGTAGTTTTCTGGAGGTGATCTGTGCAGCACAACTTGGAGTAAAATATTGCTGTGATGACGTAATTTGCGTCTTATCCGGTGCTCAGCGACAGTTGCCTGCTGTCAGCGTGCTGGCACTGCTGAGCTGACGACACCTTGGTTCTGAGCAATATCTGAGGAGTTCAAACGCCAGAAATTCACTTTACCTGCACTTAAGGGTCTGTGCTTCCCCAGGCTTGCGCTCGGCCGCTGATCTCCGTGTACTCCGAGAAGGGGGAGGCGTCGGGCAAGAACGTGACGCTGCCCGCCGTGTTCAAGGCGCCCATCCGGCCCGACGTGGTGAACTTCGTGCACACCAACCTGCGCAAGAACAACCGGCAGCCCTACGCCGTCAGCGAGCTCGCAGGTACGGCCGGGCTGCTGCTCGGGTTGAGCTCTTCTGTTTTTCGGGTTCTGTGCTGCTTTAGTCCGAGCTTCCTGTTAGGGGATGGTGAGCTCTCCTTACAGAGTAGGGAGACAAAACAGTTCCTTCTCTAGGTGAGGGCCAAGGACAAATGATCCAAATCTCAGGCCCAAGAGTATAAACAGCGTGGGCTGGAGAGAGAAAAACAAGCAGGATGAGACTGCAGAACCTAAAGCCATAATTGGGCAATTAACTTCAATATGCAAATGGACCAGAACTTATAAAAGTGTGAGACCCTGTGAGTGGTCGTCCATTTTTGTGACCATTTTGGTTCATCTTGGATGTAGCCCTGGCTGGGCTCTTGTGCTGCCCAAGGTGGATCCATGGAGGCCTCCTAATAAATCCCTACTTTATTCTTTAATTCTGTCTAGGTCAGCCTTCACAAGGCATCAGGGCTGCACTGCAGGGGGGTTCACATGGAAATAAAGCTGGAGCTGGGATAAGAGAAATGCTTATCCTTGGGGTTCTGTGTAGAAGACAAGGCCAGTTGTTTTAAATGGTTTGATATGTAGCAGTTTTATTGTTCTCAGGAGCATCAAGGTGGTGTTTTGGGGTACTCTGTGGTCTTGCAAGTATCTTAAAGATCTTAGGTCAGAATCAAGTACATTAATAGACTAGGATTAAGTTTTTTCTGATCAAGATTTGTTATGCTGAAATGATGAGATTCCACTTCATTGGTCCGTGTTTCTGAAACACATGATTGTGTGGAAGTTCTGATCAGTGCCCTGAGTTCAGCATCCCTCTGGCTGCGGGAGCATGGCAGTGATGTCACTCTGAATGACCATCATGATGTCTCTCTCTGTTGCAGGTCACCAGACCAGTGCTGAATCATGGGGTACCGGGAGAGCTGTTGCTCGCATCCCGCGTGTCCGGGGTGGTGGCACTCACCGCTCTGGCCAGGGTGCCTTTGGCAATGTATCCTTCCATGGCTGTGCTGGCTTTGGGGGCACTGAACTCAGCCAGCAGAAATGTTTTTAATTATCTAAATGTGAGATGGAATCTTTCTTGAGGTAATGGCTGCAGCTCAGACTTGATTTGATGTGATTCCCACTCTCGAACCACATGACCCCTTCTGTCTTGCTATGATGTCGTAATTTGCGCCTTACCCTGTGCCCAGGGACAGTTGCCTGCTGTCAGAGTCCTGGCATAGGTGGTTGACGACCCATTAATGCTGAGCAAGCAATAAACAGTCCCTTTGGGGTAAGAAAGCTCCAAACAGTTGTTCTTAACTGCAGCTCCCAGATGTGTCGTGGCGGCCGCATGTTCGCCCCGACCAAGACCTGGCGGCGCTGGCACCGCAGAGTGAACATCACGCAGAAGCGTTACGCCATCTGTTCTGCTCTGGCTGCCTCTGCCCTGCCAGCTCTGGTCATGTCTAAAGGTGAGAGTTCTGCCTCTGGAATTGTTTGTCTGCGCCAGCGTTGGGTACTTTGTGGTGGCTTAAATGAAGTCTTGCAGTGCGGTTTGATTTCTCATCATGGAGGCAGAGATTTAGTCAACACTCAGGTACACAAAGTCCTGTCTGTGTGAGACAGACCTGTAAGACACCAATGGAACTTCACTGCTCTGGTTGCTGTGCCTGACTTCATTTCATGATTTTCTATCATGAATTTAATTTATCATGTGTCATTTATGAATATACAAAACAATAACCTTGAGGAATGGGTCCAGCCAAGGTTACCAATGAGCAACACTGAGTGTCTTGTGAAATCCTGTCTAGGCCACCGAATTGAGGAGATTCCAGAACTTCCTCTGGTTGTTGAGGACAAGGTTGAGGGCTACAAGAAAACCAAGGAAGCTGTTCTCCTGCTGAAGAAGCTTAAAGCTTGGAATGACATCAAAAAGGTGAGCTGGGAAGGTGTGATCTGAAGGGCAAAACACAGGTGATTGAACCATGCAGTTATTAGAGTAGGAATTCCAAATAGTTCTGTATTTTGGTTCTCGAGAATGATGAACTTCTCACTGGTCCGTGTTGCAGATCTGCAGTGATGATGGTGAAGTTCTGACCGAAGCAGTGTGTTGGGTCTGACTGCTGGGCTCTGGGCTGCTGGGATATTCAGTTTCTGCTTTTCCCAGGTTTACGCCTCCCAGCGCATGCGGGCCGGGAAGGGCAAGATGAGGAATCGCCGCCGCATCCAGCGCAGGGGACCCTGCATCATCTACAACGAGGACAACGGCATCATCAGAGCTTTCCGGAATATCCCAGGTAATGACCTGGGACACACTCACCCTTCTGTTGAGAGACTGCCTGGAATGATGAGATTCCACTTCATTGGTCCGTGTTTCTGAAACACCTGATTGTGTGGAAGTTCTGACTGGCTGCAGTACTTGATATGTTCTTTGTAAGAACCTGTTGGGGTGATGTTTAGGGTGTTTGTGACGAATGTTGCAGCTGTTCCCAACCCTGACTGTGTTTGGGGCAGTTAAAAATGAGGCTGGTTAGTTTTCCACTGGAAAAAGGATTATTATTGTTAATTTAAAATTCAGTAGATCTTCATACACAGGTGTGTGTAGCTCTGTAGTGTCAAAGCCAAAAACCCCCAGTCTCTTTCTGCATCTTGTGCACTGCTTAGCCTCCTCAATTTTAATTACAAACTAAGGGGATTGCTTTGCCTGGTTTCCTGCAGGAATCACTCTGCTGAACGTGAACAAGCTGAACCTGCTGCGCCTCGCTCCCGGGGGCCACGTGGGGCGTTTCTGCATCTGGACAGAGAGCGCCTTCCGCAAGCTGGACGATCTGTACGGCACCTGGCGCAAGGCTGCCACGCTCAAGAGCGACTACAAGTGAGTGCAGCCAGGGTGGCAGGTTTCCCCTTTTTCCCAGGAAAAGATACTGGGACTTGCCTCATTATGGTAAATTAGCCATGGTTTTGTCACCCACTCACGCTCCGAATATTGGTTTCGCAGCCTGCCAATGCACAAGATGACCAATACAGATATTGGAAGAATCATGAGAAGCCAGGAAATCCAGAAGGCCCTACGTGCTCCAAAGTAAGTGACTTTATTTAATGAACAAAGGCTGTGCAGGGAGGTTTGAAATTAGTTTCAGGCTGCGATTTTTTAATTTCTGGGTATAAACACAAGGAATTGCAGTTGTCCAGATCTCAGGGAGAATTTAGCAGAAGTGGCATTGTGAAATATGCTGATGATACAACATGGCTGTGCTTTTCAGGAAGAAGATTCAGCGCAGGGTCCTGAAGAAGAACCCACTGAAGAACCTGAGAATCATGATCAAGTTGAACCCGTATGCCAAAACCATGCGGCGTAACACCATCCTGCGGCACGCCCAGAACGTGAGTGGGGCTGCCACGGGCGGGGCTGGGGCTCAGGTTCAGGTGTTGCCCTGACTGATCATCTCTCTGTCTGTTCTAGCACAAACTCAAGGAAGAGAAGAAAGCCAAGGCCCAGGCCAAGCTGGCAGACAAGGCCCCGGCTGCACCCAAGGCAGAGCCCGCTGCCAAGAAGGCCAAGACAGCCAAGGCAGCCAAGCCCGCAGCAAAGGCCAAGGCCGAGGCATAACCGCGGCCGTGCTGCCCCAGGGTCCCCGCGGGGGCCGTGCCCGGGGTCTGTCCCTAATAAACGCTGTTGGAACAGGGAATGCCGTGTCGGGTGTGCGTGTCTGAGCAGGCGTTCAAACGGAAACTTCCGGGGAGAGGAGGGAGGAGTGGCTGAGCCGCGGGAGCCGGCGATTCCCGCTGCGACGGCCGCGGGGGCGGTGACCACCGGTGCAGTGACCGGCAGTGGCCGCGCGGTGGCGACTGCCACCCGCTGCTGTCCCGGTGTGATGTCACGCGGGCGGTCCGTGACGTCACGGGGCGGGGCGGTTCCTCCCCCGGCGGGGACGATGCTGAGGCGGCTGCAGGAGCTGCGCAGGGAGGAGGAGACGCTGCTGCGGGTCAAGGCGGCGCTGCACGATCAGCTCCGCCGGCTGCGGGTGCGCGGGGACACCCCGGGGCTTGGGGACGGCCGTGGGGACGGGAGCGGGAGCGGCGGGAGCGCGGCGGCGGCGCCGGGCCTGCCCCTCAGCCCTGGCCGCGCAACGCGACCGCGCTCCGGCACGGGACGGGCCCTGCGGCCCTTGGTGCTGGGAACGGCAGAGCAGGGCAGTGCTGCGGGGCGGTCTGGGAAAGGGGGAGCCTTCTGCGGTGCTCTGAGAGGTAAATGTAACTGTGTGCAGGGTACACCTGTAAGAAGTACCTGTAATTGGGAATGTATGTATACATTAAGAGATAAATGTATGTAGGATATATCTCTAAGAAGTAAATGTATGTGAGTGTGATAAACTAGGATACATGAAGAGATAAACATGAGTGTACATAGGATACATCTCTAAAAGGTAAATGTGAGTGTATGTAGGATACATTAAGAGATAAGTGTGAGTGTATGTAGGATATATCTCTAAAAGGTAAATGTGAGTGTATGTAGGATACATTAAGAGATAAGTGTGAGTGTATGTAGGATATATCTCTAAAAGGTAAATGTGAGTGTATGTAGGATACATTAAGAGATAAGTGTGAGTGTATGTAGGATATATCTCTAAAAGGTAAATGTGAGTGTATGTAGGATACATTAAGAGATAAGTGTGAGTGAATGTAGGATATATCTCTAAAAGGTAAATGTGAGTGTATGTAGAATACATTAAGAGACAAATGTAATTGTGAGTATGAGTAGGATACATTTCTAAGAGGCAAATGTGAGTGCATGGTTTGCCTTAGCTTATGGACGGAGAAGGGATAGTTTGAGGTAGTGGAAGTGAAGACTACTTGGGTTTAGAGACGCATGCATATCATAGTAAAGGAGCTGAGAACAGAATTGCAGATTTAACAAAGCCTTTCCAAGACTGACAGGTAAAAAACCCCAAAATTGTGGGTGGGAAAGGTTAAGCAGTGTCAGGCAGGCCGGGCTGTGGGATGTGTTAACGAGTGCCCCTGCAGGTGGAGGAGCTGGCGCTGCAGTCCATGATCAGGGCCGGCGAGGAGAACGTCCCGGTGCCCCTGTCGGCCCTGGCCGAGGACACTCAGCAGGTAAGGGGGGGTCCCTGGGCTCGGAGGGGCCCCACGGCTGGGTACAGCATGAGCTGGGCTCTGCATGGTTCTCCTGTGCACCTCCTCATTGATGCTTCTCATCACTGCAAAGCTCAGCTGTAAAATGTCTCTTGCTGCTGGTTTGTTTCAAGGGTTTCACCTTTTCCCATCCCCAAAAGCAGCACCGTGTTTCCAGGGGGATTGGGAAATATCTGTGTGGTGTAGCTTCAGTTCACCATGTATTAAATACTTTGTTTAATTCTTGTGACACTGGGGTGGCACCGGTGCTGGGGCTGGAGGCACAGGTGCTGCAGCTTTTCACTCCATACCTGGCCAGCCTGACCCAGGTGCAGCTTTCCCATGGAGATCAGGGCCTTGCTGCTGTGATGGGCTCTCAGTCAGCAGTTCTAGCTCTGAGACCTGTAATTAACAGTGAGTGCATGCTCTAACGGTGATTGGAGAAGTGTTTGATGTCTCTGCTAGGTTTGGTAATCAGCCCTTTTCTCTGACAGACTCTTGGGCAGATGGACAATGAGGCTGCTATCAATCAAACTGAGTTACAGCTCAGTCTTCAGGATGATAAAGAGGAGGAGGAAGAAGAGGAGGATGTGATTCTTGAGAGAAAAAAAATCTGAGATGGGCTTTACTACAGACTCAGGAATTTCTTCTTCATTCATCTGAAACTCACCAAGTGATTTCCATTTTGTGCTGTGTGTGGGTATGAACTATTTGATGTATCAGAGTCGAGGGCAGTGACACTGAACACATGCATTTCACAGGCTGGGCACATCTTGACTCAGATGTTGAAAGAATGAAAATCTGCTGCACAAATACGTAGCACAATCCATTCCACATTTCAAACCTAATGTAGCTCTTACAACATCTTTGTACATGGAAGGGAGAAGCAATTGATCAACCAGACCAATTAACACGTGCACTAAAAGCAATAACTTGTCTGTTCTCACTTCCTGATGTGAGAAACAAATCCAGGTCCTGGAGGCTGGTGCTGCCCCAGTGATTACATTATAACCTCATTTGCCTAAACTGGGAATTTAAGGTACAGGCTGAGAAAAGATGTGTCCAGGGCTGTCTCCAGCCTTCAGCTGCTGTGTTCTCAGTTCCATGGAAAGCTGGAGTTACTCCCAGAGACCTCCCAGTGTCAGCCCAATTCTGAGCACAGCAGGGAGGCGTCTCTATCCCCCTGGTGCGCTTCAGTTCTGTCAGTCTGTCCGAGAGAAGGACTTTCTACTTCTGCCCCTTCAGAGCAGCAGCCAAGGAGCCTTTTATTTGTCCACAAATCGTAGACTAAGAAATGATCTGTGGTGCTTGTAATAAGCTAATACTCTTGAATTGGTATAATTTTCTCTTTCTCTCATTGTAACCTCATAAATCAAGGCAAGGTCGCCTGCTTTCATGTGATTCTCAAGGAGGAGCATGAGGAGTTTAAGAACTTAGTTATAATGGAAAGTGATGTTAAAAAAAAAGTAAAAAGTGATGTAAAAAGTGATGATCTCCACCATTTTTGCATTTGGAAAAGTGTCTGGTGTCCTGGGGGTGGTCAGAACTGACAATCAGCCTCCAGTGAATTCCTGCCACTGTTTAATGAGTGTTAATTTGGCTCTTGTTTGGTTTGTACCAATGGAAACTGTTGGGATGTGGCTTCATCCTGTAGTAAAGACTATTTGTGTTTTGAGGATCTTGGATGTCTTAATGAAGGAATTCAGAGCAGTAATGAAGAGATTGTTTAACAAAGCTTTCCCAAGCCTGACAGGTAAAAAAAACCCCAAAAGTGTGAGCCAAAACTGTTATGGTCAAACAAGGCCGTGCTGTGATGTGTGTGAAGAGCTGGTTTGGGAGGAGCTCAGGAGCCATCCTGGCCTTTCCTGGCACATTTCAACTCCAGAGGGTAATTTTGACTGTTGAAAAATGTTATTTGTGCTCAGCATGGTCCAGAGTAGTTTTCATGGATAGAATTCCTGCTGCTTTTGTGAACGAGTCCCTTGCTTTTGGATTGGAACAGCCCAGTTCTAGTGCATGTTGCAATAAAGTTCTTTTCCTGCTGTCCTTACACACAACTGTGCTTGCAGTGCTCAGATTATTGCTGTCTGGGGGGACAACCCAAAGTGGGAATTAAACCTCTCAAACCTCAGTGTGCATTTCTTTTAGCAAACAGTAAAAGGCTGTTTGCTGGGTGCAGGTAAAGCTTAGCCAAGAGTTCAGTTTACACCCTCCCAGCTGTCACTTCAGGTCTCATTCCAGCTAGGACAGGCTGGAGCAAGCCCTGGATGTGTCAATGAGTCATTTCCTGCCGCTGCTGGCCCAGCTTCTGCCAGCCCTTTGATACCTGATCCTCTGGCCATGTGGAAGTTCATGTCCCGCTGATGGGGATTCCTTCTGGGGAAGAATTTCAGGCATTTCCTCATCCGAAGCATCCTTTCAAAGAGCTGAAATTTATAGTACAGTGACCAGATTAAAGCTTTGGTCAAGTCTTTAAAAAAGCTTCAAGAAGTTACTTGATAATATATTTATTAAGAGAACCCATTGCTAAACATCTGAGAGAATAAAACAATAAAGGATTTTCATACACTTTTAGACACTAAACATAGTTGTCATGACTCTTTAGGTTAAAAGAAAGCAAAGTGCTTGGATCATTGTCTTGATTCCATAGGACACTTCCAAGAACTAACTTTTAAAAATCAATTAGAAAGACATACATCACTAAATCCAAGGATGACGATATGTTCGAAAAATAAATATAGAAATATGAACAAGTCTACAATTAGAATATTGCCCTGTGCATTCTGAGAAGTGCAGAGCTCTTGCCTTCTTCACCTGCAAAGAGAGATCTCTAGACAACAGCAAAATTGGAGCCTAACTTTTGGGAACAGCTGGGCAGCAGCAAAGCATGCTCACAGACAGGCTCGGAGCATCCCGATCCCGAGCCCAGGGAGCTCAGGGAAAGCATGATTGAAGTACCAACGATTTACAAAGAGTCTTGATAAAGTTCAAACAAGCCAGGGGCCAACCCCCCCGCCCCAGTGATATTTTCATTAAGAAAGAATATCCATAATCACCTAAAATCAGCAAGCACTGGAACTCACACAGCTTACATTTGGTCAGTGAACGACGGGACCCGGTACGATACCAATTAGTTTAGGACGAGATTTAAAACCGTTTTGGCACATGCTATCGAGACATTCTTCCTTAAGAGGTGAAATACATGTTTGAACAGGTACAAGCTGAGGAAAGAGGACCAGGAGAGCATGGGTGTCACCAGAGGTACAGTCCAGGAGCTGCCCCCGGGCTCAGACGCCGGCGGCGTGCGTGGGGGTGCTGGGCTGGTTAAGGCCGATGGTGGAGCAGAGCCACCCCGCAAAATCCACCTCCTCCGCCTCGGATCTCTTGATGAAAGCATGGATCTGGGCACAGGAGAACAGGGTCAGTGGGCCAGCTCTCAGTCTGCTCAGGAGCAGCCAGAAATCCACCTGGAGCAATCGAGCTGTGAAACTTTACAAAGCACGGGGAGTTTTCCACAGAAATGCAGAACAGCCAGCACGAGGCAAAGTGTCCCAGAGGAACCCTGCCACAGCGCCTGCTGCACCACAGAAATGATAAGGATGTGGCTCAGCCACTCAAGGTAATACTCTGGAAAATATCTGCCTGGGCACTAAAAGGATTTTTGTAATAAAAAGTCTCTTTGCATTTTGCACCATTATTGTGCAGCAGCAAACCTGATTTTCTGCAGTACAACTGAAATCCTGGCATAAAAAAAAAAACATAAAAAGATGGGACTCATATGGTTATTTCACACAGAGAAAAATGCAGGATTTGTGTTGAGTTCTACAGATTCTGCAAGACAAAGCTGGTAAAAAAGTGACAAATTTTGTGTTTCACAGCAAATGATTAAAAATGTATTTAATTAGTCTATATGGTATGTGGAGCTTTATTCTTTTCTCCTCCTAAAAGTATTAATCAATACTTTATTATTAACAAACTCAAGAGAGAATCCTTTTGCTGATTAATTTAAGTCACCTATTGTGAGTATCAAATGGCAGACTCCACAGCCCACCAGACTTTTGGTCTCCTTTGCAGTTCCTGTTGTAGGAGGGTGTGAAACCTGCAGCCCCTTGACCTCTAGCTCAGAAAAGCTGTTCCTGCTCAAGCTGAGCTGCTCATGGGCCACCAGCCACCCTCGAGGCCACCTGCTCTGATCTGCTCTGGGCCAGTTGAGGAAGCCAACCTGCCTGGGAAAGGGCTCTTAAACCAAATTAAAAACCTTCACTTACCATCAGCTGCTTCAAGTCGGCTCTCTCAGCAGGATTTTTAATTAAACTAGGAAAACACAAAGTGGTGCACAAGTTACACTCCCATTATCTTTTAAAATAAGGCTCCAGTTGTGTCCTGTTGGTTGGACTGCCCTGGTCTGATGACACCACTCAATAAAAGCTTCAGGTGCCTCTCAGACAGAGATGGGAGCCTGCAGCTCCCTTCTGTGGGTTCCACAGCTCCAGGTAAGAAATCCTGAGTTGTCTGAGACTGATGAGTGTCTAAACCAAGCTGGGGAGATAAATCCCATTTCAACTAAAACAACATGAACCACTTTATCCCTCACGTTTCTTTGCCCCAAGACTCTTCAAGCTCAGTATCAAGCAGGGCTATTGCATGACTGTCCTTTCTTTTGGAAGCTGTAAATAGAGATATTTGATAAATAAACAACCTTCTGAACTGCAGTGAGCTGCCTCCCTTAGCACTGGTTCAGTGCTGGCACCACTGAGGTGCAGCTGGGAAAGTGAAAGATGGGGGAATGGCTGCTAGGATAAAGCTGTTGGTTCATGAGCAAGGAAAAACATCTGGAGGCTGCAGATTCTGCAGCCCATGGCACAGGCACTGCAGGGTGAGGTGCCTGAGCCCTGCAGAAGCTGGCTGTGCTGGGGGCACTCTCCAGGGCTGGGAAAGGTCTGCCCTGAGCTGCACACAGCAGCAGAAATTCAGTGCTGAAGAGGGGAATCTCCCTGAGCCTTGGGACTCCTCTGGATGCATGTGTTGCCTGTGAGATGAACTTGACGCAATTAACACCAGAGAGGATTGATTATGCTGATTGAAATCCTTACATTTGCCCTGGCCTGGAGCAGGGACTCTGCCAAGTGCCCAGTGTGTCCCTCTGCCACTCAGCCACAGAGAAAATAGAGATAAAGTACTCACCATTTGTTAACAAAATCTTGAAATTCAGAACCAAAGACACCATTGGGCAGTTTTGGAGGTGGCTGTAAATAAATAAATACATTTTTAAAATCAGCAATCATTCAGCATAACTAACACCTGATGATGCACAGCCTAGCCAGGGATCTAGCAGTTCCATGTCCCACATCTGAGCAAAGCTGTACAACCCTGGCTGATCTGGTTATTACCCCCAGCTGCAGGACTTCAGGTGTTTCAGTGATAAATCAGACTCTCCCTGGTATAGGGTGGGTTTTGTTGGGTTTTGGTTGTTCTGTTTTCTCCACACACACACCTGAATGGGGTGAGCACAGCCCCAGCTCTCATTAAGGAAGGCTCAGAGCACTAATTAGCACCGTGTCATTCTCCACACTGCTGAGGGAAGGTGCCCTGCACATCATTAGCTCCATAATCCTTCTGATGTAAATTTTCTGTCCCTGGGAATGAATTTGTTCAGGCTCTGAATTCAGACAGAATTCTGACAAATAAAGAAGGGGGACTGCATAAAGCTGCACGTTATTGCCTCATCCTCCAGGACTTAGCCACAGGATCAGGGTTAAGTTGCCATCCTCACACTGAGTTCCTTCTATGCACAGGGCAGGGACAAGGCCTGCACTCCTCCCTCACTGGAGCACAGCCTGTGCTGGAGGGAGCAGCTCCTGCTGAAGAAGTTCGTACTAAATCAGAGGTGACACAAGATAATCTTGCCAAACTCTCAACTGCTGCAGCTTTTCAGCCCAAACTGACCCCCTCAGGGATGCTGCAAGAGCAGGACCACAGCAGCTGAAGTAATTCAATGCTAACTCTATTCCCAGAGTTAGTGCTGGCAGATTGGGGTGTTATGTAATATGCAAAATAGATTTGTAATCTGAGACAATTTTGCAAGCAGATGAGTTACAGAAGCAATTTATCAATTTACCAGTGGCACAGGCAATGCAGGGACCCAGACACTGGAAACTCTGGTTTTCAAATGGGTGAGCTGGACAGTTTTCAGTAATTCATCCAGCTGGAACAATTGTTATCCAGCTGCTACAAATGACAGCTAACATGAGCATGCTTTTTTTTTGAAGAACACAAGCAGTGGAGTCACACAAGTTTCAGTGGTACTTATGCTAAAATACTGGAAACTGAAAATACTGGAAACAACCCATTCTAAAATATGAATCTCTAACTAACCTGGAGCTTAGCTATTTGAAAGAGGAGAGAATTGTGGCTCAGTCATAAGGCTAAACCAGACCAAACAGCACCAACCCCACAGTCCCCCAAATTCCAGGATGCTTTCAAAGTTTACAGAGGTGAAGTGCAGATTTTTAAATTTATAAATTACCTCATTGACGATGTAATCCAGAAGTTCAAAGATTGCCATTGGGGGTCTGCTGTCTGATCCATAGGCTGGGAAGAAATGGGAGAGGTGGGATCAGTGTCACTCTCCCCCCATGGCTTTAGGAAGCCCAAGTCTGACACTTCTGGCACCCAGCAGATTTACAGGGAAAAGGTGCAACAGCAACAGGGAAATGCTTTCATGCAAGGAGACATTTCCAGATCTGATCCAAAGCATTCACTTCCCTGGGAATCATCCTGCTGCACTTGGACTGGCATCTTGGAGAAAACCAGAGCACCAGACTGGGATCTCAGTACTGGGCTGCTCACAAGAACCCCCAACAAAAGGGTCTCTGGTGCTCTGTTCCACAGGGCTCCTCACAGTGAAGCTGAGCCAGGTGCCCAATACAACCCTGATTTGTTTTAAGTTTAAAGCCCCACTGTGCAGACCAGGATGGGATAAAAAGGACCTTGAAGCTGGCAGGGTACAGGAATGGATGTGAGGGTTGGAACTCACAGCTCATGGGTCGGCCGGGCGCTCTTTGCCTGGGCGAGGTCTCTGTGACTGGAGAATCCCCCTCCACGGGGCAGCCAAACATCAGCTCCAGCTCCTTGGAGTCAGGGGGGGGAATGGGGTACCTGCCAATGGCCATCTCCACCAGGGACAGCCCCATGCTCCAGATGTCTGACTGCACCGAGTAGTGAGTGCCCTGCAGCCTCTCAGGCTGAAAAACACAGGGGAGGGGAGGAGAGGAGAGGCAGCTTTGTACAAGGAATTACAAAAAAATTACATTCTGCAGTAACCTGGATAAATTAAAGGATGAAAACCCAACTCACTAGTACAGCATGCTCAAATGAGTGACTTATTCCTGAAGTTCCTGAAGTTCCCACACATTCCAGCACTGCAAACAACTGTGAGACTCTTCAGAAATTATTGTCTTACGTGCTGTTTTATTTCTTTAGCACACATCTAATGGAGCTATTACACAAGGCTCTGCAGGCAAGCTCAGACTCAGCCAAAAATCTATTTTGTATTGTCTTTAGGAGATTCACACACTGTAAGGATATTTAAGTATGAGATTTTTTTGGTCAGTTGAATAATGATGAGAAGTGTATCTGACTATTCCAGTCCCACTGCTTCACAGATCCTCAGTTTTGAGCAATGTATTCACCTCCTGCTTCTCCCAAAACCAGCTGATGAGTGCTGCACCAACTCATTTTGCTTAATTTCTGCACCTGCTTTGTCAGCCTATGTTCAGTGCTGAACATGGTTCCTGAAATTATTAATACATTGATCTACTTCACCCTCAAATCCATTTTTACTAAGAGTTCTCAAAGAAAATGTTCACTTTTCTGTACTCTGTTTAAAATCAAGTTCATGTTTTACCAAAATGGTGCAGATTCTTCTCTGATTACATGCACATATTGGAAAAATACATATGTAATTTGAAACTCCCAGAGAATGTGAGAATGCAGTAAAGCCTCTTCCTTCTGCCATAAGGGGGTGATAGTTGTGTTTAATTAGTTTTGTAGCATTGACTGAGATTATATTTGAGTTTTCTCCAGTGTCCCACCCCAGTCAGTTCCAAAGCCATCTGGACAAACTACACAACTGCTGGACAGCAATAGAAATGTCCAAATCCCAAGATTTTCATAAAATATAAGTAAAAGGAAGGTGGGTGGATGCGAAAGAGCAGGAAACAGAGAGAGCACTTCTTACATAAATATAATTAAAATCTAGAAATCTGTTCAAGTTAAACACTGTTGTTTTTACAGACCTCCATGTGGTAAAAAGGGATGTTTGCATGTAATAATTCTGTATGGTTTTGTATGTATAGAAGTGTGCAAAGGGAGCTACTGCAAGAGAAGATCCTTCAGACACTACCAAGACAAAATCCCCCTCGTGGCTTGGTCTGTGATGGCAGAGAGCAAAGCCAACCCTCAGCCTGTAAAAACAACAAATTGAAGAAACTGAAGGCAGGCAGCACTTGGCTCTCATCCCTGCTCCTGGAAGAGCCAGGGAAAGGCAGGAGCAGGGATGAGCTGAGCTGTGGATTTGGTTTTGCTCCTTAGCAACAGCCCCCAGACGTGAGAACTTCAACCCCAGCCTGGTTTCAGGTGTGTCACCAAGGAGAAATGACACAAAGACAATGCAGAGCTCCTGCTGAACAGAGCCAGCATTAAAGCTTTTCCCCTTGAAGTCTAAGCCCACACAGTTTTAATCCTACAGCCAGAGCTGGGAACAAGAGCACCAGTTCACTGTGTGCTGCACAAGGTGTGTGACAATAAAAGAGCTGCCACTGCCATTAGCTGGGGCTGGCACATCACACAGAGAGCTCATCTGGAAAGAAGTTCCAAGGTGTTCCTCATCCCCAGGGACACAGAACACCCTGGAAACAGCCCCAGATTGACTCCTTGCCCACTGCCAGGACTTCTCCTGTGGCTGGGATCTGGGGCAGTCCCACCAGGAGCAGCACTCTGCCTACAGAGTGAGCCCAGCAAATGCTAGGGTGGGAAGAGAACCACACTCCCCAAGGAAAGCAAACCATAAACACTGGGCTCTTCTGGGGGACAACATGTGCAACCCCCAAAGGCAAGAACTGACTGGGTTCTGCAGTGTACACACAGCCCCAGCTTCTCCTGGAGTGTTATAAATATTCCAAGTTTTTGGCTTTTCCTGCAATAGTTCTTCCCCCCCCCACACACAATCTGATATAACACCAGAATATTCCTGGAATGCAGGAAGAGCTGAACCAGGAACAGCAACAGCTGGTTCTTGTTTGATCACCAGAACTGGGACTACTCAACCCTAACAAACTCAGAGGTGTAAAATCTGGATTAAATCTGTACTTACAGACATGTAGGAGCGTGTGCCAACAAAGGAGTTTGCCATAGAATCTATCAACTGCCCACTGACACCAAAGTCGCAAAGCTTGATTTCACCTCTAGAGTTCACCAAAATGTTGGATGGTTTAACATCTGGAAAAAAAAAAAGAGGCATGAAATAAGACATGAAACAAGAAATCTGACAATGCAAGGTGAGAATTCTCATGTGCCTCCCTCCCTTTTCTTCCCTTTTGTGACACAATTCTGTCTCTTCTCTGGCAATAATCAGAGATTTTGGTCCCATCTCACAGACTCCCTATTTAACTACAGATAAATATAAATAAAAAGAAATATTTGAAATTACACATGCAAAAAAGATTGTCAGCTTTTTGATTTCACCCTGTTTCCTGGCTTTTAAGTATTAGGTTTGGGCATCCACATCCTCCTTGCAGATAAATGGTCTCCTTTGAGATAAATAAGTGTACAACAGCATAACTCCTCCTGAATTATGATACCTTGCCTAGAAATGATCAATAAAGAGGCCTTGCATATTTATTTTGCAAAGGTCAATGAATTACAGCAGCCACACTATCATTCCTTCATATCTACATAGGCATAAATCATCCTATGGCCAAACACTCCCTGAGCTGGGTTCTTGCTTTCTGGGTTTGGGTTTGTTGGGGTTTTTTGGGGTGGTGGTCTTGGGTTTGTTTGTTGGTTTAGATTTGGGTGGGTTTTTTTTTTTTAAAGCTCTGAAAAAATAATTTTCCTATTACTGAAAATGTGTATTTAAAAGAATTTGAGGTTGTTTTTTTTTGTGACAGAGCCCCCTCATGATTTTGAATTCATCACTTTTCCTAAATGGAAATTTAATAAGGGTCACTGGTAGCTTAGCAACTAATAACAGCTCTTTGTGAATGCAAAGGTACAGGGAACAAGTGTTTAGTGTTTCTTTTATAGCTGTAAGGAGGTTTTTCACTGTATCTCACTGCTTAGCTGGTCATTACCAACCCATTATCAAAATAAGCAACCAACAGCCCACACTGGCAGGATGATGCTGCAGAAAAAAGGGGACTGGAAAATTGTTTTGAAGAAAGAGAATCATAATTTCACTTCAGAGCAGACTCAGAAGTCTACAGGCTGTCACATTTTCATTTGCTTTTGACTTTTCAGCACAGATCTATTCCAGGAGCTGCCCTTTGGCTGGGATGCCCACGGGATGTCCCTGGGAGGAGGACACTGATGTGACAAAGATCTCCATGCAGGAGGTTTATGCCTCACTGAGCAAGATCCACGGGGAGGGGAAAATACAACAATTCCAGCTGTTCCTCCCCAGCTCCCTTTCGAGGAGTAACACAAAGTTTGGATAATTATCTACTTGGGGAAATTATGGCTCCATTTTTTTGTCCCTGCCATCCCTTTCAGGCAACTGAACCTGTCCAGGCAGAGTTTCCTGCTCTGATTTTTGTATGGAAAATCCAGGCAGGTATTTTGTGTGTGCTGCTTTCAAATCCCCAGCCCTGGGAGAGGATCTGGCCTGCTGGGCACACAGCTGCACCTTCTGCAAGCTCTGCCTCCTCTGGGCAAGCCTTGCCTGCTGAGACCCCACCACAGGGATCCCTCCCCAGGGAAAGGAAGGATCCAGGCTGGAGCTCAACCTCTCAGCCTAAAACTCCAGCAGGAGCTGAAAAACAACCAAACCCAGAGCCCAGTCAGCTGGAGCAGGGAAGCAGCAAGCAGAGATTAGAGATTCCCAGCTGCACAGGAATCTGCACCCAGAGCTCTGTGCAAAAGCAAGGTGAGAAAAACAGTGTTGGCAAAACACGCTGGAAGCACAGCAGGGCCTGAACAAAGCACAGATACCCAGGTTTGTGCTGCTCATCAATGCACAGCTACAAATGCAAAACAAAGATGTAAACCCTCACTTTCATCTCTAGAGTTCATTGATACTTCATAATTAAATGGCAAAGAAAAAATCATTACCATTCCGCTGTCAGTGCCAGACAAAATTCTCTTTATGAGCATCTTGAAGTCTCAGAATCCCCCTGGTCTCTGGAAGGTTTCCCCTTTTCCCTCAATGTTTTTGCAGGTGGCAATGCCACAGTGCAGATCTCAGACCAGCACAGCCCCATCTCCTCACTGGATTTCTGCACAAAGCTTCTCCTCCCTGGAGTATTTTCATTTTCCACACAAGGCACTCCATGTGATCAGTGTGATGTTTGGAAGGCTGCTGCATTTCCACCCCTCTAAATGTAGCACCTATTCTATTTTCACTCCAGAGCCTCTGAGACTTGAGCAGTTTCTCTGGAAACCAGAGATTTGTATTGCCAGAAGAACAGGAATGCCAAGGCATCCTGCAAAATGTATGCTGGAACTTGCAAGGAACAGACAAAAGGAACACAAAATGTGTTATGTAAGCAGTTCAGCTTTAAAGAAAGTGGAAGATATTTTATATACCATCCCAGACAAGCCAGGAAGAGAATTCTAGAGAAGTCCTTTGTCAGGGGGATGGATTTATGACACTGCAAAGGGAGCTGGTAACAGAGAGGTTTCCAGAATGCCTGATAATCTCTGTGAGAGGTTCCTGGCTCTGCTCTGCCCCACAGATTCACGCTGAAAGGTGGCCCTGGATGTTGTCATAACACCTGCAGAATTCACTCTGCACTAGTGACAGAGCAGACACGTGAGGACACAGACCAGGGATGTGTCTTGAGCACATTACTGGGATCTTCCAGTCAGCTCCCATTTCCCAAGGCAGGATCTCAGGAGAATCCTCTGGAACTGCAGCCCTGGAACAGCCCAGTGACACTTCCCTGCTGCCCTGGGCTGCTGCCTCCAGCTGGGCTTCAAAACCTTACAGAGCAGCTTCCCTGCAAGGAGAGACTTTCCAGAGAGGCCTAAACCCCAGAGAGCACCACAGATATCTTTATTTAACAGAAGATATTATTAAAATATCCAGCACAGTTGTGCTCCTCACCCCTTCCTCTCCTGAGCCTGTCTTGGATCCCACCAGTTGAACTTCCAGAGGTTTTGTGATTTCATTCCTGTCTGCTCAGAGGGGACCAGAACACAAAGCACAGTGCTCCACACGAGCAAACCCTCCAGAAAAGAACTGTATTCTCCTCTAGAAAAGGACTGTCTTTTCCATTCCTGCTCTAATAAGGCCCAAAAACTTCTCCTTGAGCTGTCTGGAATGATAAGTGAACACTTCTCCTCAGTTAGTCCAGGACATAGCTGTGCATGGAAGCAGTTCAGGTTAAATACTCCAAACTTGCTGATATTGCCACACAAGCAATAAAACAAAGCAGTGGAATAAATTTAAATTCCTTCCTGCAAATGAGTTCTCACAAGCCTGGCTGTCTTCAGATTTAAGAACAGATTTTTTTTTGGCCCTTTGTTGCTAAGTTCTCATGTTTAACAGGGATGTCTCTTCATTTTTGAGTCACCCACTCTCCCCACAGCACAACTCTAATAAATCCTGCTGAAAACAAGCCCACCAAGTGCACACATTTTCCCCAGGGATGGATGAGTGAGAACAAACAGCCCATGTGAGATGCTGTTCTCACCTTGTCAGCGCAGTAGAGAAAGCAAAGCACAGAAATCTCCAATTATTAGAGCTGTGTATAAAATAATGCTGACACAGTCACAGGAAAAGTGCCTTTACCAGCACTGTTTATCTCAGCTGGGATTCAAGGAAGAGGCAGTTTGGAAAAGCTGCCAGAAGCAGCTTCACCTGCACTCCAACCTTCATAAGGGGAGTACAAATAATGCACAAGGTCTGTGGCACAGACAGACCCACAGACAGCATCGAGGACAGAAGCTGCAAGTTTGGCTCTGGCTGTCCAGAGATGGGAGAACCACTCACTGCTCTGACTGATTCTCCTTTTAGCTGCCAGCACTGGCCACGATCAACTCCCAAAATGTCCTTTTGGCTCCCTCTTTATCAGACAGCACAGATGTGAAGTGATCACAGAGCAGCTTCTGCAAGGAGTGCACGAGGTCACGAATTCCTGCTGCTGTCAGAGCACACAGGAGGGAAACTGAGCTGACAAACAAAAAGCACCATGTGGACACGGAGTTTTACACTGCAGGGCACACTCAATCCTGTGAAACTGGAAGCAGTGTAAGAGTAGGAGAGGAATTTGTGTTGTAGAAGAGGAATTTGTGTTGGTCCAGGAACCTGCAGTGTAACCTCTGATGCAGCAAATACCATGAGGTTAAGCTGCACTTAAGATCAGGAGGGCTTCATTTTAGATTTATCAGATTTACAGATTGTAAAACTGAAAATAAATAAATAAAAACTGCTGTCTCAGCTGAGCAAGATCAACCTAAAAAAAACCCCAAGCAACCAACATAGTAACAACCCACTGCTGTGGCTGACTTGAGAACAACAAGATGCAGCAGTAACTCTTCCAGGATGCCCTAAAATAAGGTGATCTCTTTCCCTGGAGTCCTTATGCTCTGAGCAGAGACAAATGACTTTGAAACTGTCACCAGAAATGTTGAGTCTCCCTCCAACCTCCTTGCTCCACAAGAGAGCTAGATTTGTTTAAAAAAAACCCACAAACCAGGAATGTGTGATAAACACAACTTCATGTGTAAGGTGATCCTACAACAGCTTGTGCAAGCTGGGATTGCTGATTCCTTTTTGGTCTGGGCAATAAATGTAAATTCAGACATGTGTTAATGCCTGCTGCAGATATTTTATAATCTGAATATCCTCCTGTGGTCCAAAGCTCTGCAGCAGCTGCTGTGGGCTGCACAGAGGGCACCACCACTGCCCCAGCTCCACCTTCACAGCACACCCACAGCAGCAAAAATGGATTTATTACTGTACCAAGGGTCATTCTTCTTTAATGGAACATGCAACAGATTAATGGAGGAGCTGGATTTTAAAAAGGGCAATTAAAAGCAGAAAATAATTTAATACATTTATTCTAAAGTAACTAAAGACCCGGGAGAAGCAACACTCCCACTTTACACAGCTTCACTATGGTTTTTTAATTGTTTTAAAGTATGAAAATGTGCAGTTCTGCATGACAGCTCTCAATAAACAACATGTGAATATAAGAGACATGGGAAAAAAGTGACTTTCTTTGAAAAGTTTCAATGGCAATGACTATTGAACAGCCAAATGAAATTTAGCTCAGTGGTTTTTACTGCAATCAGTCTCAAACACAGACAAGTTCTGTGTGCATGTAAAATGCAAGCACAGGAGTTCAAGCACGGATTATAAATCCAGATAAGCTGCAGGAAGACAAAAGTTGAAGACACCTGATGGTCATGGTAAGAGATTTGGATTTAAAACAAAAAGTTTGCCTTACACTGCCCAAGAAAAACTCTTTGAATCAAAGTCATATGAAACCATAAAGAACCAAGCATAGAAAAAAAGAGGTATTTTAATGTAAATAAAAATTATACTCAAGGAAAGTTACAACACAAACTTTTATCTCACCTCTGTGCATTATTTTATGCTTTTCTCTCAGATATGTGAGTCCTTTTATTACCTAGAGAAAAATAAAAAAGAAATTAATTCAGGAAGCAGAAGAGAGTGTTGAATGCTTTGTCTATACAAGAATTCCAAATGCATCAGCTTAGCAGAAATCCCAAAATGCAATCACTGCCAATCAACATTGAGTTCTAATTTTTCCCTCCAGCTCAGACTAGAAAAACCAAAAACAAACACAACCCCTTCCTGGAAGTTCTGTGTACAGAGAGTTCTGCACACATTCTTGCTGCAGAATGGAGAGGAACAGGTAATACTGGGAAATAAGGAAGTGTTAATTCAGCTCTCATCCAGAAGCACCAACTGACCCAAAAGCAGCAACTCCAAGCACACACCCCAGAACATGTTACTCATTCCAGTGCCCACAGCTACCACGTACAAAATGCTTCAGAAAAGAAACTGAAAAATGAGAAAGCACACTGAAAAATCTGGGAATATTCCCTTCTCCCTGATCCCTGACCTCCCTGGATGTGGCACTGCCCAAGGCAGCCCCCCAGGTGCCAGCCCCAGGCACCACTCACCGCAATGCTGACTTTGCCCAGGATCTGCTCTGGAATCCTCCCAGCCTTCTTCAGCACTTGATCCAAGGAGCCACCATCCTGATAGGAAATATTTGAATAGTCAAACTTGAGTCAAATTGCTCTAAAATATTTTAAGCAGGGCTGTAAAGTGAAGCCTTAATTTGTTTAAAAAAAAAAAAGCAAGTTGCTCTTTACGTTTGCTTTAACATTGTTGTGGTGCAAATCTGAAATAAATAAATCACTCCTCAGGAGAATCAGTTGGGTTTGTGATTATTTTAAACAAACATTTGGCCACTAAGAACATCCAGTCAAATAAACACTGCACACAATGCCCCTCCAGAGCAGCACTTCCATGGTTTGGATCTCCTTCAGGAAGCACTGTCCACAAACAGTGACAAGCAGGAAGGATTTCACAGGTTTCTGTAATTTTCAGTCCAATGCAATTTTTTTCTTGTCACAGCCATCCACGATAATCCTCCTCCTCCAAAGACAGAAAGAAAAAGATTTTATTGATCCTGATTATGGGGCTGAAAACTCATCATACTGGAAGAGACAGAGTTTTCTGCTTGAAAATCCCAGAATGATGGGGTTGGAAGGGACCTCTAGGCCTGGGGCAGGGACACCTCCCACTGTCCCAGGGTGCTGCAAGCCCTGTCCAGCCTGGCCTGGGACACTGCCAGGGGCAGCCACAGATCCCTGATCCCTGTCCCACTCCTCTCCCAGAGCAGATCCTGCACAAGAGGAGCTGCCTCTGTCAGTTCTGCAGGTCCAGGGTGACTCCTCCAAGGATGGTTTGGCACAGAAATAACCAAAACAGGGAGAAAATGTTTTGAAGGTTCCCTGGTAAGCCATGGCCTTGTTTATTAGATTAAATAAACTGCCTGCATGCACACACACCCCCAGCAAAGGCAAATATATCCCACTGTTGCTAAGAGCTTTTCAAAAGGAAAACTAGGAAAAATGCTGTTTATTTTTAGCAACTGATTCAACAATAGACTTGTGCATCAGGTCTGGATTCTCTGGAGCAGAGAATACACAACAAAAGAAGAAATTGAAAAGTTATTTTTCCAATTTAAAGCCATGTCCTGTTGTCTGGATCAGCACTGGATAACCTCCAATATTTGACATAAAGATCCAACTGGAGGAACTAATTGTCTTCTGCCTTAACCTCCCCTTTGGAAGTTTTCATCAACATTTACACATGGTGAAAGCAAAAAAACTGGAACACAAAGGTTTCTTATTTGAGGACTAAAATCTACAACTCTTATGAGAAGGGAAGTATATAAATACTTATCTGATCACATATTTTTGTAAAAACACACCCACATACTCCACACTTGATTAAAAATACACCAGCAATAAAAAAAATACCTCTAGAAACCTCTTGTTAAACCAGCCTGAATTTCTGGACAGTGTCTCTGCTGAGACACTGGTATATTAACCATAATTTTGTTACAGAAAAAAACCTTTTTTCCCCTTCCCTGAGGACCAGCTCTGATCCTAGACAAGGCTGAACACAATTCAGCTGCCTTGTGTTGGCTGCAGCCTTCAGTATCCTGCAGGAGCTGCCTCCAACTCTTTTCCCTGTTAAATACCTGCTGCTAAGCCAAGTTAGGCATTGATCTTGAATTTAGGCACCTAAAAATATCAAACACTCAAGCTCCATTCCTCTTCCACCTCCAACTTTTTGTTCGTAATCTTACTTAGGTTTTGTAACCCACTGCTAAAAATAAGATTTCTGAGTGGTAACAACTGAAAAAAAAGACCACAAAGATCCAATCTTTTGTCCAAAAGGAGACCAAAAACTTCTACCAATGATCTGCATTAAGCTAAATGCTAAATTAAGACTGTAATTTAAATAATCCACCTCTCTTTTGATTTCATAACTTACTGATCAGTTGTTCCATGTGTAAAACGTTCTATCCAGTCTGGCTTGGACCAGATTCAGCACTGAGCCACCAGATTTCACCCTGCCTTCTCTTAAATTGAAAATGTTTGCTGTCAGACGTAATATTCCCTGTCAGATATATTATTCCCTGCTTAGGAACCTACAACCCCTGATTGCTGCTGGTGATTTTCTCATTGACAAATAAATTGAGATTCCTTTTATTTCTCCATGTGATCTCTCTTCTGGAATGTGGTAACACACGGGCTCCTTCAGTAACTGCAGCTGTGAACATCTGTGACATTTAACATACTCTCAAACAATGCCCAGAAAGTGGTTTTTTAACACCTTTTTTCCTATTTTTCACTCTTCCCCTCAATTTTGAGAGCTCGACTTTCAAATTCCCAGCAGGAATTTGTATTTTGGGGGGTGCACACCTTCCCCACGGCTGAAACCCAGATTGTGAGCTCGTTCCTAAGCAACCATCGATTCCTTCTAAAAATTCTGAGGGACCAGAGAAGCATTAAAACAATCACATGCACTTTCCAGAAAAAATACAGCTTCTCTCCAAAGAAACAGCTCTTTTCAGAGGAAAAAATAAAGAGGTCTTCAGCTGTATTGTGTTTCGTATTGTTAAAAACCTCCACCAAGTGAGGCAACAAATTTGACTGTCCTTTAATTACAGAAAATTTACTTTTCATGTTTTGAGTCCATATGGCTGGAGAAAGGCAAACAGATGTCGAGAAGAATGTGTACTTTGTATTAAAATGAAAGGCGGTTAAAAATAATTTTTTGGCATTAAAAAAGTTGTGTAAGATCCCTCTGGGCTTCTTCACTATTGTTCATGTTTGCATTTTCTGTAAAAATTAAAAAGGGACAAAATGTGGATTCATATAAATAAGGAAAAAATAGAACCTGCACAGCTGCAGTATCAGTGACCTGGTCCACTCTGCAGAAAAAACAAAGCTGAACCCCAGTCAGAACAAGTGTTTAAGTAGCAGGACTGGGTAAATATTTTTAAATACAACAAAGCATAAAAGTGAAGCAATTGGGAAGCTACATTTGTGCAGGGCAGACACTGGAGAAGGGGATAAAACATCTCCTATCAATCCCAACTTTACCAGAGTAAATCCAAACCACATCTTCAGTCAAGCAGAGAACTTTGGTAAGTGCAGTGCTGGTGGCACTGAGGGTTTGCAGGAACACTCAGAGAATAACCCCCAGTGGATAACTCCCAGGAAATAAATTTTCTGAGCACCCACCATGTGCTCCATGCAGAAGGAGATGATGCCTCAGGGTTAGATTTTATATTTTTCAGATTCTGTGCTGCTTTAGTGTGTGAGTCTGGGCTTCATATTAGGGGATGGTGAGCTCTCTGCACAGAGCAGGGAGACAAAACAATTCCTGCTCCAGCTGGGGACCAAGGACAAATGATCCAGATCTCAGCCCAAGAGCAGAAACAACATGGACTGAAGAGAGAAAAACAAGCAGGATGGGACTTCATGGGCTAAAACTGTAATTGGACAATGAACTCCAAGATGCAAATGGAGCAGAACTCATCCCAGTGACAGAGCCCGTGCCCCCGTGCATTTTGTGACCATTTTGGTTCATCTTTGATATAGCCCTGGCTGGGCTGCCCATCTTGGGTATAGCCCTGGGTAAAGCCTTGTGCTGCCCAAGGTGGATCCATGGAGGTCTTTTAATAAATCCCTACTTCATTCTTTAGCTCTGTCCAGCTTCTGTTCTAGGTCAACCTTGACAAGAGCCCTCCCCATCAGTGGATAACCCACTGCTGGCACTCCCCATCAGTGGATAAGCCATTGCTGCACTCCCCATCAGTGGAGAAGCCATTGCTGGCACTCCCCATCAGTGGAGAAGCCCCTGCTGGCACTCACCATGTGCTCCATGCAGATGGAGATCTCCCCATCACTGTAGAAGGCTCCATAGAAGCCCACGATGTAGGGGGAGTTGCACTCGTGCAGCACCTGCAGCTCCCGGATGATCTGGTTGCGGATGGCTGGCTTGATCTCCAGGTGGATTAACTGCAAAAGAAGCCCACTAAATAAAATAAAATCCACTCTTCAGGATTGATTTGTGCCATTCAGAGAGGTGTTCAACACCTGGCAGGCCCTGAGCAAGCTCTGATCTCGGAGCTGACACTGCTTTGAGCATCTCATGACCTCCAGAGGCCCTTTCCAACTCGAATTATTCTACAATTTAACTATAAAATAATCCCTCCTTGTTTTCCCAGTGTGTGGGAAATGGATTTGTGCAGAATTCTTAAAGCTTGACAGAAGGTTCACATAGTATGTATCTGTACGTAAACTGATGCATGTAATTTGATAGGTTAAAACCACTTACAATGTATTGTAATTAAGAAAGAGTTGGCTTCTGATTGTGATGGCATGAACTGTAACATCTGTATTGTCCCACCTTCACATGAGACTGAAAATTAAATAGAAGTTTTTAAAACACCTCTCAGTTGCCTTATCTCTGAGTCAAAAAAGGGCAAAATCCAACACTAGTGGCCAAGGGAAAACACTACAACACAGCACCCAGGAAAAGGCAGGAATTCCACCCTCTTTTCACAGAATACTTCTGCAGTAGAAACTTTTTGTTCCAGCACATTTCCTTAGGGAAATGTGTCAAAGATGCACTGACTCAGAGGCAGCTGCTAAAAAATACCTGCCCAGGTGTTTGTAAGGCATTAGTGGAAGGAGTGAGCTGAACCTCCAATTAAAAACTCCCCAGCACTTTTTCCCCACTAGACTGTTTATCCCATACAATACAAGTGTGTTCCCTATGAGAAAGCAAAGATTATGGAAATGAAATTTTGGTTAATAAATGGAAGAAAAATCACAATTCAGCAAACATCTCAGCTGCATCAAATATTAATGAATTGGGGCAAAATTTCCTGTTAAACCCACAGCAGGTGAAAAAACAAAAATCAATTAAATTGATTTAGTTCAAGAAAAACCTCAGTGACTTGTGCATTTTGTAATTCTCACATCTCAGAATTGGGCATTTGCCTTTGCTTCTCCCCAAACTGCCAGTGTCTTCAGCATAGTTTATTCCTAGCACATGCACATTTTCCTTCAGTTTTGCTGAAGATGATGCTGTCCCCTTCTTAAAAAGAAATACCTTAAAAAGAAAATTATTTTTATACTATCTTTTAAAGAAGTCTTCAACTTCTCAAGCAAAAAAAGGGAAGTTCCCAGTGTAGTAAAACAATGGGACCTGGGATGAGTGTTCTGTTCCCAGGGATATTGACAGGAAGTGAAAGCTCCTCATGTAAACTAAAGGAGAATTAAAACATCAAGCTATTTCAGTCAAAAAATAAATAATCTCAGTTCTCTTGCAAACTAAGTCACAATTGCTCCAGGTTGTAAAGCATGAAAAATACTCTCAGAGAAGGAGAAATCCCTTCCTGCCCAGAAACTGCACCCCAGGATGGAACTACAGAACAGGAGATGTCACTGAACTCCAATGCATTCCCTCATTCCCATTTTTTTGAGTTCTCTTCTTCTCCAGTCTCATCCAGAGTCTCTTTTCTGGTGTGTGCCTGTGAAGGAAGCTCTTAAGAGAGGTGATACCTTTTCCATTCCTCTAAACCTACTGCCCAGAATACAGAATATTGCCACTTTTGTCTAATTTTTACCTTCCAGTAATATTTAGGCCTCCTACTCCTGAGTGAGAGTGAAAAAGGAGGAACAAATGCAAATCCTTTCATTACTAACATGTGTGACACTACTGAAAAACTGGGAAGCTCATGCAGGATGAGGAAGTGCAACCTTTCCTACTTATGGAAACACATCCCCTTCTCTGGAAGTTGGCATTAAATAGTAATTTCTGTGTGTCAACACCAATCATTTCTCTAAATAACATCACTGTATTTCAGAGACAACCTCCTCTATAACACCATCCCCAAGCTGTTCTTTCTGACCCCCTCACCTTTCTCGCCATTATGAGGCCGGAGGGTTTGTGAGACACTTTGAAGACCACACCACCATTCCCTGCTCCCAGCTCGCTGATCTTCTCAAAGTCATCATCCTTCAGCTCCCCAACCTTCTGTTTCTGGGTGAGGAACGCCTCCAGGCGCTTTCGCTGCTGCTCATCCAGCTCCAGCTCCTCCAGCTTCTTCTGAAGGGCCTCCAAATTTGTCCTGCACGAGAAAGAAGGGCAGGATTGAGCAGAGCTGTGAGGGGAAGAGTGAGGGAACAGAGGTCAGACTTAAATCACTCCATTTCTGCACTTGCACACGTTGTTTAGAAGGACCCAACCTGCACAGTCACCCCATGAGATGTGTCATTGTGTTAAGTAAAGTGTGTTTTATCCCAGTTAAAACAGTGACAAACACAGGACACCCAGCTTCCCCATCCATCAGGTCCTGCCCAAAGCCAGGCAGGCTGAGTTTCACCACCTCCAGGAGTGGCTTCATGACTCTGCACTTCTGGTCAGAGAGAGCTCCTGAATCACAGCACAGCCCTCCACGCTATTTTTAGTTGTGTGTTTTCAAGGTTGTGTTGTAATTTCCTACAGAGTTTGCTTAAATGTTTTATTGACTGATTTCCACAGGACTGTATAACCAACAATTCATTCAGAAGTTTCTAATTTAGCTATCAGTAAAAAGTCACCAAGCCCAGCCAAACACATTCAAAACACAGTCACTGGAAATGTGAAAGTCTTTGGCCCAAAGATTTTAAGCTTATTTTAGTTTTGTTTAAGGACACATCTGCTGGAAAATTCATTTTAACATCTTTCAACAACACAAAACAGAAAACCAAAACTTTATGCAGGAGTTAAGTTTGGAACTACAGACACAGGTTCAGCATTCCAGGAACATTTTAACAACTTCAGTTCCCATGGAAATGCTTCATTCCAATATGACAACTTAAAGGCTCCTTTAAAATTTCCTGCTTCCAACTGCAACAATAAGTTGCTGCAAGAGTAAATATTTAACAGCAAGCACCTGTTTTGCTTCACCAAATTTAATGCAATGTTCCCAGGGAATACAGCGTTGCTAGGACAAAGAATTTGAGGACAAGAATCTATTTCTTCAGAAGTATGAAGAACAGAACTACTTTCCATTTTAAAATAATTACATTTCTCCAATAATCAGAACTATTTCTATTCATCACTTCATAAAATGTTGACTTTGAAAATATATTGTGCAAAGGGACATCCACACACCCAGTGAGGAGCTGGTCAGCTGAGAGGATGCATGGCTACTACCACAACTGTCTCTATCTTACCTTTAAAATCAACCATCTGCACCAAAACAAAATTATTCTTTTAAAAAGAAACATCATTTCTGTCCTCATACCATATTTTATACCTGTATAATCACACACCAATAATCCTGGAGTACCCCCACTGAAAAATCCCCCAGGTAGATAAACGTGGCTTACAAGAACAACCAAGTTAATCCGTTTTACTGCCTCTGTTTTAAAGATGAATCATGAAGAAAGAAACACATTTTTTGAAATTCAGAAATGCATAACTGAATGATTAATCACTGCATTATTTTTTTCCCTATCAAATGTGCCCAGTGAAGCAAATAAATTCCAGGCTGAAGTCGAAGTGAGGTGTGTCTTTCCTAGGATATACCTGAACCAGCTCTTCTTACACCATGAGCACAAGAGAAAAGCTGAGGCAAAGTAAAACACCCTTACTTTCCTGCAAAAAACTCCAGAGCAACAAATGCTGGACACAAACTCCATGTTTTACCCTGGAAAATTACTGTTGTGAGAAGACAGAAGTCAAGCCTTCATTATAATTTACAAGCTTTGAGAAGAAACTTGCTGTCATTTTAAGGATTACTGAATAAGGCAGGGTTGTCCATTTGGAATAATTAAAAAAAAAAACAAACTAGAGACACAGAAACAGGATGCAACAAGGCTTTCCTTGCTGTGCTTTGAAGAAAACAACTATTCAGTTTTTCTCTCAGGCAGAAGGGGGTTTTGGCTTTGGAGACAACACAGAGACACTTGAGCACATGACTTGGAGCAGACAGACTGCTGGTGTGATGGAACAAACAACTGTCGTGTTGATGCTTTAGGAACAGAAAAAATCATTGCTGGGATAGCACTTACCACATCTATTTAGTCTAATGTTTGTCTGGATAAAGATATTTTTTTTTTATAAGTTGCCTGTTTCAATCTAAATGAACTTGGCATTCACTTAAAACAGGCACTTCCCTGCTTGAAACGATGAGTTATTGCTGGGGTCCGTGCTTGAATACAAGTCAAGAGGTTCCAAAGGCCCTCACAGATGGCAAAGTATTGATCTCATGAATTTAAGCACCTCAGGTTTCCCCACCATGTGTGGCACCAATAAAATCACCAGAATGTTCTAAGCTCTAATTTCATTACTTGCAGTGACGAGCAATGAAGTTCTCAGATTTTCAGGACCAATTCTCTAACTGTAAGATGAATTAATCTGGAAAATATGAACCCAAGAAATGCATTGTCAAAATCACTATTCAGAGTGTAACTCCCAACATCTCCAGTTAGTTTAATGAAAAGAATAGAACTATAATAACTGAATGTCAGGCACCAGTAAAGAATTTATTTTTTTCATTCTGGTTCTCTGCTTGAAGGACTGGACATTAATCAATTTAAAATGCAGATAGGTAAACAGAAGGTGTATTTTTGTCATCGAAACTGGCGGTGTAACCTACTCAGAGTATTTCCAGGAGGCAGGACTTTGGAATTTTCAGTTTTTAACTCCAACTACTGTAAGAACACTTCCCTGACTGGTAGCTGGGACTGTTACCTGGGCCCTCCCCAGGTAAAAGCACCACAGCAAGTTGCAAAGCACAGAGAAACAGGTGGAAAAGTAAATCATTACACAGGAAGTTTTACCAACTGAAGGAAAGCAGCACATCCAGAATGCAGAAGAGGGAATACTTTAGACGGTTCACCACCAGGCACCACGAAAATGTTCAGGAACTTTGGCAGCTAAAACAGCAACATGCTACTGTGCAATTGTCTGCCTCCAGAAAGAGCACTGGTAGTTACTTAATCTTATATAAAACTTTTATTCAGAGACAAAGATTCCTATTAAAATTCATCACCACTACCTGCTGCAGTCTTGGACTTGTGTTTTTCACTGTCAAGGCACCGTGGCTTTGCCAGGGATCCATCAAAGCAGGAAATCATCAAATCAGCTCAGGGCTCCATGGTGCCAAGCACTACTCTGAAGCAATAGGTTATCATTTAATTTATTGCCAGCAGTTTGAGAGCCAAGCACACACTGAACTGCACCAGGGATGGGATCCAGCTCCCACAGGGTGATCCTTGGGATGAAGCCATGGGGAGCTCAGTGGTAAAGAAACAGAGGAATCCCACAGAACACCACCAGTGAACACCTTCCTGCCCAGCTGGCAGGAGGATAAACACCCTGCACAGCCAGCAGACAGCACCTCTGCACTCAGTGCAGTGTCTTCACAATTATTGCTAGATTTCTCTCTTCCTGACTAAACGGAAAGTTCCAAACAATACACACTCAGGGCAAGTTTTTTTGGGAAAGTTGGATGTTTCTTCTTCTCTTCCAGGGCAGCATGAGGTACCAGGTGCCCTAGAGGAGGAATTCTCTCCACCCACATTTGATCAGGGAGGGTCTTTCCTATTAACTCACATTGTTTCTTCCTTTCTGTGCTCAAGGAAGTGTTCTGATCGTGCAGCATCCCCCCGTGGCACTTCTGTGACCTCAAACACAGCCCACCCTCCCCAAACAATGACCCCTGATGGGTGTGGAGAAACCTCATCTCTATCCCTGTCCATCTGAGACCCTGGGGGAACCCAATCCCAGCCCTTCTGCTGCCACCTTGTGCAGGTGAGAAAGGTTTGTGGGAATGTGGGAGATTTTCAGACCCAGGGACACCTCACCCTGGCAAGCTCAGCTGGGAGCTTTGAATTCCCACCTCCCCCCAGTCCCTCACCTTCTGCCAATGGCCAAAGGTGGATGCTTGGGTAAAAGAATGCTGGGTGGACACAACAAGGCCAAACAAATGCCCAGCAGCACCTGGAGTCAGTGCTGCACTGAACATCCTGTTCTCTGCTCCCCAGACATGCACGTGGTCCTGTGCACAAAGCCCTGGGCAGACAAGTGTGTCACCAACACCATCCCAGCACCAGGTCACCTTCTGAGCCTGCCACACTGCTCCTTTAAGGGCTGGCTGTAGATTTTTTCTCAGATTTTGTTTTTAAACATCCAACTCCCCCTGATTTATATCCACTAAATGTGTGCACATCACACACAGCTGGGCACTGCAGGGACAGAGCAGTGAGCTGGGGGACAAGGAGCAATCTTGTGTTTCCTAGTGCAGGTTGGGCAGGGAGGAGTGACAGACTGTGCAGAGTAGGGCACTCAGCACCCAGAGATGGACAGAAGGCAAGGGGAGATTCTCAGCTCCTGGATTTTGGAACAGCCACCTCAGCACCGAGGAAAGCACTCCTGGAGGAGATGCATGAACATTTCAGAGCACTCTTGTTCTCCTGGAAGCAGCAACAGGAAGAGAAATGCTGCTTGTAGTCTGCTAGCACATAATAGCATAACAAAAACCAGAAAATAAGTCCTTAATTAATACTAGTACTCCAAATCCCTGGGAGCTTTTTTTTTTTAATTCATGTTAGTGCAAAGTTAATCATACAGCCAACCCTAAAGGCTACAGTAAAGCTGTTACTCGACTCTAAAGTCTACTTCAGAGAGAGAAGAAAAAAATGTGGCGGGGAAAAAGAAAAACAACCTGAGAGCCTTTACCAGTAATTTGTCAAATATCTGTTCAAAGGCATTACTATCAGTGCTGCAAGCTGAACAATTAGCATGAGTGAAAGCATCAAGAAGTACTTTCACTTTCAGATCTCCTGTCGCATGAGGATACAAGGCTTGGGGGCTGTTTTCCAGAACAGTGACATTAATGCTTTCCCCAAGCCCACACAACTGTCAATTTGGAGAAGAAAGTAGGCAGTTCACTACATAATTTCCATGAACAACCTCAATCAGGGAGCTGAAATTAAGTGTTAGGAACATGAAGACATTCTGTGGTTTTGAGAAGACAGACTACTATGTTGTGTGACTCTGCCAAACCCGGGCAACAAGACAAATTCTTATTAAACTTTTCCTTTAGCAAAGAGCAGTTCACAGAATAACATGGAAGATAAACATAATTCCAGAAGCCTCCCAGCTTAGAGCACAGGTGTCTGTCTGGGTTAACTTCAGTGCAGCCTCATAAAACTTGCAGTCAGAGCAACATCTCAAAAAATTCCTAATAACCTATGAATGCAAAGAAGTCTGTTTTGGAAAAATACACTGGTTTTCAACCCTCACTGATTTTCAATCCTTGCAATGTGTTAGAGGATCTTCAAAAATTTCCCTTGTACTTAGGTGGGATTTCTAGGTGAATTTATCATCTGAACATCCCAGACTGGCTTCTTAAAGCTCATCCTGTCCCACCCCTGCCAAGGCAGGGACACCTTCCACTGTCCCAGGCTGCTCCAAGCCCCAGTGTCCAACCTGGCCTTGGGCACTGCCAGGGATCCAGGGGCAGCCCCAGCTGCTCTGGGCACCTGTGCCAGGGCCTGCCCACTCTCACAGTAAAGAATTTTTCCCTAATATCTAACATGCCATCCACATTGCAGTGACATTGCATGGCAGAGAGTGAGGTTTAATACTGCCAGAAAAAAAAAAATAAAATTCCCAGTAAGAGGCAGGCATTTAATTAAAATATATTTCTCAGTAAAAGGCATCCAAAACGAAACTATTAGAAAAGCATTGCTCTGTCCAAAAGAGCATCCTGCTACCCCTAATTTAATGTAAATTCTCATTTTTCTAAGGCTGGAAGGCATGAGTTTTAAAGAAGAAAATAGACAAAACTTCAAATCTCCTGTTGAGTCCCCAACCAACTGGACAGCTGAACTTTCAAAACTCCCTCTAGGCTGAGCTGTTGGGGGAATCTTTGCTTTGAGCCTCCTCCTCTTTCTCTTTCCTTCACCACCATCCCATTAAACATCCCATTTTCCTCACCTCAGCCAAAGCCCACCAAACAACACGTGGCTGAAGGCAGAACTCAGCAGACAGAAAAGCCAGCTCTGCCAGCAGTGGCACAGAGGTTCCAGATTCATGCCCTGGGTGCCTCTTCCCACCAGGTTTTTTGCAGCTGTTCCCATCTCTTGGTGTTCCAGCCCCAGCCCCAGGAGCTGCCAGCCAGGCTCAGGCATCCCTTTGGCATATTGAGCTCTCTAACCAATGCCACAGAGAGGGAGTTTGGGGTTTTTTTCTGAGTAAAGAGGCTTCCTCAGGAGTTACTGTACCATGGCATTCAGAATTTGCCCTAAATCAACCTTGTCATCTCAGGAAATTCTACAGCCAAACCTTCAGAACCAGAAATCCAAGCTCTCCATCTCCCTTTCATATCTGTGCATTTTTCCCAGCCAACACTACACACTATCAGGATAAAGGAACCACAGGGCAATTAAAACTTCCTTACGGACAGAAAAATGAACTTACTGATTGGGTATTTAAAGCACAACACAGAGGATACACAGAATTACAAATTCTGATCATCAGCTGACACATATATTGGCCCAAGGCCTGCATTCCCATTGTTTTATGTCTCTGAAGTATGAGTTAAATATAAAGACAAAAACAAAGGATGAACACATGCAATAGTTACAGTAACAGTATCTCCCGTGTGGTAGCTACACAGCCTTTGAGGGACACCACAATAATAAAAAAGATGAAGTTACAGGATCAGCTTACAAGGCCCCTGAACAGGCCAGGATTAGAATTGAGACTCCTCTGTGCAAGGGCTGAGCCTGGAGCACAGCAGGACAAACTCCATCCAGAGCCACAGCAACCACACCAGGGACCAGGAAAAGAAACTGCCAGAAACAGTCTGAAAACAGACAAAAAACCCCATAACTGGGATTCTGAGAAAGCCAGGGATGGAAGGCTTGCCTGTATTTCAAATAGATGGATTGCATAACCCTGAACATTTGTCAGCATGGCCATTTAGCAAAAGAGATTAATAACTTTTACTTAATACATGAATCGAGTGTACCAATACATGCAGAAATATTCACATATCTATATCCAAAGAGAACATTTTTTTCCCAAAAGAATGTGTTCTGCTATCTGCTGACTCATCTTCCCACCACACTGAAAAAAAAGTTCTGGAAAAGCACAGAACAATGCTGAGTTGTACAAAACCCTGCAAGAAAGGGGGAAGAGTTGCCAGGAAGTTTCAAGGGTTTGTTATAAAAACCCATAAGGAGGTTTTTGAGAAGATTCTTGTTCATCCAAAGAATCCCACACTGTTGGAATATCTCCATCCTGGTGCTCAGGATGCAAAGTGAAATCATCTGCTCCTTTTGCATCCCTCTTCTGGACTCCACTTGATGGATGAGGCTGGATGCAGGTGGAGATCCCACCAGAGCTGTCAGCAGGGAGGGGTTCTGCTGCAAGGCACCTTCCTCCTGCCCAGACAGGACTCAGGGTGACAAAGGCTCCTCCACAGATGTTTGCCAAGAGATGCTGAGCACTGAATGAGCCTTTCCCAGCTGTCCCCTTGCACTTCTGTTCCAAAGTGATTTTGTCTGAGTAATACTGAGCACGTATCAAAGCAGGAATCATCTGATTACTAATTTCTAGGGACAAAAGTGATTAAAAAAAGAAATCCACTGCTTCCTCAAAAAAGAAAAGAAAAAAAATTAAGAAGTCTTTGGAAGAAAGAACACGATTTCCCAAAAATTCAGTTTTGCCAGCCAATATTTCTTCCTCCAAGAGACATTCTTGTGTTTTGGCAGTGGAATTTGCACACTTCACCCAGCCCAGTCAGCCCCCAGGGCAATGGTGGGAGAACAAATGCAGCTGTAAAAAAGGTAACAGGCAAAAAGGGGGAGGAGCTTTTTTACTGGAAAATTTAGAACTCAGTAATTGAAAGGGAACAAACTACCTAAAGGTGAGATGGAAAGGTTTATCAGACCTCATAGAAAATTCCTTCCTCAGCTCATTTCAGAATGTTTCTCCTGTACACAGTGAAATAGGTAAAGAAATCCACTCTAGAAACTGGCTGGTGGATTTCTGGCCTTATGTAAATTCCCCACAATTTTCATGTTCGGGTTTTTTTAAGTTCGTGCTAACTCAAAACCCCTTTTTACAGGTTAACAACAGCAGCACTGTTGTTATACCAATAAATAATTCAGCTACACATTGGGTTTACCCCGACCCTCTCAATCCCTTTTTCTTGCTGTGAGATAACACTGGAAGGTCTCACAGGAGATTTGTTCCTCTTGAGACAGAGACCTGAGCCTACCCAATTAAAATCTGTGCTACTCAGGAACAGCTGTAATTCCTGAATTCCAGCATCCCCCAGGATCCCTGTGCCCTGTCACTCCATCCTGCCAAGGCAGGAGGTGATGGTCTCATTCTGCCCAAGGCTCTCACTCCCAAGTAACCCATTTACAAATTAAGTCCTGCACATTTTCAGTGGGATTATTTCCCTGGCTAAGCTGACCCTGTGCCTACCCCAGTGCTGGTGCACAGAGCTCTGAGAACCCCTCAGGGCTCCTCTGGTGGGCTCTGAGTTCTCAGCCAGGAGAGGAGAGACTCTGCAGAAGGAGCAGGATCTTGCACAAGCTCTGTTGTGAAATCACACCTCTGTGCCTGTCTGCAGCCCCAGTGTAAGGACAAGAAAAGCAGCTGGATCCACGAGCACAGCTGCACTTCCCTCACCACTCATTCTCCTCACATTTCTTCAGCAACGTTTATTTTTACACCCAGTTTTTAACTCCCCTAAACCAATTGAAGCTTTTGGAAAAAAAAAACACCTTGTACAAACTGAAGTATTCCTCCATTATCATCATTATGCTTAAATCTGACTGTCAGAACATAACAAGACAGTATTAAATGTCTTAAAATCCTTCCTACATCCATAATTGTCAACAAAAAGCTGCCTACAGCCAGCAAGAGCTGCACAGGTCAATGTGCCCCTTAATTCATTAATTTCTGTGCTAGTGGTGTACACTTAGCCATAATTTTCTTCAGCACAAGTCCGTGAGGTGCTGCAGGCTCTGACTTTTCATTATTTTATTATAACAGATCACATGTTTTATTAGTGTACTTAAGTAACATTAAAATGGTATTTCTAATTCAGTGAAGGACTATGCCAGGCTCAGGCACATTAAAAGAGAAAGCTGTGCATGAGTATATTTTAATTTAAAATGCACTCTCTCATATCACATGTATTTGGAAGTTTGATTAATCCTTCATTAGCAGGGGATTAAAAAAAGGTTTCTATTTTTTTTTTAACATTTACAAGCTTGCAGTAATTCTACATGTTTATTGAATGCAACTGCAATCCAACCAGATCAGTCACAAAATTCCAGGGTCTAATCTTCCAGAACACTGCACACAGGCAAAAAAGCTCCCCTGAAGTCCAAGGAATTCCAAAGGGGGAAAAAACCAAATAAAAAATTCCCCCACAAAGCAAGGCAGAAATGACCCTGCAAGCATTAAAGTGAACAACTCTGTGAAAATCCTCCTTTCCTTTTATCTAACCTCACATCCAAGAAAACTGATAAAAAACCTACTCCATGGAGGACAAATGCTCTTGGAACAGGATCCACCGGGAAAGAGCTCACAATGGAAACTTAAAGCCCAAAATCCCAAAGCCCCACATCCCCATCCCTCTGATGAGACATAGCCTGGCCTTCTACTCCTCAAAAACCCAAACTGAAGCTCCTTTGAGTAAGATACTGAAAAACATGAAAATTGCAGGAAGGACAATAAGCAAGCAATTGTTCACTTCGCAAATTGTAATATATACTGAAGGGCAAACCAGCTCTGCACAATCCCCAAACTTTTCTATGCCAAGCGAACATAGGGAGTTGCACCAGCCACTCAGGGACTACCTAAAATGCAATTTAACCAGAATAAACAGCAACAACAAGAAAAGGCTGATTAATTAATACTCAAACTATGACTGGAATTTGCAGTCACTCATTTCTACAAAATTACTCTCTGGCTTGAATAGTTCTAAGCCACAGATTTACTATAATTAAGGCTTTAAAAAGAGAAACCCCCCCCCAAAAAAAAAACCACATTATGCCTGGTGACTTGGTTCTACTCACAGTTTGCTTTGGATTTTCTTTCTTTTTTAAAAAGAAATACAGTTCCTAAGGTGCTAAAGACCTATGGACAGCATCTTAAATGTCTCTCAAGGACCCATTTCTTTTCAGCACATCAGAGAAGATGCAAATTCTGTTGTCTACCCTTTTTTGCTCTCATTTTTATCTTATTAAACACAGACCTCCTACTGTAGCTGATACTTCACATCTGAGATTTGCAGAGGTCACAGCTCAGTCTTGATTTGGGAGACACCAGTTGTTGCTAAAACAGATATACAATTATATTTTAAAAAGAATCGTATTTTGAAAAATATACACTTTAATCCCATCGTGTCAAAGCTCATAAAATACATCAAAGTCAGTGGCACTTAATTTTTAAAAATATGTTTTCATTTTTAATGTATTTCATCAAATCCCAGGCACTTTTGGAAGGTTTATATTTTAACAGCAGAGCTGGGAAAGTTGTTTGGATTTATGGAGACAAAGTAAAAGGTAAGGTTTCAGAGCAGTTAGTTTGACTCTTCTCTCTGACTTTTTTTTATTTCTAAGATGCAATTAAAGAGCTTCATGAAGTACCGTTCTTTCCATGTGAACAAAAAACTTACATGGAAAGTGGCATTATCTCAAAACCTGCTTTTTTTTCTACTTCATGTTCTGAGGCTGGGTTGGCTTTAGAGAAACAAAAATTGGTTGAAACCTGTCAGTGAAAGCAACAGAGAGTTAGAAGTTTGAAAGGAACATAAATCCATAAATTGGAGATTTGCTCTTGTTCTTTGGCTATTAGGACACTAAACTACCCCAGAACATTCAGCCAGAACAGTTTTCCTTCAATTAATTTTCATTCAGGTTTGCTTGGTTGGTTTTTTTCCCTTTCTCTGCAGAAGCTTTGCACAATTATGTCTGTGCAGCTCCAAGGAATGAAATTAAATCTGCAGCTGGCCAGTGTCATCTTGGTTTCAGCCCAAGGAGCTGAGGCAGCTCAGAGCAGCAGAAAGGCTCAGCCCCCGCTGTGCAACCGCGACTCCGCGGCAAGTGTCAAAAGCAGAAGTGAAGCTCAAGGCACAGGAAAACCTTCCATGAAGTTGTCTCTATTGTCCAGCTGGGCAGAGCCAGGGATTGGGAAGGCCCTGGAGAAAAATTTTTAGTACACGATGTTGCAGTTAAGTAATTGCTACAAGTAACAGAATCTGCTGTCGGAGAGAAACACTGTGAAATTTTTATTTAAATATTTGGGATACGTGTATTTAAATTATAAGTGCACTAACTCCCCTTTCTATTACCTTGCCAGGAAAAAAGGGATAAAAAAAGAGAAAAAGAAAGGAAAAAAGAGAAAAGAGCCATGCACATGAGACCCAGGCCTCCTGCATGCTCCTAAAGCCCCAGGTGCTATTATAAGCTTTCCCTTGCTCCAGTCAATGAGCTCCCACCACCAAATAAGGATGAAGACAGAGGACAGGACACAAATGCAAAGCAGGACATCCTGAATCATCCAGCCCCTTCTTTCATTTCCTCCCTTTCCCCTTCCTTTCTGCCAGGAAGTCATGGTGTCAGAAGCACTCATTCCTAAAAGCATTAACGAGTTACAGAACCTTCCCCCTGTGACATGAGAAAGTCTCGGGATTCCAGCACACAGCTCCCAGGCCGTGCACATCCGTTTGGGCCGCTGCCAAAATCGCCTCTGGGCCTAAATAACTTCCTTCCTTCTGGGTGCTCGGGTCCTCCAGGCACCCACAGCCAGGAATTTCATCGCCTCGCTCGGAATCTTCCTTTTTGCCTTGCCAAGTCGCCGGAGCTCCTTCGGAGCTTTGGTGTCTCTGAAGAGCAGGGAGGCGTTTGCAGAAGGAAAGGTTTGTGTATGTAACGAGGAACCAGAGCCTCACATAGCCAAAATTCCATGATTGCAGGCTCGGGGCTTCAGAAAGTGTTAATATGGCAGCGCAGGGATGCACGGCATGCACAACAGCCACAAACACCTGACTGAGGAATTCAAGCAGTGACCAAAGGGGGAAAAAACCCAGAGCAGGCTCGGGAGGAAAATAAACAACCTTACAGATTAAGGAAATGAAAAACAAAACTGTTTTCAACTCAATTCCAAAAACATTTTCAAGTTCTGATGCAACTGTTCTTTGCTATTTGAAATCTTTCACAATGAGGGCTTAAAATTAGCAGGATGAGGGGATATTTCCATGATTAATTAATCCTGGCTGTATATAGGACAACTGGTTGCTGAATTTACTTTTACTAAGCTACTTCTTTTAGAAACACTGGACACCTCTAAGCTTGGCAAAAGCTGGGTATAAGGTCCTGTGTGTGACACAGATCAGAAGTCTGGGACACACACACACAAACCCCAGCCAAATCAATACATGGAGCAGAAAATGAAGCAAGGCAGTGCAGAAAAGACTCAGCACTCCCAGGAGTCTCCAAAGGCTTCCAACAAGTAAATGAGTACCATACACGTAAAAGCAATTTAAAATTAACGACACTTCTTGAGGGAAGAGATACGATATTGAGTACATTGGGAGAGAGGTGATTTACATCAGGTACTACAAGCAGCAAGTGATTGGTGTATCGGATTTATTCTGTAGAACAAGACTAAAATGCAAGGAGATCCCCGAAGACTAAATCAACATATTCCCAACTGCCTTGAGAAAATCGATTGGAAAGTGCTACCCAAGCAAATATAAAAACACAGTATTTTCCCCCTGTCAATCCAGAACAAAAGCTCTGTAATATTCAGATCATAATGCTTACATACAATCAGTAGCTCCTGCCAAAGAACAGTTTTTAAACAGCTCATGGCTCAGTTAATCATCAAAAGAGTTTGCTAGAAATATCACAGCTGGAGCTGCTAGATGCTGAATTTTTTATTTTTCGGGAGGTATTTCCTTGGTTTCGGGGTTACTTTTCTTTTGAGGTCGATTTGGTTTTGGTTGTTTGATTTTTTTTTAGATGTTTGGGTGGTTAAACGAGATCTGAGTCTGTGTGAAAACGTGGCACTGATGAACACAGAGCACTTTAAAGCCCCAGACTTGCACATGTCACTGCAAGCCTGCCTCACATCCTCTGTGTCACCGTGGCACAGCAGCACATCGCAGCTCAGCTTACATCTCCCGGAGAGGACCGAGCTGACCATACAGGGGCAGGAATCTACTCCTCCAAGACACACCTTTGTTTCAAGGCTCACTGAAGGGCTAGCCCGACACCGCTGTCTAAAAATCAAGGTGTGAACATCGACCCGTGAACCTCAAATGAAACCCTTCTGTAACATTTCATCACTTGGCGGTGCCGGTGCTGTGTCTGCCTGACCGAGGCCACCCTGCCCACCCACATCCGTGAGAAACGTGCAACCGAGCCTTCACCAGCACCATGCAACCACCCAATATTCAGTATTCTTTCCCTCAGAAGCGTCCCCGTGATTAGCTCAGCCCTTCCCACATTTACAGTGTCATGTTTGTGTTGCCCACAGAGGAGCTCCGAAGCTGTTTCTCCACACACACTCCCTGCCGTACCCAGCACAACATGTCAATTAGTGACAAACAGATTTGCTCAAACTAACGATTGTTTGGGTTAAAGCCAAGGACGAGGTAAAACAAAACAAAACACCTTTTCTACAAATCTGCGGATTCCAGTACAAATTCTCCCACACACACGTTTATGAAATATGCCATCGGAACCGTGTAATTTGGCATTACTAGACAATTATATAAGCTAAGAACGCAGCAGACACCATTATGGACTAGGAGAAAGGAGTTATACAAGTTTCCCCCTATTTTTCCACCGGGTTTTTTCCCCCTCGAGTATGTGACAGAAGTTTGCTTATTGCCGAAGGCAGCACCCCCTTACTCCGCGGGGGACACTCCGAGGACCCCCCGCCCTGGGATACCCCGGAGTCCCGCCCGCGGTGCTGGCGGCAGCCGGGCCGGGGCGTGCGGGGCAGGGCGGGCTCGGGAGCACCGCACCCTGCGGACAGCGCCCGGCCCGGGCCGGCCCGCACCCCGCCCGCACTCACTCCGCAGAGCTGGTCCCGTTCACGGCGGATCCATCCGGAGCGGGGTTCAGCTGGATCGGCCCGGGCTTCTTCTTCGGCATCTTCGCCCGCACACGGCGCGCAGGGGAGCGGACGGAGCGGCCGCGGCCCCACTTCGGAAAGGTCCGAGGGACTTCCTGCGGCGCGGCAAAGCGGGCGGGGAGCTGCCCTGCGCGGCGGTGCCCCTGCGGGCTGCGGGCAGGTGGCCGTGCGGCTGTGGGACCCCGCTCCGAGCGCTCCGAGCTCCGGCAGGCACTGCCCGGGATCGGGATGTGCCCGGCCGGGACCGCGCCGGCGCGCGCCGCCCGCACCCGCCGCGCGCCTGCGCGGAGAACGCGCGCACGCGCACGGCGGGGAGCGAGGCCGCGGGAAGCGCTGCCCTCAGAGCGCTCCTGCCCTGAGCCTGCCCTGCCCGAGGGTCGGCGGCGACAGTGGAGATAATCCTGCCCTGGCAGGGTGGGCAGGCCCTGGCACAGGCTGCACTGAGAGGCTGTGGCTGCCCCATCCCTTGGAAGTGCCCAAGGCCAGGCTGGACGGGGCTTAGAGCACCCTGGGATGGTGGAAAGTACCCCTGCCCATGGCAGGGGTGGCACTGCATGGACTTTAAGGTCCCTTCCAACCCAACCTATTTTGTGGTGACTTAAACAGAACCTTGCTTTAACATCAACTTGCTTCCACAAATCGATAAAGGACTGATTTTTTTTCAGAGTCTGCCACTTAATACTGAAGGACGTGCAAACTGCGTTATTATGGCAGTGGGAGCAGAGAGATCCCAGAGGAGAAGCAGCGACAGAGGCAGGACAAAAGTGACCTGTGACAGCTTGGCTGGACCTGGGACAGCGCGGGCCAGTCAGCCCAGGATGCGTGGGGTGTCACCAGCCATGGGGCATGTCACTCCTGGGCAGGACAACTGGGTGTCCGTGCTCCAGTGGGCTCTTCTGGGGTAGCAGAGTTGCTTTAAGAGCAATATAAATTAAATATCCTTGCTATGGGCAGTAGAATGTGTTCTTCCATAGAGAATTGACATGTAAAGGTTCTGTTGTTTCGCTGTGGGTCTTGTGGGGGGTTCAGGGGCAGGATATGGAATATTAAAGCACTCAGTGGTTTGGATAACAAAGCCAATCTGGGCACACGTGTGCAGTTAATGACACATAGACTAATCATATGATAAGATTCAGGAGATAACAGGAGTTCCGTGCATCTGACTTCCGTGAACAGAGTGACACTACAATCCTGCCTCTACTGTTGAGATCTCTGAAGAACTTTGCTAAAGTTTGAGTTGCTTTATAAGATTAATTTCTCATTGTCTGAATCCAGCAGAAGTCAGCTGAAAACTCTTTTAAGGCCTGTGGGAGTTACACAGTGAGAAGGGCTTATAGATTTCTTCTGATTTCTGACACAGCTGAGAAATTCTTTCTGTTGCAGCTTACATTTCTGTACCCCACAGGGCTCCATCTGTCAACAAACACAACACATGGAGCAGAAGAGACTCTGCAGTTACTCTTAATTTGGCTTAAGTGGTAAATGAAGCCTCTCGCAGACGCATGTGAGCCAAGAAGTGAAGCAGCACCGAGGAGCTCGGCGCTAAGGTGGAGGCAGTGGCTTGGTACTGGTAAAAGAGTGAAAAACCAGTTTCTTTGGCAGTTCCACTTTTTCCTGAGATTCCCTAATGGTGTTTTTCATACATGAGACATATGAATACACCACCTGAATGAATAACATCTTTCCAGCAGTGGACAGGTTTTATACTCCAATGAGTTGATTCAGACACCAGAAGAAGTGCAGAGTTAATTCCATAACAAAATTTCTACTGTGAATACTTTGGATAAAGAACCAGCCTGAATTCTGTACAGTTTAAATGTTTGTGATTTGCAAAAGTACAATATTTTAATCGAAGTAATCATTAATGTTTTTGCAGAAACTGAAATAATGAAATAAGTTCCCCATATATAATGCAAAAATGTTGAATAGTTTCTATCATCTTATCAATTTCTAAAGTAAAAAAAAATCAAATTATTTTTTTCGCAGCTTTGCCATTAAAGACATATTCCCTCCATCCAATACCAGGTATTATGGAACAGCTCCCTCCTCTGGAGCGCTTTATCCTTGCACTGAGAACACTGGACTGTGAAATTACTGATTTCATCAATCTCTTTTAAAATCCCTTTGACCAAAGCACAAAACCCAAAAAATATCTCGGATTCACTGTATATAGGAATAAATTCACATGCATATGGATTGATGGCACTGCAGAAATAATTTCTGTACTGTTGTCTGTAAAACAAAGGTTTAACTTAAGGGCATTAGTTACTAAAAATTAAGTACATTTCCCCAGCCAAAACAGAACACAGGTTTTGGAAATCTGAATATTCTCCATGGAAGGAACTGTGTTTTGCTGTACAAACAGGTGTTTCTGAAGGTGAATCACAGAGGAAAAGATGAAGAAAAAATAGAAGGCACTGTAATTTCAGAGAGAGGCTTCTGAGCGGGGAGACTTTCTGATTTATTGATTTCACCACTGCTTGGAAAAATAGAAATAATTTGTCTCTGTAAACAGAAGTGGAACAAAGAAGCTTGTCTTCATTACCACTTTTTTCCCCTTATAGAAATCGAAATTTTGCCTAATTTCTTGCATGAAAAGAAAACCACAATTACTATATAGATCAATTGCATCTAAATTAAGTCAACTTTTCAAACTTGATTGCCACATAGAGCTGCATATTTTACTGCCAAAACATATGCACACAAACTTCTATTTGCAAGATTTAATACTTAATCTATTTAGTGGTTAGCAAAGCAAGTTAGGGAAATAATTAGTCCCATAAAGCAAAGGAATTTAAGAAGTCTGGTTTGAATTTGAATAAAATTGGCCAAGAGGATCAAAAATTATTTGAAGGGACCTGACGGAGAGCCTGACAGAGATCACAACCTGCCTTGCACCTTTTTTTCCTCAAGAAAAACAGATTTTAAAGAGCACTGTGGATCGAAGCACAATTTTAATGCTTTGTGATATACTAAAAGCTTAGAAATTAACATTTCAGGTGGCTGAATAATATAAAATTTAGATTAGACCAGCAAAGTATAAATGTAAATAAGTATAAATCACAAATAACTGAAATTTGCTTAATCCTTAGGATATGATTTCCCATTAATACAGATACAATTGGAGCAGTTGTGCTGAGGGTTTATGGCATGAACAGCTTTGCCAACATAATATTTGAAGTTTTTTTTGCTGAGCAAATTCTGCTCCCTTAGGAATAAACCCCTTCAAGCGTGGAAGAAGGCAATTATCCATTTGACAGATTTGCTTTGCTGTATATTACGTGTAACAAAGCAGGAAATGAGACTGAAATATAAAATAAGGTGCTAATTTTCTGCAGTTTTTCTAATGAAATTACAGTAATCAAACAGAAACAAGGAGTAGTAATATTTCCTTTTCACCTAAACTAGAAACCAGAAGTGTTTTCTAGAATAGAGGCAACCTGTGGGGGGTTTTTTGTTTGTTTTTTCCTGACTTATTATTTTAGCAGCATGTGGCTGGTTATTCATTTCCTGAGGAAAAACCAATAATCAGTGCCTGCCAGCATTTGCTTTTTATTTAATTAGGAACATAGGATGGGAAAGAAGCACCTAGGTCATCAAGTCCAGTTTCTAATTAAACACTCTTCAAAAATATTGATTAATCAAAGTTGCATAAATATGGTGGGTTTTATAACCCTGTGTCCTCTGCAGAGATTGTAAGTGATCTTCTGCCTTTTTTTTTTTGTTTGTAAGGCTTTTTCAGTACAAAGAGTGACTATTCTTTTCAATGCAAAGAGCTCATCACATAGGTATTTGATTTTCAGTAATTTTATAAGACAATTACAGTATTTTGTGCTGGAAATTAGCAGCACTTGATCTATGATTATTATTAAATCTCTGTGTTAATTTTCATACTTCAGCTGCCTCAATTGGTTGAAGAAATTTGCCATATCTAAAAAGATAAGATAAATTGATTCAGTGCTAAAAAATCCATTAGTGTGTTCTCCCTATATTTAATATATTCTTGATTATAAAAGATACTGCAGCAATTGTGAATGCACATTTTAAACATTAACTGTTAAAAAAATTTTAACCAGAAAGTAACTGCAATTGATTTTGTCATACTAGGAGGAATATATTAAATTACAGAAACATTGTATGTCAAATTTTAATTTATAGAGAAATAAGGGAAAACCAATTCTTTTAATAGATGAATATTTTACATTAATTTATATAGTTTTGTTTAAACAAAGAGAATATAATTTAAGTCAGATACACTTCTGTGGACTGGGCTGTAAAAATATGAGAACATTTTACAGCTCCAACTGCTTTGGAGACGGGAGCCTGGAGCCTCTCCCGTTGTCCCTGAGCCCAAATCCTTACATGGCATTTTACGTGCACAGCTGCCAAACCTCTGAGGGCTCAGCATGTTTATTCCAGCCTGGACAACCGCAAACTGTTCAGTTTAAATTCCCAGAAGGCTTTGTCCGGAGAAGAGCTCGGGATGGCTCACTGTCCCCGTCCTGGTCTGAGCCAGGGTGGGAATCCCTGAGCTGTCCTGGGAACAGTGTGGCCACAGGAGCGCGGCAGCGGCTCAGCCGTGCTGGGCACTGGAGGAACTACCCCAGAGACACTGAGCTGTGCAGGTGTCTGAGGCTGGAAATGCAACATGTGGCCCAGGGTGTGTATTCTAAATCTGTCAGAGGTGGGGCAGTTATCTTCTGTTCATTGGGTGGTTTTCTTTATCTCTCCCACAATCCATCCTCCCTTTGGAAAGTATCTTCTGTTAATGGTGCATTAATTATTAATTATCTTCTGTTAATGGGTACTGAGCATCACTGCATGGCTGATAAAATTCCACATCCCATCGGGAGAGGCTCACCCAGGGGAGGAGCCAAGCATTCCTACCTGGATAGAATCTGCCATGAGCGCAGCCCAGCAGCCTTTTCCTGCTGCATTCCCAGAGGAGCAGCTTTCTTCTGCACTGCATTCCCAGAGGAGCAGCTTTCTTCTGCCCTGCATTCCCAGAGGAGCAGCTTTCTTCTCCACTGCATTCCCAGAGGAGCAGCTTTCTTCTGCACTGCATTCCCAGAGGTAGACCAGGCCCATCTGCACCACTGCTGGACCTTCTACAGAACCACACCTAGCACTGCAGGAGGGCTGCAGCCACCACTGAATGGCACTGCCACCAACACCGGGACCCACAGGGTGTCAGGTCGTACTCTGACTCTGTCAGTGTTGTTTTGTATTACTGCATTTTTGTTTTTGTTTTTATTTTTCCTACTAAAGAACTGCTATCCCTACTCCTAGTATCTTTACCTGAGAGCCCCTTAATTTCAAAATTATAATAACTCAGAGGGAATGGGTTTACATTTTCCATTTCAAGAGAGGCTCCTGCCTTCCTTAGCAGACGCCTATCTTTTCAAACCAAGATACCAGGAAAGGGAACAGAGCTGGGAAGGGCCTGGAGTCCAGGAGCAGCTGAGGGAGCTGGGAAGGGGCTCAGCCTGGAGAAAAGGAGGCTCAGGGGGGACCTTCTGATTCTGCACAACTCATGACAGGAGGGGACAGCCGGGGGTTTGGGCTCTGCTCCCAGGGAACAGGGACAGGATGAGGACATCATCTTAAGCTGCACGAGGGGAGGCTCAGGTTGGACACCAGCAGGAATTTCCTCACAGTCAGGCCTTGGAAGGGGCTGCCCAGGGAAGTTTGGAGTGCTCGTCTCTGGAGGTGTCCAAGGAATTCCTGGACATGGCACTCAGTGCTCTGGGCTGGGGACGAGGTGAGGATCGGTCACAGGCTGGACTCTATGGTCTTGGAGCTCTTTTCCTACCTCAGGGATTCTGTGATTCGGTGGAGTGACAGGGGCTCAACAATTTTAAATCCCATTCCTGGAGGTGACTCATCGTGGGGCTTTGCAACATTGGATATTTCAAATGATACACTGATCCCCAGCACATTTTCCCTGACAAGGTGACACCACGGGTGACTGGAGCTGCCGGTGGGTGAGACATTGGACATGCCCTGGCCATGTGCAGTGGCAGCCCAGAAAGCCAAGTGTATCCTGGGCTGATTCCACAGCGTGGGCAGCAGGTGAGGGGGAATTCTGCCACTCTGCCCTGCTCAGGTGTGACCTCACCTGTAGAGCTGCCCCAGCCTTGGGGCCCCGCACAGGAAGGGGAGAGAGTCCAGAGGAAACACCAGGGGGATCAAAGGGATGGAGCAGCTCTCCTATGGGGAAAGGCTAAGAGAACTGGGATTGTTCAGCCTGGAGAAGCTTTGGGGTGACCTATGGCCTTCCAGTTCATGAGGGGACCTTACAGGAAGGATGGAGAGGGACTATTTATAAGGATCTGGTGAGACAAGACAAGGGGGAATGGCTTCAAACTGACAGAGTATGTTTAGATGGGATATTAGGATGAAATTCCTTCTTGTGGTGGTGCAGCCTTGGCACAGGTTGCCCAGAGAAGCCGTTCCATCCCTGAAGTGGCCAAAGCCTGGTTGGACGGGGCTTGGAGAAAGCTGGGAGAGTGGAAGGTGGCCCTGACGACAGCAGAGGGCTTCGAATGAGAGTGAGACGATCTGCAATGTCCCCTCCCACCCTCAGCATTCCCGCATCCCACAGTCCCGGGATCGCCTCAGCCGCCTCGCCCCGCCCACTGCGTTTTGGCGCCAAAACCCCTGAGGCGCCGCGGTCAGGAGCTCGCGAGACTCGGGGCTCTCGCGGGACCCGGCGCGCGCCGGGGCGGCCCCGGCCCCTCAGCCCGGCCCGCGCTTCCTCGCGGCCGGAGCCGCTCGAGTGAGCGCGCCTGAAACAGAGCCTGGGCTGCCACTGCCACCGCCTCAGCTGCCACTGCCACCGCCTCAGCTGCCACTGCCACCGCCTCAGCTGCCACTCCCACCGCCTCAGCTGCCACTGCCACTGCCTCAGCTGCCACTGCCTCCGCCTCCGCCTCAGCTGCCACTGCCACCGCCTCCGCCTCAGCCTGGCCCCGCTCCTCACCTGCTACCGCCTCAGCCCAGCCCGACCGTGCTCCGGCCGGGCCGCTCCAGAGAGCGCGCCTGAAACAGCCTTGGCTGCCACCGCCTCAGCCCGGCCCCGCTCCGGCCGGGGGCTCTGGGGTAGCTTCACTTGAGGAGCCGGCAAAGGGAACTCCTGGTCCAGACCGCGTTTCGAAGTGGGTGAGCTGTAAGTTTGGGAAATTGCCACTGCCCCCCCGAAGGCTTTGGTCGGGGATGTGAGTGGCACGCGGCTCCATGTATAAGCGCTGTGGTCAGGAATGCGCTTATTTTGGTTAATTCCTGCCACTCCCAGGTAACTCTGACGAGTTGAAACATCACAAACCCTGATTTTATTCGGCTCAGCAAGGCTGGGTTGTGTTATCCTCTGTATGGTATCTGCTGTTTAATTTGTATGATGATCTGGTTGGCAGATCTTTTCCTGAAAAAGCTGTAAATATTGTATATAATTGACGTTTATCTGCTTCTGTGGCAGCCTCTCTGCTTCTCTTTAAATGCTTTTGGTTTTTTCTGCAGGAGGGGAAAAAAGGCTTCCTTATGGCAATGCTAGATCCTTTAGAGCACAACTTGTTTGATCTTCCTGATTATGAGAACACAGATGATGAAACATTCCCACCTCTTCCACCTCCTGCCTCTCCAGGAAGAGACGACGCAGAATGGGCTCAGCCTAATGGAGGTGAACACCCGGGACCCCTAAAAATCCCATTTTAATGCTCTGAAATCAAAATTAGTGGTGTTGGACTTCAGTGCATAAAAATAGGCAGGAAGCAAACTGGAAATTTAAACTGTTAATAATGCGATGGTTTCCAGCTTGTGGGGAAAGTTTATTTTTGTACATTCTGTGAAAATATGTGCACTAAGGAGTGTTTATAAAACTCAAGCTCTTCTGACAAAATGTTGCTACAAATAATTATACAGCAGTGATCTATAGACTTGGCTTTTAGAAGAGATAAGAGTGTTGGATGCACTCTCAATGTACTTATAAGAAATGCAGGTAGAAACTTAAAATGTACACAATACAATCCTAGGTTATGGCAATTACTTTGAATACTTAAATGGTGCTGTTTTCTTCCCCAGATCCAGATGGAAACCAGCAGTCCCAAACAAAGGATTCTGCTGTGACCACACAGAAGGCAATTAAAAGACCAAGGCCTAAATTAGATGCCCAAAGGTAACTTTATACAGAATATTTCTTTGTGTGCTGAGTTTGGTGTAGGGCTGTGGGAGAATGATTATGGTACCTCTAAAACTGGTGTGAGTTCTTTATAATCAACAGAAAGAATCCAAGCTCTAGGTTGTTTCAAGTAATGTGAGAGTTTTTGTTTTGGTTATTTTTTACTTGTTAATTGAAAGAAGAAAGTGGGTTTCAAGTGATTCCCCCATTTCCTATTCCCAGGTTAATTTCAGAAAGAGGGCTGCCAGCTCTGAGACACATGTTTGACAACGTGAAGTTCAAGGGTAAAGGGCACGAGGTAAGACCTGGTGAGCTTTGGTTTTGTTTCCTGGGAGGTTAATGTAGATTTGGTAGAGTACTGCCCATCCAATATGGGGAGCATTGATAGTGCTCTGTTAGCCAGCTTCCCAGCAGTACCTGAACGGGCCCTGATGGCGTTTGGAGCTGCAAACTTTAAAACAAACATGAAATGCTTTAACAAAATCCATCTTTTGATCACAAAGTGCTTTTCCTCAACTCTAAAAGCAGAATATCCCACCTGTGACTCTCGTATTGTCCACACAAGCAGGGTGTTGAATCCCAAGGCTTTTAAAAAAAAAAGTGTGACATACCGCTTGAGCAAAGAGACAGCAGGACTTACTCTACAAGCTTTCTTATTGGTTTGGATGCAGTTCAACATGCATAGCTCAATTTCCTTTACATATCATTATAGAGTTGGTTGTAGACAGGGGAGTGTCAGTCTCTTCTCCCAAATAACAAACAATAGGACAAGAGGAAACAGCCTCAAGTTGTGCCAAGGGAGGTTTAGATTGGTTGTTAGGGGAAATTTCTTCACCAGGAGTGTTATCCAACCCTGGGCAGGCTGTGCTGTGGAGTCATTATCCCCAGAGGGATTTAGAAGACATTCAGATGTGACACCTGGGGACATGTTTTAGTGGTGGCCTTGGCAGTGCTGGGGGAGTGGCTGGACTCGGTGATCTTCGAGGACTTTTCCAAGCCAGACAATTCCATGATTCCCCTGGCAAACTTGCAAGGACACCTGTGCATCTCTGGTTTACAAAGAGCATCCATGGTATAAATGTTCTGATTACCACTGGAGGCACAAAGGAACTGGGCAGCAGTGCTGAAAGGTGCAAAAACCTTTCCTAGATCAGCCTATTTTGATGTGTCTGCATTCTAAACATCTGGATCAATGCCCCTGTGGATTTATTTCAGCCTGAGTTCAGCCCTGGTGGTTTAAGGACAATGCAGATGTTTTTCAGGATGTGCAGATGAAAGGTTACCCACACATTGGTACTGCTGATGTTTTGCAGAGACTGTGAGGCTGCAGATGCTCCAGGTGTTCAGGAATTACTGTCCCATTTCCCTCTGCACTCTCCCTTCTCTATCAGCTTTAGTAGCTGGATGTTGTCTTTCCTGCTCTAGGCAGAGGACCTGAAGACACTGATACAACATATGGAGCACTGGGCTCACAGACTGTTCCCAAAACTGCAGTTTGAGGATTTTATTGACAGAGTGGAGTCTTTGGGAAACAAAAAGGAAGTTCAGGTAGGTATTTCTGTCAGCTCCTCTTCATGGTGTTTGGAATGGGTTTAGGGGATCAGTTATGCAGCAAAAGAAGACTTAGGTTGTGCATACTGCTCAGAAATATAATGGTATTTAAATTAATTGCTCACAATTTAGTGCTCTGTTTGGTATTTATGTTTATATTTAAATACAACCTTTTTTATTTGAAATAATCCTCCAGAGAATTGGCTTCAGCATTTTCAGGATATCTTTAACCACAGTAATTTGCTTAACCAGCTGGAACTGGTTGGGGTTTTGGGTTTTGTTTGGTTGATTTTTAATGTTTGAACCTGCAAAAGAAGACTGATAAAGAATTCATCATTCATTCACCTGGCTGGGTGATAGATGAAGGACTGGGAAGATGATCCACAGCACTGAAAGTCTGTGTGTTAAACTGGCATAATGTGCAAGGACTGGTTTTTTCAGAGTAATAAAGTGTAAAATTGCTGTGGTTTTCCCATCCTCCCAAACATAAAAACTTGCTACAGATGATACACCAGTCTTTCAATGTCCCACCTGCAGACCTGCCTCAAGCGGATTAGACTTGATCTTCCTATTTTACATGAGGACTTCAAAAATAATGAAGGTATGCTCTCTCTGCTATTTGTTCAGTACTTCAGTGCTTGAGATTGTTTCCCTTCCTACTGACCAGAAGCGAATGATCATGATATGCTTTTCTAGTGTAGAAGGAATTGTTGAGAGGTCTCTGCTTTAAAACCAGGCTTCTGTGAGTCTTAACATGACAAAACTGAACTGGTACTTGCACATATGTGTGTAAAAATGAATAAAATTGCATGGTCTGCTGAAAGGAAATGGAAAATGGGATTAACCAGCATTGTTAGAAATATTCTTCCAAAAAAACCCCTAAAACTGAAATTACTGAGCACACAGGTTTGTGTTGTACTCTCACATGAGTGCAGTCTGGAGAACTCTTGGATCCTAGTAAAGCAGGAATCACAAACTCATGCTGATTATTCTCTGAGGAGCTGCAGTGCAGTTGGAGTGTGGTGTCCCTCATAGGCAGAGTGCCTGCTCATGCTGGGGGCACTGTTGTGTCTGTCAGAGCTGGCACACAGCTCTGGGAGAATTCCTTCTGTCAGGATCAAAACCCAGGCACTTACTTAGGACTTAAGTCTCTTCCAATCAGATAGAAATTAGACATAAACAGTTTTTTAACTGAAGAGGAAGTAGAGTTCACATGGTGGTTCGTAAGAAATTTTAGCAGCAGAAAGGAGGGAATTTCATTGTCATTCCATCATTTGGGATTTCTACTGTAAGTCTCTCTTGAGAGCATTAACTGCCCATTGTCCTATTTGTCTCCACTTGAACCTCAGCCTCCAACCCAGCCAGTGCTTGGGGATGGTGTTGTGGTGGATGAGTTCCTGAGTGGAAACAGGTGGCCTGAGCTTTGGGGTGTCCTTGGGGCAGTTGGTGACACGTGGCTGCCTTCACTGCTGCTGCATTGTGAGAGCTGCACTGCAGCCAGAAGCAGCCACGGACAGCAACACGAGTGGTTCCTGCCGACAGCGTCTGCAGAGCCATCAGATTGTTCTGTGCGATGGTTCCACACACTGCCTTTGAATGGGGTTAAAGCTGAGCTGCTCCTGAGCTGTGGGACTGAGGGCACTGCCGCAGCCTTCAGGGGAAAAACTGGAGTAGGCATCTCACAGGTGTGAAATAAAAACTCAGGCTGGGGTGTTGTATTAGCAACCCAGCCTTGTTGTCAGCTCTCGTCTCTGCTCCTCTCTGGGTGGGTGAAGTTTGTCTAACTGCCTCCACTTTGCACATTTCAGTGCTGGCAGATGGGTTAAATATCTCTGTAATAGAGCACACTGAATTCAGAACTCAGTACTCAATGTATGTGTTCAAACTTCTGATTCACAGAATCCTGGACTGGTTTGGGTGGGAAGGGACCTTAAAACCATCCTGTTCCATCCCCTGCCATGGGCAGGGACACCTTCAATTAGTGCCACACAGCCTGGCCTTGAAGGGTTGGAATTCTTGTAGCAACTCCTGCCACTTTCTAAAGGACAGTGTTTTATTAGTAAGGTTGGGAGGAAAATTACCTAGCCCTAAGGATTGCCTGAATTTCCTGTCCCTTTTTTACCCTTCAAGCAGAGCTGCTGTTGCTAACTCAGTACACAGAGCTGTGCCTGTGCACTCAGGCACTGATGGTTGTGTGTGTATGAGCTCTGAGCACTTGTTGTGCCCTTTGAACACTGGGGATGTGGGCCTAGGCAGAAAATTGCCCATTAAAATTAAATTGTGGAATGAGCTTCAGCTGTCAATAGAAAATGTGGGAGATAGAAATGCTTTTCACAATATTCTCTTGACTGATGTGTAGTGGATCTCTGTGGGTTTAAAGTGTTAATTCTGTCCCTCTTCCCCCTGCCACCCCTCCTTTTTAACCAGAAGGGGAAAGCAATGGGCTGGATGCAGCTGCTGCAGATGCACATTCCCACTCTGGCAATGCAGAAGAGCTGAATTCCCTGCCTGGTACGAGTCTGACGGAGGAGCAGCAGGAGCGGATGAAGAAGAACCGGGAGCTGGCCCTGGAGCGGAGGCAGGCGCGGCTGCAGGGCCTCAGCCAGTCCCAGCACCAGGGTAAGGACCCTGATTTCAGTGGGAACAGTGAGGGCAGGGGCCTGAGCTGCTGGCTCACGGCCCTGATGGCTTTCCTAGTGAGTGCTGGAGTGTGCAACTCTCACATTTTAACAGTTTTCCTGTAGTTAAACTCCCTGGTTGTACCAAGCTGTGACAGCTTTGTCTCTGGTGAAATGCAACTCAGCCTCTTATCTCTGAGCTGCCTTTGCCACAGCCTGGGATTCTGGTGATGGAAACATCAGTTAAACACAGCAACAGTGTCTCCTCATGGTTTTTCTTTTTTTCCTCAACAGAGCTTCCCAGTAGTTACTAAGAAGAGTTTGACAGCCCAGTTGCTCAGGATCCCACTGACCTTACTGAAGACATTCAGGTTCCTGCAGCCAAGGATGCTCCCACAGAAGAAGGTGGAGATGATGAATTGGAATGTGCCTGGAAAGAGCAGTAACTCCCCCACACTGTGAATGCCTTTCTTGACCCCTCTGCTTTGAGTACTGTCATTATACTGAAATGTTGCTGGCTCTTAGCACTCCAGAAGCTTTAGGGAAGCCTTTCCCATGGCGTCACTGAAGGACAGAACTCTTCCTGGAACCTGCAGAGGAGCAGCTCCATACACCAGGAAACAGAACAAAGGTCTTCAGCTGTACTTGAGCCACCTTTTCCACCTCTCAAAACGTTTTTTTAGGAAATGCTTATGAGTTTTTGGACCTACTTTGAAAATAGTTTATAATTTATATTAAACTGAATGAACTGAGATTTTGACAAGTTGCTATTAAAGGTGTGGGGTTTGGGGTTTTTTTAACAGGTCTTTTAACAGGGGTACTGGATTTTTTTTTACTTATATATTTTTCATATAAAATGGAAGCTATTAAATTCAGAAGTCAAACCTGAAATTCTTGCATGAGGGTGTTACAAGGGCAGGGCTCCCACACTTCTCCATCCCTTGGGTCACACATCTCTCCCCAGAGAAGCACCTCCCCTCAGGGAACAAGACCTTCCTTCTCCTGACCCTGCTCTACTTGAGCCCCTGCTTCAGCCTTTTCTTAGAGTCCTGGTTTTCCTTACACAACAGATTTGCCTTTTGTGCAAGGAAGAGGAAATCACCCCTTCCGATAGTAAAAAGAACTGAATTTCTACACACTGAATTAAGCCACTACCCTCAGGGCAACAGGTGTTATTTTATGAAGGAATTTGCTTTTTATATCTTTGTAGGGAAGAAGGAAGTATTTAGATTTTAAGAAATTAATTTATGGAAAACATGAGCAAAATTATTTTTGGAATTATTTTTAAAAGAAGTCACAGCACACTGTCTTTAGTCTGAAATATAAGCTTTATCAGGTATAAAATCTGTTCATCACTCTTCCATACTCAGATAAAAATAATTCTTACTTAAAATAGACATTTAGCTTCTTATTGAAAGGACTCTTGAATATTTAAATAAACTGCTTTTTTAAAGATCCCCCAAGCACTTGTGCACAGTGAACAGGTGTGAGACAACCCCAGGCAGCTGGTGGCAGGTCCCAGTTCAAGTCCTGATGTCCTCTGTCACATCCAGCAGTGCCAGCTCCCGGATCTCCTCCAGCAGCTGGTACAGGCTGGGCCCCTTGGTCTGGCAGAACTCCCGGGACTCCTCATCCATCACTTCCACCCTGGCTCTCTCTTGGGCACGCTGAGCCTCCTCTGCAGACTGGCTGACTTCTTTCACCAAGTCAGACTTCACCACGTGGCAGCTCCTCTGGGCAGCCTCGGTGTCCGCAGTGTGGTGCGGCGCGTTCCTGATGATCTCCAGCTTGATGGTTTCGGCGTGGCAGCGGGAAGTCTGCACAAGGATTCTCACCTGCAAAGCAATATTGTGTTTAAATTTCTGATGGTGCTGTTTCCTTTTCCTCCCCTCAGGTGAGATACTCACTGTGATGTGATCAAAAAGGCTCAAGGTCACTGAGTCTCCAGTAGTTGTAGTGGAGGTGATTTTATGCTGAGAGCGATGGAGGGATCCAGGCTTCCACTGGCAGCTCCCAGCCCCTTCACAGGAGATGACCAAGCCCTCTTTGTTTTTCATGTAGGCTGCACCTTTGATTCCATACCTACAAAAGAGCAGAGAGAAGCTGTTCTAACCATTTTCAGGTGTCTTAGTTTCGAAACCCGCAGGCTGGCTGGGACTGTAGAAAAGCAACAGGAAGGGGCAGGCATGGGCAGCCTGATAGTTCTGCCTCAGGAACACTGATCGGTGTTGTTAAAGAAACCCAGAGGTGAAAACAGCATGGAGATAGTGACTGAAGTGTTTTGAGAGCAGTGAAGCAAAAGTGAAATAGTCAGTGATCCATTATCTTAGTGCTGGGTGGGGCCTGGAATGGCTCAGTGGTGGGAGAAGAGCAGCTTTACAGGTTTTTCCAGACAGACAGTGAGGAGACAGTTCTCCATTAAAAAAAAAGCTCCTTGAAGAGCAGCAGCCTGTTTGCCCTGGGTTCTCCACAAGGCAGGAACCTTTTCTGGCTGGAGACGCTCTTGAGCCTCACAGCCAACGCTCTGGAATGCTGGAGATGCCAGATGTGAACTGAGCTGTGCAAGGCTGTGCCCTCCCAGCGCTCCAGCAGCAGCAGCAGGTGTCAGTGCCAGCCTGTCCCCAGCCCCGGGCTCACCGTGGCACGAAGACGAGCACGCCGTTGGTGCGGATGGAGTAGATGACGCCGTCGGCCACGCAGCGCTCGTCGCTCTCGGCGCTCCTGTCTCGGAAGTACATGCACTGGAAGAGCTCTGTGGACTGCTTCTGAGCACGCTGGGCTGCCTGGGAGCACCCCACACACACACAGAGACAAAAACCTGCATAAATATTCCAACAAGCATCTCTGACTTTGATTTCCACAGCTGCTTTTTCCTATTATTTACTCTCTTACCTGTCCCTAAGAAAAATTACATCTAAAATAAAATCCTACGTGCAGTACAAGTGAAGTATGAACACTTTTACTAACACTCTCAGAAGAAAACATATTTAAAAAAACCCCAAAGCAATACAAACAAAAGTAAAGTGATACTCTTAATTCACAAAAGCCACAGTCAGGACTGGTATCCCATTCCCTAGGGCACCATGGAGACTCGCACACAGATGCCCTTACCCGGTTCCTGTTATTGATGTGTCTGCACAATTCCTCCAGATCCTTGTTACTGATGATGTTATCCTTCACATCCCCTGTGGTTCCCCTCAGGGTCGCTGCCATCAAGAGCCTGTGCACAACAATGTCAGCGTATCTCCTGATGGGAGAAGTGAAGTGAGTGTACTTCTCCAGGGCCAGCCCTGCCAAGAGAGAGGAACAGAAATGAACAGTTAAAGCCACCACGTGCCTCCCCCAACATTTCAGAAATCACAGCAGAGGCAGGAAAGTGACCAGATACCATAATGATGAAACTGCTCCTCGGGACAAGAGCCAGTTGAGAAGTACAGGGCGTTGGACATGGCGTGGGTGGCCATGGAGCGCAGCAGTTTGTTCACAATGGGATCCGAGGGGTCGTTTGCTCTGTCCAGAGACTCGGCCAAAGCCTTGTTAGACCTGGCAAAAAGGTGTTAATTCCAAAGAAAATGACACTGGCTCACAGTTAACAATGGCATAAAACCCACATAGCAGTTGATAGTTATTTAAACATAAATGGCAAGCAGAGTGATATTGAAACTCTCAATGCAGTTTAGTAACAACTCTTCTCTAAGAAAAAGTTTAGAAAAATCCTAGTTTTCACCCAGTTGTCTGCTGCAACCTCCAGGGACTGGAGCAAACTCCATTCTGTGCAGTACAAAAGTGAGCTGGTCCAAACCTTTGTGTCCAGCACAAATGGGACAAGGTGACACCCAGGTCACAGAGGCTCTATTGATGCCTTTCACCATGGCTTTCTCATGTTATCTTGCCCAAGTAATTCTGAATTATTTTGAGTCATTTAAAATGACTATATTGCACAGAACTCACCTAATTTAAACCAGTACTCTCTTACACAAGAAATACAGTGCAAACAAGGCCACTGCAGAGCTTGACCACTGCACAATGACACAACAAATGTTTTGTCTGGGTATGTCTAAAATTATTCAGCCACTGCCATATGCAGTACAGCCAGCAGAACGCAGGCAGCTTCTCCTGCTCAGAACACCATCAGAAAGGTTCTGATACAACTCCTTTCAAGAACTGCTATGCAGTGTCTCTTAACATTGATACTCAGAGCTGAAATTGTGTAACAATAACATGGCCAAATAGTTAAGCAATTAACTTCAATTACAGAACTTTAGTAATAAAAGCTACCGTGTGTCTATTGAGAAGCCTTTGGCACTGGCGCACTCCCGAAGCTCAGTGAAGAATTCCTGGCGTGGTGGAGGGTGCTGCCGCAGCAGAGCTTGGTGGGGAAAATCCTCGGAAATCCTTTTCGCCACCCAGTGGTTGGCCAGGATCATGCATTCCGCCACGGTCTCGTGCACTTCCAGCGGCTGCTTGGGGATGAGGTCATGGATATTCCGTTTGTCATCCAGCTGCACTCGGATCTCGACCCCTTCCAGCTCCAGCGCGCCGCACCGGTCCCGCTTAGCTCGGACGTGTCGCGCTATATCAGTGAGCTTGGATATGGCCCAAACCAGCTCAGCCAGCTTCTTCTGCCTCGTTCCTTCATCCAGGCTTTTCAGTTCCAGGATATCCCCCACGACACTCGTGTCCCCATCCAACAGGCCCTGGGCTGTCTCGTACTCCAGCTTGTAGGCAGAGCGGATCAGGGTTTTGGTGTACTGAACCCTCAGCGTCTCGTACGAGTCCTTCTCCAGCTCCCACAAGACGCTCACAGCGTATCTTAAAGACAACACCACAGTTCTGGAATAGTTCTGGTAGACTTAAAACTCCCATTTCAAGCACATTCAAGTCTTAGAAATTTATAGATTTAATTCTGGTTATGGAAGCATCTTTTTCTTCAGTCCTCAGCAACACCACTAAATAATGCACTTGCCTTTCAGTCTCATGCATCACAACTGAAATGAGGACCAGCTACACAGCAGTATTTTCAATTCATCTGCTGAAGCAGAGCACCCCTAAGGTATAAGGTCTCCTTTATGTTAAAGCAGAGTTACACTGTGATAGTTATTTTTACCTATTTTTATTTTATTAGTAAGATGAATCCACAATGAACATCTCTGCACCCTGAATATCCTCATGTCAGCCTTGCATATCCTCATGCCAGCGGCCAACTGAGCCCGTAAATTGATATAAACTCGTCTATAAAATTCACCCTACCTGTGGTAGAACTGAAAGGCAATTTTAAACGTACACAATTCTTCCAGTAATAATGCAAAATGACTTGTAGAAGTATCCCTGCTCAGAACAGTTCCCAAGCCTTACCTGTCCACTCCGCTGAGGAGGGAGCAGAGGTCAGCGCTGAGGACAGAGGGCAGCATGTCATAGCGCCGGTCTGCCAGGTAATACGTGGTAGCCCTGGAACAAAACACAGCTATGCTCTTCCCACCACGACTCCTGGGGTATAAGCATTGCTCCACAGCCTGATCTGAAAAGGTTATTCCCACAGAACACTCACAGGTGCAATACTGAAGTCGAATTATCTAAATAGCTATTTGTACAGTACAACCCTAATTTTGCCTTCCTTGGTATTTCAGCTGCCATTAAGGGCAGAACCAGGGCTGGACAAAATTTGCTCACTGAAGAAGAGGTGACTTAATGGCTACATCAAACATCTCTGCTGCCTACATGTTATACTTCTTTGAATCTACAAAGAACACAGCTCATTAAGTGATTCAGCAGTTTAAGTTCAAAACACCAGCAATAAAAGAAAAAAGAGAATTAAATATTTGCACATTAGAAGACAAGATTGAATATTGAAACATAAGCCTGACAAATACCTCTGAAATTAAACTCATGTAAGACTTAATTCCATTTTGTGAGTGTTCATCTCCCTTGGAATGCAAATAAATGGTTTTTAAAAATACTTTCAGTCACAGATGTTAAATTAGACTATAAAGCAAAGAGGAGTGATTAGGGAAGAAGAAACTTGTATAGCTTTCTGGAAAGTGTGTCCAAATAAAAACAGAATGACATTAGTTACATAATTGTTTAATTAGCTTTAAGGAGTTTTTAGTAAGACATGAAAGGTGAAAGCATGTTTCTTTCCTTCTGAAGTTTCCATAAGGTAGCATCACAAACTTCTGAACTCCATAGATTTTCTAATTTCCAGAAAATAACTTACCTTGCTCGGGCCTCAACATCAGTGTAGGAATTTGCTGCCACGAAGTGAGTCACATCTGCAATGTGCACCCCCAGCTCAAGGTTCCCGTTGGGCAGAGTTCTGACAGAGAGAGCATCATCCACATCCTCACAGCCCTTGGGGTCAATGCTGAATATCAGGTGGGTATCTCTCAAGTCAAGGCGTTTTTTCACCTCCTCTGGACTGACTTTCCATGGATTCTTTGGAGAACTCACTGGCATTTCACTCATCTATACAGAAATACTGTTGATGAACATAGATCTATGTATTTTCTAAAAAAAGATGCTAACAAATTGGATTTAATTAGTTTTTCAATTCTTCTTTTGTTTAATTTTCCAACTCCATTACATTTACTTTACTGAAGTGTGGAAAAAATTGAAAACAATATTATATGTATTAGTAACCAATGTTATTATTGTGGTGGTGCTGCAGCTCTGGCAAATATAACCACTACATATTCTTCTTTCAGTTAATTGTAGGTATAATCAAAATAGTTACCTATGAAAGCTGGTTCCTCTCCTAGTTGAAAACAAAGTATTTAATACAATGATTTCAGTAGGACGAGGCCTTTAGGATCAGTAGCATAACCACATACTAAAGACAGAAAAATCGTAAAAGTCTAACCCAAATTTGAATTAAGAGTTTGTAATCTTCTCCTCACAGCAAAAGGATTATCTTAAAATCACTATTGACTTGAAAATCCATAGTATCAATAGAACCACTGATCCAAGAGATTCCAGAAAAATAAAGTAAAATAATAATAAATTTTCAGCTTTCAAAGTGGGCTTTCAAAAACCCACTGGCAACAAAGATGTTGAGCTGTAAGAGTGTCCCTCTCTTTGAGAAACAAGACCCTGGAAATGAACAGAAAAGACTGGATCTGATCACAGAGGCAAACCTGGATTTCTGAGAAAGGGGCAGCACAAATGCTGTTCTCCACCAGAATAGCTGCAATTTCCCCCTCGAGATCTCCAATTCTCCCCAGCACTCTCACAAAATGTCCGTTTGGATACAGGGAAGTCGACTCCCAGGAATCAATGCGCACGACAACTCTGTACTCCTGCACAAGACAGCTCTGTCAGAACAGCACTGTGCCTCTGAAAAGTAGAATTTACTCCCCTAACACAAGCTTAAATTTAGCAGAAAAAAACCAAAGCAAGTGGTATGTAAGTGCTCAGGGCAGCTGGACTGTGGCCCAAATTCAGAACTCAAATAAGCTTTGTTACCTGAAGCTGAAGCGGTTCTGACAGGAATTGGACACAATCCTTCAAGGCAGAAATTGAACCCTCACAGACTTTAATAGTTTTACCTTGCTTTTGTCAAGGAAAACATCATTAGAGCCTATAACGCCCACACAGCTTTGTGGGAACACAGAACAGAGAAACACTTCAGTTCAGTTACCTGTAATGCTTCAGCCTGCTGAGTGCTGATCCGGATTTTGGGAATTCGGTAATCCCAAGGTGTCACAAGGACTTTCTGAGCATTTCTCCCCTGGGACTGGCTCTCTTCTTTAGAGGGGAAAGTGACCACATAATCCCTCCAGTTCTTCTGGATGATTCCAACTACTTTACCTTTAAATAAGGAACATTGTGCATTAAAGAATTGAACAGAATCAAGAAAGCAAATATGTGGGAGGTGCAGGAGATTAATTGCTTTGTAAAATAAACTGATGTGTCCCCCAAATCTGTCACAACTGCCAACAACATATGGTGTGCAGACAATACAAGTGTGTCATAAACTACTGTTGGCACAGGCAGATTTTAATGAGCTTTTATTTATGTGGAGACTAACTCATTGTACAGATTTCAACTGATACACGACATAAATTATTCAGATTCCCACTGCTGCTGAAATGCGGCCAATTCTAGTAATACAGAGAATTTTTAATAGCAAAGAGCAAAACAAAACATGATTTCCCTACAAAAAGAGAATTAACCTCTTGAAACTTTTAGCTCTGACCTAAACAAACTTTTAGATGCAGCTACAGCTGCAGAGTAATCATTTCAAACAAGACTAAGTTCCCATGGTACCCAGGCATGTCACACAGGGATACTTTTTCACTTAACTTTTTTTTTCCATTATTTATCAGCATGGAATTAAAAGGCTGCTTCTCCTTACCTGTGGGCATAGGGTCTCCTGTGGTGTCTGCAGGTGCTTTGTCCTCAGTCTCATTTTCACAGAGGGCAACAGTCCTCCCCTTCCATTCATGCACAGGGAGCAACTCAACCACAACCACATCCCCGTGGATTGCACGATTCCGAGCCTTGGCCCCATAAATAAGGATGTCACTCTGAAGTTCTGTATTTAAAATAAAAGGAAACAGAACTATAATCTGCCAAAAAAAATCAAATCCCTCCATTCTTGGCAGCATTCTGCTGAAATAACAGAAAATGACTCTTCCAATATGATTTCTTCCAAAAAGGACTACTGGCAAGAAATTAATATTGCAAGGAAATGAAAATATTTTCCTCTTTTTTCTTTGTTTGGTTTTTTTTTTTAAGGATCTATTAAGGAATTTTTGGATAAAAAGCAGCATAGGGTGGGATGAGTTCATTGTTCTTAGGGAGCAGTTATAAAAACAGACAGCACAGATAAATTGTGTAAATCCACTGCCACAGGATTCTGCGGTGAATTCAGAATAAAACAAGCTTTTAAAAAATAATGAGTATATTGAGCACTGGTTTGACTTCAGGGTCTGTCACAGGAACATTTGAAAGCAGTTAGTAGTGAGAGCTGTGCAAGGTGTCTGTGCAAGGGCAGACTGTTCCTTCAAAGGTGCTGATTAGTAACTCGTGCCAGAGAGCCAATCCTGGATCACTTAGGATCAGCTTGATCCAAAAAGGCAATTTTCCAATTATGGTCACAAAGACCAGCTCCCTAATCCTGCCAACATCTATGCAAACTCTTACTGCAGTCAAAGGAGTGGTCACCTGAGGTTAGAGCAAAGCACAGGGACAACAACTTGCACCAGCATTTCCCTTCAGAGAGGTGCAGGCAAACAGGACAAGAGGCCAGAAAATGGCCAAAGGTGCTAAGAAAGAGGAAGGAGTTCTCCTTACAAGTTCCACCCTCTGGTTAATCTTCAGCCTACTTTCTGGCCCATGAAAACCACACAGGCCCTGCAATATCTGTCTTCATCTTGTTTGATAACTGAAAACTTCTCACCTGTGTCTTTGCTGCCAAGCCCCTGAAGCCGAACAAAAGCTTCCAGCTGTGCTCGGTGCTTGTTGACATTCAGTGCACCCTGGAAGAGACCAACAAACCAACCAATGAATGAAACAGTCACTCTAAACATAGACAACTTCAAAGGACAAAATTTTGGGAGTTACAGTTATTTTTACATGAATTAGTTTTTATTGATCCGTAGGTTATTTTGAACACAATTGTTCTCTCTATAGGGGGAAATGCAGGCTGTAGGACTTTAAGTATTCACTTCTGGAAAAGAAAAGAAAATTCTTTTAAATGTTGAATTTATTTGTAAGGTGGTAAATGTCATTTTACTCCCACCACAGGCAGCGTAAGATTACCTTTGCTGCCTGCCTTATCAGACAATCTGGCATTATTCCAACAAGAAAGAAAAACCTCAGTCTTTCTGTTCTTCTTTTATTCCTGCCTCTGCTGAAATCGCCAAGAAAGGAAAAAATCACTGCCTCTAGTTCTTTAAATGATTTTTAAAAGAAGGACACTTGTCTACCAACAATCCATATTAAGGCCCTGAACAGCCATAAACCTGTAAATTAATTTAATTGACTGTGAGATCTCTGTGCAAATGAAGTTAGAACTGCTGCCTTTGTGCAGCACTATCTATATTTAAGAACGAGGTCTCACTGCTTCAAATCACACCTGGTCTCCCAATTTACATCACATATCAACCTGAAGAAAAATCCATAGCAAATTTCAAATCCTCACTAACCAATTCTTACCTTAACTTCTCTAAGACAAAAACAAAAAATATCCACGTCACAACACAGTGTAGGGGAAATATTTTGAGAATCCTAAGAATCCTAATCCCTTCCATCCTCTTGTTTTTTGTTTTCTTTCCCTCTTCCCACGATAGCCATAATTCTTTCTCTAATCATTCTATTTTAGGCAACTCAAGGGATCAAGCACAAGACTGCATTGTTCTGTGTATGTTCTCTACGTAACAAATACCTGCAGGTATCTTCCAGACTTGATCCCAGCCTCCAAAACTTCCACAGGTAAGTGCTCAGGATATTCCTTTCCATGGTTCTCCTGGCTTTCACTCTCCCGTTCACGCCGAGCTTGGACTATGGAGTCAAAGAGCTCATGGGCAGCCTTTAGGTCAGGCCAGAAGTTATCCAAGTAATTCTGTATGCACAAATAGAAATAAACACAAAAGTGTTCTGAGATCTCTGTTCTTTTAATAATGCATTTGGAAAGCCCATAAAGGACAAGATCTGTCACACTATACCCAAATAACACAATGGTAATGATGAGTCTGCTCTAAACCCCATAGATCCGTCCCAGGTTCAGCCTAATCCACTGCTAAATCCACAAATCAGTTTGGTGCAGTTTTTACTCAACATCCTTTCACAGATGAAGATAAACATCCCATCCCCAGATCCCACTGAGTACCAGTGGTACCAGAGATGGACACAAAAATGAAGAATGAATTATCTTCTCAGACATCACTGTATCCTCACCCTCAGCAGCCCAGGCAAAGTAACTGGCAGATCATTGTTGATGGGTATTTAGGCTACAGCTGCTTATGGACTGCTTGCACTCCAGATTCAGGCAGCTGCCTGAGGGAACTGAGCACTGCTCATCAATGCCAAATTCCTCAAAAGCAAGGAAAACAAGGAAAAGGTCTCCTAAGAAAGATGACCTCTATCCTCAGAGCTGCTGTTTATCTTTCCAGCTCTCTGCTTTGCTCACTGCCATTGGTTTTTCTGACATTCCCATAAGTGACATATTTGCTTGCTTTGATAAATGGAGACACAAGTTACCACTCAATTTTTTTGAATGTTAACTCTGACACGATTTGTAATATCTTTAATGTACTTGCTTCATCATTTTGATGCAGCATAAAGGAAACCTTTTCTTTTTCTGGCATGTTACCTTGAAGGAAATCACAAACACTCCTTCAGTTTCATTTCCGTACTGCCTGATAGCATCTTCATCTTCTGTTACCATAACAACTGGCATCTGACCCAGGCAGTGATTGTGATACCAGGCTGCTGCATTGTAAATATTCCTAGAAAACCAAAGTTTGAAATAAGACTTCTGGCACAGCTCATTTGCTACTTGCAAGATTTTGCTGGCTTCGTATAAATGAGATTTTGATTTAACACTCACACTTTTGAGAGATATACACCAAGCTACAAAAACATTTTTCTGCAAAAATGCTCCTGTGGCATCCTTAAGCCCCCTAAGAAGAGAGGAGAATAAAACATTTCCTCCCCAGTACATCCACTTGCGCCCTGTCTGCAACACAACATGAAAGCTTGTAAAAACCAGGGTGGGGGTGCTAAGACTGATGTTACAGTGTGACTTTAAACTGCTCCAGCTTTTTCTTTAGCATTATTGCACTTAATTTAATTACATTTTGTCTATTTCCCTAAGAAAACAATGCTGATACTTTTATAATCATAAAGCACAATGCAGACTTCCAGTGCCTGTGAACTGTTGCAGAGCTAAGCAGAGCAGGAGCATGAACTCTCAGTAGCTGGTGCATGCTCACATTCCTACACACAAAGTCACAATGCTGTGCAGTGTGACACTGCAGAGGTTCAAACAAACCTGGTCTGCCACTTCTCCATGGATTCTCCCTTCTCCCTGAGCAGGTAGCAGTGCTGGTGGAATTCATTAGCAAACACAGTACAGTCGTGACGGGGATCCTTCAATAGATTTCGTAACTTGTTGTACTGTCTGCAATGAAAAAAGATAAATATATTCCTGTACTTTCTTTTGGTAATGCTATTTTAACTCCACATGAAAATGCAGCTGAAAAACTCCAGGAAAATGACTGTCATGCACAGAGAAAGGCACTCATTAAATTACACCACTGATGACAAATCCTAAACCAACACCTGCAAGCAAACTTTTTTAAGTTCCATTGTGAACACATCTCATTTTAAACATACTTGTTTTCCACTGAGCCCCACAAAACATCCTAAGTGTTCAGGAACTTGTTTTGTTTGTTACTTTTGGGGCAAGGGCTATTTCCTCAAAAGCCTTTGTGCTTTGGAAATATGGGAAGGCCCTGAGAAAAAATTTTACTCTGAAATGCTATGGCAATGCCCAGGTTAAAGTCTGGTGAGATAAGTACCATACAATAATATTAATTGCTCCCCAAAGGCAAATGCTCAGGCATCAACACAACAAACCAAAACCTGTCCATAATCTAGCTCTGGGCACATGATAGATCATTACTGCACAGTCTAATTAATTCCAGTCATCAGCCACTTGATTAGTTACTAATGCTACAGGTTTCATATTGCTCCTATCAAGTGAAAACTATGCCAGGCATTGATACCCATGGATCACAAAGGATCTCAGTCCTTCTCCTTCTGTAAAACTACATGAAGACACTTGAAAGGCCTAAAAACAATATATATATATTTTACAGTAGTATTTTTACTTCAATCTAAATAAAAAATAAGTTCTTATGGGATAAATACCTGCGTCCTTTCTGATGTTGCACAGCCTGACAAGCTGTTTGCATGAAAATAATTCCTTTCAGCTCCGGAAATTCCAGAATCTCCAGGTACTCCTGAACAACCTTGCAGTCGGGGACAACGTAGTGTGTGACATCATCTGATAACAATTTGCCATCTAGAAGATAATTCAGAGTTTCAAGGTTCAAACTTTCACTTGCAATATTTGTTTCTTGAAAAGATTTCCCAGTGTAAGAAAATTAGAGTTGTGTCTACTCAAATGGATATAATTCTTTTCTGATGAACAAAATTACAGGTATTATGATATGATTCTGTGGTACAGTCCATAAATTTGTGACAAAACCCTTTTGCATCCACTAATGCCAAAATTTAGTGCAAATTCTAACCAAAGGAGTGAAAAAGATCCACTTTCATTATGAAAGGGCTATAAATTGAAAGAGTAAAGGTTACAGTTCTTTCTTCTCTGCTTCCATATGAAAAAGGGACTATACATCTGGCACAGAAGATCTTTTCATGGAATTTCTAAAGGATGCAGAATTATGAGCAGTTCCTTTACTCTGCTCCCACAGCTCTCTCTGTTCAAACACACCATTTACAGCAGGGTCTTTACATAAAAGAGCATAGGTAAGGCTGCACGTAGAGAAAACCACTGCTACTGCAAAGAAAATATGTTTTTAAACCTAAACTATCAATCATCAGTGTTAATTTTCTTTATAGAGACTCTATCCCTTAGGAATATGCCATCAAAATATCTCACACAACACATTACAGACGACATCTTAAAAAGTACCTCAAAATTCAAGAGTTTAATGGCTTTTGATACTTCAAAGATTACCCAAAAGCTTTCAGATGGGAGGGGATCTCCACTGTATTTTCACTTTATTTTCTGTTTCTATTTATTCTTTATTATAAACATTGAACTCACCACGGTGCAGGCAAATTATACAGAATATAGATATTGACAAGTCAGGTTATTTCTTAGAAGCTGACCTGGGACAATCTTTGAGCTGTGACCACAAGAAGTGTGAACTCAGCCAGCACAGTTGTGCACCTAGTAACTCGGCCTCATCTCACACTGAAGGCTTATAATGGATGATGGCAGCAGGCATACAAGAAAGCTAATATTTATTAATAATTCAGAAGAGCATTAAAGTGAAATGTCACAGGAAGATTTATGAGCTGTGCATCCTTGCCTAACCCATATATCTAGAGCAGAGTGACTCCCAGGCAGGCACAGCTCACCCTTACAAGCACCTGCTGATGTGATTTTTGCAGGGAGTCTCTCACAGGGCATGAAATAGATTTGCTCAGCACACTGTGTAGAGTCAGGAAGGAAAACAAATATTTCCCTCCCATCTGGGTTACCTTGAATAATCACATAGGGACATATTCTGACAGCCACCTGTAGCACAATTCACATTTAAGTACAAAAGAGGGGGAGTTAGGCATAGCAGGAAAGGTTAGACTTTTTTCTGATATGTGCCTTTAATTTATCCTTGAGGAATTCAGAACCAGATGCAGTATTTTAGGGAGCAGTAACTATCACTAGTCCTGATCTCCTAGATAGCAGTAATACACTACAATAATCTAATAAATACATCTTCTGCCCTCGATTGCAACCCAAATCAAAAGTGAAAACATCTATGCCAATCATAGTTTCATAGAAACAAAAGTGTCACAATTTTCAACATTTTCTTTCAGGCAAGTCCTTTGGTCGATTTAAACAGGTTGGCTATTATGTTTGTTATTTTCCAGTCAGTTTCCTGCATCAAATAAATTGTGCTATTGAACAACAACAACAAACCCAACTGAAATATCAACTACAGCTCTGGTGATGATCTACGATGCACATAACAGCACCACAGTACGTAAAAACAACAACAAATGCAGACATCAGAGCCTGGCAGCCTTCCCGTGTCTGAAATGCCCTGATATAACACAGGCAATTACATTTAATTACTGAACAGAAATAGCTGCTGATGCAGAATTACAGTGGCTTCTAGATAATGGCTTGGCCCCATTGTAATACTTAACAGGTATGTATAGAATTTAACACATGCTATAAACCACCACCCTGCAGAAATTAATGCATTTTAAAGGATCTTTTAAAACAAGAGAAGTGTAAAAATTGAACAATCCTTTAGCCTTTTATCACTGCCAGTAAACTGTTCACAGTAAAACCCTCAAACAATCAACTGCTCGATTCCTTCCACTCTTAAAGCCTCGTTGATTTCTCAAGGTTCTTGCTTTAAAGGAAAACTATTACTACAGCCGTGATTTGTTCAGCACCGTCCGGACACCCCAGGACGGGGATCACCCCTTCCCCCTCAGGGACAACCCTTGCCCGAGGATCATCCTCTGTCCTCAGGGACCCCCCCAGCTCAGGGATCACTTTGCCCCCAGCTCTGCCTCCCCGCCACCCGGGGCCCCGGGGGACGCCGCCCACCGCCCCAGCCCGGCCCGCGGGCGATCCCGGCTCTGTCAGAGCTCACCCCCGGCTCCCCTCAGACCCCTCCCGGCGGAGCCTCACCGCGGGCGCAGGCGGCGCGGCACTGGGCGCTGCGGCACAGCGCGCTGCGGCACGGCACGTCGGGGCGCAGGTAGTGCTCCCGCACCACCCGCACGGCGCGGCCCTGCTGCCCCCGCAGCTGCAGCACCTTCTCCGTGCGGAGCATCGGGGCAGCGGGACTTGCGGCAATGGCGGGGACCGGCGGCCCCAGGGCCGCGACTGCCGGGGCGCCTGCGCGGGGCGGGGCGCGGGGTCACAGCGCGGGGATCGGCCTCAACTGAGGGGCGGGAAGAGAGTGGGTGGGGCGGGCTGAGTGAGGCGGGCAGGATGGAGCTGAGGGCGGGATGAGAGAGCCGAGCAGGATGGAGCTGAGGGCAGGCTGAGAGAACCGGGCAGGATGGAGCTGAGGGCGGGCTGAGGGGACCGGGCAGGATGGAGCTGAGGGCGGGATGAGAGAGCCGGGCGGGATGGAGCTGAGGGCAGGCTGAGAGAACCGGGCAGGATCGAGCTGAGGGCGGGCTGAGGGAACCGGGCAGGATCGAGCTGAGGGCGGGCTGAGGGGACCGGGCAGGATCGAGCTGAGGGAGCGCGGCGGGCTGAGAGAACCGGGCGGGAAGGAGCTGAGGGGACGCGAGCTGAGGGACGGTGGGATCGAACTGAGAGAGTTAGAACTGGAGCTGAGGGACAGTGGGAGCCAGCTGAGGAAACCGGGGTGGGCTGAGGCAACCGGGGCGGCTGAGGGACGGGCGGGAACGAGCTGAGGGGACTGGAACCGGAGCTGAGGGACAGCGGGGACGAACCGAGGGAACCGGCCGGCTGAGGGAACCAGGGCGGCCCTGAGGGGCGGGCGGGAGCGGGCTGAAGGGGAGCCGGACCAGTGCAAGCCCTGAGGGAGCCCAGGCTTGTGTGGCTGGGCGAGCACAGAGGGAGGGTTTCCTTAAAGTGAGAGATGTAGTTTTGTGAATCTCCGTGGTCTTTCACAGCATCTTCCAGGAAAAATTCCAGGTCCATTCCTCACCCCTGATTTTGGGCGATCACATGCCAGAGCACTCCGGGAGGCGGGGATCAGGGCAAGGGTGCGTAAGGAGAGCAGGCAAGCTCTAATGACAACTTATTTTACAGTAATCACCAACATTGTCCTTCACATTTACAGAAGGGAAGATAAAGGCACTGACAGACGAAGTCTAGTCCAGGATGAAACGGAAAAGCAGTGGAAGGTCAGGAGTCCGAGGCAGTGTCTCTGGGTCTGAGTCAGTGGTCTGTGCCTGTAATGCTGCCAGTGTGGCATTTGGGGGATGATTGTTTTGACTCTTAGAAAAGCATTCATATTTTGTCAAATGATAATTGCCTACACCATAACTTCATTTGAACATAAATACATGGTGAGAGCTGTGTAGTGTTTGTCCTTAGGAGGGAAAAAAACACTGGGAAAGAGCCAAGGCAGTATGTCACTGTATGTTCCTGTTTATTCTACTTCTTATTTTTCACATGTTTTATAAAATGTGTATCTCCAATGACTAATACTTCTAAGTAACCAATTTGTGCCAGTAAATGGAAGCACCATCTGTAAGAAGCTGATTTGCAGAAGCCAAGTTCTCAAACATCTGAGGAGGAGGAGGTGTTATAACTTAGTGAGAGACGACCAAAGTGTAGACTTGGGTTTGGGAGTCAAGATGATTTCAGATGTATCATCTAAGCAGGATGTGAGAGAAAAAGGGAGATGGAGAGCAAAATGATGGAGCTCTTGTTCAGCAGGAGCAAAGATGAAGTAACCCATGCTGATAGAAAGGGTAAGAAAAACACAACATTTGGGAAAAAAGGACATTTAATTGAGTTTGAAATGTAGCAGATGCTGATTGCTGACACAGTGAGTAACACAGACCAGTGTGCTTACTCAGTGACATTCAATGACTGTAATAAAATGAAGGTTAATTAAATAGAAGTAGCTGAGATCAATGCTCTCATTTGTGCACTTTGTCACAGAGGAGCATGGGAGACCTTTGGGCCGAGTTCACAGCCTGGGGATACTGTTGAGTAGCTGCACGTGTATTTATGACATCCTAGTCTGAACAGTTTTATCATTCTTGAGTTTCCCCACTTCCTTCCTCTCTTGGAAGAAACCTCAAATGATTGCAAAAGGCCAAGCTGGAGTCACTAGAGCCAAAGAGAACTCCTGATACTTTATCTGATAGCTGAATTTGTCCCTGTGAGATCAGAGATGAACTTCCATGCTCTGGTGTTTCATGCTGATCTGGTAATTGTCTTTACAGAAGGCAAGAAGTTTGTGCAGGGACAGCCAAAACTAGCAAGATAACATGTGCATGTTTAATTGTTTTGAAATAAAAGTTGCAAAAATGTTGGTGTTAGAAGATATTAGAAGAATATTAGAATATTAGAAGATCTTACCAAATGTTGAAGAATAAAGATGAAGTGCAGTCTGCTAGCAGAACTATGGGACCTACATTGTTTTATACAGCTTAAAGTACTTCATAAAGTACTTTGTAAGGAAAAAATCATGGTAGAATGTATTCCTCACTTTGTACAATGCTCCTGTGAATACCATCAGCAAGTGCTAGAGAAGCTTTTATTTTTACATGGACAATAGAAATCTCTAAAATTGCTTGGGATGGGAAGTGGGAGACTCTAGGGAGCTCTGCCTGCCTGGAGAAGCCTGTCAGGAGATGCAGGACAGATTTCAGTGTGTTACCTTTTGACAGAAGTGTTTGGGTGAAGAAATTGGAGGTCACTTGGTACTAGCAATTGGCTCAAGTTTCCCAAGCCTGAAGCCTGGCTTATCTGACAAATGCCACAAACGAGGCAGAAGATAAATCTGGGATCCACACAGTCATGGAATCAATAGAAATTGTATCTTTCCATTTGAAAAAGGCCTTTTTATATTTTTTTTTTCCTCCAAGTACTCTGTGACTGAGGTAGAGGATGCAAGATTTGATTATCTTATAGCATATTTTTGAAGTTGGTTCTCCCATTCTTAAAGCAATTGTGGAGCAATTGGCAATTCAGCATCTCTTTCTACCTCATCCTAAACTGGATAAATGTTCTCTTCCCTTGGAGATTCCTTCTCCTGGATCGCTGTCTCAGTAAAAGCCAAATATTGTAAAAATTGCACCCACATCTAGAAAGGTCTCAGGATTAATATGCCATTCCTCACACTCATAAAAAAGAAAGATATCAGAAGATCTTAACAATGTCTGTTTTATGTAATCTCGTGTCCACTGGCATTAATTATGTCACTCTCCTTTAATTATTTTTGTCAGATCTTGTGTTAATTAGACTCTTATTTTGCTTAGGATTGCGCTTTGATTGATGATTATCTCATTTATCCTTTAAAATCATTTATACAGCGTTACAAAGAGAAAGGTAATGTTCTTCTTATTTTAGCGAGAAGAAAATGATTTTTTATTCGTGCATTTTTTGGCTTCCGAATATTCTCCGTGGATTTCCGTTCGTCCGAACCCACCTCAGTCCTTTGCGTTTGCAGTACCAGGCACTCCCGCTGGGGGACGCTCTGTAATCGATTTTGGGTTGAAATCGGAATTTTCGCTTCCCTGCCCGTGTCTAATGGGCTAAAATTCCACCTTTCAGCTTCCGTGAACAAACTGCTTGGAGTTTATAGCACAAAGAGACAATTTTCTCCACAAAATAAACTAGAAAGCCATGCTTCTCTATAATAAAATAAAAAAAAAGGCTTGCACATCTCTTCAAGCATGTCAGGAATATGAAACTACACGATGTTTACAATTATTGGAAGCATAAAAGCAATTTATCACAATACCTGATATTTACTACAGCATGCATTTGATCTTCTTTCCCCCACCCTTTTCTTCCATGGATGCAGTTCAAAAGTTTACAGCACAGGAATGCAAAGCTGTGTGCTATTTGTTTCACTTATTTTCTGAACCTTGGATTAGTTTATCCCAGGGTTTCCCACTGTATTTACTGATGAGAGATCCTAAATATTATTTAAAGGGAAAAAAGCCTTTATGCTGAGATGATTAGAGTGTTCTCTTTCCTCAGGGAGCTTTAGGCTGATTGCAGCTGATAATAACTTGTTGTAGTCCAGAATTTCTGCTTTCATAAAATATGCTTATATTTGTTATGCTACAAATTATGAAGACAATTTGAATCAAAGGAGAAGGCCACCATATCAATCATTTGTCCTCAAAATGCATTTGATTTGGTGGGACCCCCTGCACTGAACTGATGCTCAGGGTTGTCTCAGTCTCCAGAGCAGGTCCTGCAGGGTTCAGAGGATAATGGTGGTCAGAGATGGAAAGACCCAACAGGTCACATTTTCCACCCACTTCCAAATTGGGAGTGCTCCCTGTGGTACATCTTGCTTAAGTCTGGGGTCAGTGCTGCACAATATCATGCTCTAAGGTTTATTTATTTATATACCTCAGTAAATAGAAAACAGAATAGCAAGGGTGACTTTTTACCCCCCTACTTTCAAAATAACAAGAAGTTTCTAGGTGAAGCTGATTAATTCCCTCTTAGGCTGCTATCATCAGAAATTAAATGGGGTTGACTCATGGGGAACTCTGCAGTTGTGATTTGCTCTACAAATGAGATATAAGAGGTTTTCCTTGAGAGCTCAATGATGTATAAAAGGAAACTAAAGGAAAATGTATTACACTGCATTTCTGGGCTGCAGCTGTGCATCTTAGGTGCCTTAAATTCTTCTTACTAAAAGCCCTTGAGCAAAGATTTTATGCCCATAACTGCTCTATCCTCTGGCAAATCATATTGCCTGGCAGGACTGGGTAAATAACAGGTTACTCTTTAAAAAATAAAATACAGAGGAAAGAATACAAGATTTCAAGATACATTTTTTTTCATAGTTATTGTCAAGAACTAAGTCTCAGCCAGCAAATAATTTAGGAATACCTAATTGTACATAATAATACTTTAACCTATGCTGCCCAGTTCTGCATGTAGTGATATTATTTGAGTTTCCTTGATGTCCCTGTATGATAACTGACCAACAGTGAATATTTTTAATTGAATGTAAAAGTCATAAAATGACATATGTATTGCTAACCACTTATTGTGCAATTGGAGGTTTTCATTTGGCAAATGTTCAGGCTTAAAATGTGTTTTTCATGATTATTCCCCTTATTAAAGCTCATTTGCTATTCATGGAAAGTGAGCACAAAAGAGATGTGAACAATCAAAGAAACTCATTTAAAAATTCAAATGAATATCCAAGGGAAATGGATTTCAGTGTTTGCCCAACTCTACTGGGACACTCAGCTGCTGAACGTCTTCTTAATGGGTGCCTTTGTCATTGGCCTCAAGGCTTCCATCACAAATGCTGGATGGTTCCTTACCACTTCATATTGCAGTCATTATGCAAAATTCATTTTTGATATGGTTAAAGTGGTTCATTAGAGAGAGACAAGGTGAGAGTGTGTTCACCATGTGCCTGCTGTTTTACAAATGAGCAAAAACCTAATTTGTTGTGACACTGACTACTGAGTTTAGTGTGGAGTCAAAGAAACTCAGGTCTTTGGCCCTTGCTAAGAGCTGAGACATCCAATGGCCTTGCTCACCCTGGCCTCAGGACTCCAGTTATCCCTCTCTGTGTCCTAGTGATGGGGAGGATCTGATCATCAACTCTAGGAACAAAAAACAGTAACTGATGTTTATTTTCTACTTAGGCTGAGCTCCTGCAAGCTAAATTACACCTTTATTCTTCACTTGCTTTCCTGGCAGCAGGCTCTGCATGCAAGGCTCCTTCCTCTCCACTGCTTTCACCTACAAGTCTAACTGAAGTAAGTCAGGTGGTCAAGAACTGTCCTCTAGGTCCCAAACACTTGACAGAACCACCAAAGTGCTGCTTGTTACTACCTCACTCAGTGGTGTAGCTCCTTACTATGCTGAAAATACAAAGTGGTGTGAGCACCTAGCTCACCAGATAGCTGCTAGGGATAGATAACTGAAAAAACATGTTGCATCATGTTTTTTCAGCCTGAGACTTTGGAGGTGCATTTACTCATGCAAGCTGAGGTCAAAGGTTGATGCTTTTCAGAAAGGCCTTGCTTCTTAGCCAAATTTTTAACTGCTTCAATTGAAGAAGATCAGATTCTTTGCCTGTGGTCACAAGGCAGCTCAGTGGCTCAGCCAGGGTTTGAGCCAAAGATCCATTCTCTTGGTTCATCACCCTTGAATGTAAATAGGAAATTTAATTCTGCTTTATGAAGATATTAGGCAGATTTTATACATTTTATATTTCTGGATTTTATTCAATATATATTTCTGAAAGAGACCAAGCTGCCATTATAATGAGAAAATAGTGTAATGGGTAATAAAATTTGAGAAAAACAAGATCCAAAAAATGTTTCCAGAGGAAGAAATTAGACCTTGAACTAGTAGTTTGTGGCAGCTGATAAGATGTGGAACTTTCTGAGGATGTGAAGGATGTTAGAATGCCAATCAAATACCAAAATGCTCATTTAACTTAGTGAGAGACTGCCTGATTTTTTTTACATTGATGCTTATTTTAGGTATTTTCTACTCTTTCCTCAGTTGCACATTGCAGAATGCAGTTTGTGGAGGGCGTGCATAACACCAGTGTGAGCAGATGTTCCCCACGCTGGATGGGCTGGTGCAGCTACAGGTAAGGGAAAGGTTTTCTGCTGTGCAACAGGAAAGCCTAAGAGCAGCCCCAGCTGTGGGACAGAACCGTCCTGGGTTTACAGTCAGGTGCCAGGAATGCTCTTACAGGTATGGCAGCCCATACCTTCAGAAGCATGGAAGAAGAGAAGGGGCAGTGTCAGATTATTTCTGTCTAATAATTTTGCTTAAAATTGAGTTCACCATGTAATTTTCCATCTTATCTCACTACCTTTTTTTTTTTTTTCCCTTCTAGAATGTCCCATCCCTTCAAGTTTCATTTTTGGAATTTAATATCTCCTGTTGATGATTTCTGTTCCTTATCTTCTCTTGATCCATTTCTGCTTCTCTTTTAGATTCTGTCTCCTTCCGTCTCCAACTAATGCCTCCCCATATGTCAGATTAAAAAAAATGTACAAGATGCTGGGCTGTGAAAGGAGCTAGGGAATGTTTATGTGGTTGCAGCAGGCTGACCATTAAAGTGACTTTATTTCTACAGCATTTCAGATGCTGGGCTTGACAGTTTCATTTCCGAAACTATTTATACTCACAAAAATCCATAACAGCATTTCCATTATTTCCTTATATGATTTTTTGCCTATATTTTATCAAGTCATCTTCTTCTATTCAAGCCTGATTTCAGACAATAGGAATACAAAGTGGAAAAATCCTTTCTAAAAGAGACTGTAGCTTTTTATCTATTAAAGCATCTTTCTGTGTCCCAACACATTTTTATCTCAGCCTACTTTTCAGCTTCTCCTGTTGATTTGATCCAATGGAATGACATGCAGGGGAGACTTAGATGAAAGTTACACCTGAAGAGGGTGTGTGCTGAGAGCTGAGGAGCCTTACTAAAGCTGCCTTCCTCATTATCCACCAAAGTCCTCTTGCAGCTCTGGATCCTGATCCCAGACCATGCTATATTAAAGCAAAGGCCAGCTACAGCTGTTGCCTCCCACTGAAAACACAGAAGGAGTAGATATTTTACTAAGCTATCACCACTGGACATCACAACAGGCTAGGATGGATAAAAATGATAGATTTTATATTCTTGCTTTTCTAAATATCATGCTGTCCAAGCCTTTATATATGTGATGTTCTATTTTTTCATCATTTCAAGGAAAAAAAACCAACCAAACCATAACTTGCAGTTTTGAAAAGGAAACTATATATCTAGCATTAAATGTTCTTGAACAATATCAGTGTATTAAATTCTGGCACAGTTTGCATAAAGAGACAGTGTGGCAATTTGTAAGAACATGTGAAATAAACATGTTAAGAGTAGTCAGGTGTAACTTGTTCTTTGCCACAGTAGTAAAATCAGTGATTCCCAGGCTTTCTCACCTGGCAAATCCTTGCCAGCCCTCAGGACTCCTGCACAGACCCCCTCAATGTCAGTGACTGTTGCAAACAGAATAAAGACAACGCTCATTATGATTTCACAAATAAAGTTTGGAAACTACTGGACATAATGATGGCTTTGGTTGCCTCCAGCTCTTCACTCCTGTGGCTCTGGACTGTTGCTGTGTCTCCAGGGAATGGTAGGGTAAGGCTTGTGATGGACTATGATGATAACAACACTGAGCTACTGAGCACAGCCCCTTTCGCTTGCCTTGGAGAGATGCTGGCCCAGGAAGGTCAGCAGGTTGTTTGCTTCCTGCTGAGCTAATTGGCAGGGTGACAGCCACTGCCTGCCAAACACATGCATTTGTTTAATCTCTGCTGGTTGGGGATAAAAACCACCAATAGACAAAAGAGGCCTTCTTTAAAAGAGCTGATTTAGAGCTGGGTGAAGATGGGTTCTCCCCTTAAACCCCAGAGTGTCAGTAGTAGCTGCTCTGGATGTGCACAAATAACACACACCCAAGCTCACTTTGGATCTCTTCTTCCCCTGACAGTGCAGTAGGAGGAGAGGGGAACTGTTGATCTTGATATAATATGAAAAGTTACCAGAATCAGGTAAATTTGGCATTTGTAGTTTTGTATTTAAAAGCTGATGCAACTCATAAGTGCAAGATTGAACGGATTGTAGGAGAGACAAGGAGCTTCCTGAACTGATTTAAGATGCACGAAGCTGCTGTGTTAAGGACATGTGCAAGGCCCAAGGGAGTCAGTGCAAAGAATCTTGTTAATGTTTATGGGCTTTTGATCAAGTCCTAGAGACAGACTCAAGAGCTGAGATGTTTTGACTTTGAAACAAAGGCCCTGGTGCAATTATATAATTTCTATTATTCTCTTTAAACTGGTGTGTGTTATTCATCATTCTGATCAGAACACGCTTTGTATTTCTGTCCTATTTCTGGTTTGATGATTGTGATAAACTTGGTAACCTTTTGCAGGCTGTGAAGTTGTACACTTCCTTCAGATCCTCTGTTTGGCTTGTGAAAGTGCTTTTTAAATTTTAAAGGACAAAATTTATGTTTGTTTTTGCCAATTAGGGATTACCAGGGGCTAATCATATTCTAAAACCATAGGAATGATTGTGATAAACTTAGTGACTCTTTTCAACCTGAAAGCTGTATACTCCTTCATTTAGATTGTAAAAGTGCTTTTTAAGTTTTAAAGGGCAAAATTTATGAGTTTTTTTTTATTTCACCAGTTTGAGATTATTAGGGCCTAGTGGTGTTCTAAAAATATAACTTCTAGTACAGCTTCATCTTTGCCTCTTTCAGAGATTTGCATCCTCTCCATTTGTATGGAATGTACCTGTTGCTGCCATCTCCCTATAACAGAGGGCTATCTCTTTGGTATCCTCAGGATTTGCAGGTTTTAATTAGAATGGATTTATGTTGATTAGAGTTGATGGGATTGAAATGCCGTGTAGTTATTAATTTCCTAGTTTTAATTTTGCTACTTAGTCATACGTTACCAAAAATATCTTGGAAATGTGTTTTTTTCCCTTGTAAAGTGGCAAACCAGAGAAATAAATGCATCTCGGCAGGCTGTCATTTTGAGTACAACTCCTGCTAGATCCTGACTTAGAATTCTGTGAATGACTATGGAGCTGGATGAAAATGAAAAGAAATATGTGCAGCCAAGTTTTCTTAGATTTTCTTTGCAAATAGAAAGGAACTTTCAGGAATTTCTGCTAGGATTTTCTTGGTTTCTTTTTTACACGTAAACGTCAATGAACATAATTTCTTGAAGTTCAAAAATGTCCATTTTAATTTTCATCTCTGTGGCATATGGAAAACAAACAGTTTCTGGGCAGAAGTCAATAATATCCAGCACATGGAATGCTGTTTCCAGTTTTGCAGGCAGGAAAGTGAGGCATAAAATAAGGTGTGGTCCAGTCCAATGGCCATTACAATCAGTCTAAGGTGCATCTTCAGATCTCACTGCAACAGAATAAGGTGCTGTGCAGGTGGACTGGTTTTGCAGGCTGCTCATCTCTGCAGTGATGAATAAAAGCAGTAACAAAATTTCCAGAGCAGATAAAAATTCAAATGCTCTTCTTTCCTAAAGTCTTATGCTGAGCCCACTGCAGATGAAGGCAGGAGACCACAGCACTGAGATACACAAGTGGCAGAGTTTTGGACTGGGAATGAGAACTCTGGCTTTTGCAGAGAAGGGGTTAGTGCAGAGAATGTTTATATTCAGTGCCGGCACTCAACTAGTTCCTAAAACTTCAGGGTAAAAATTCCTGCAGAAATCGATCCTGAAGATAAATTCATAACTTCTTTCAGCTTCTCTCTTCTTTCTGTAATAAAACCCATTCCTCACTGAGTACAAGAGCAATGAACTCAAAATTTCTTTTGATAAAAGCATAGCTGAGCAGCATTGTTCCACGATAAGTTCAAATAATGCCAATTGCTGTAACACTACATTTCCTGCAGATTTTAGTTCTCTCCTTAATATTCTGTCTATCTGGACACAGCTGTTTGAAGAAAACAGCTAAGCTTGATCATAAATTTGCCCCAGCATGTTTAGAAGTATTTGTAAATAAGATCTGAATGAATGTATCCTATGGACTTCTTTCAGAATACCAGCCACCAACTTTGGTCTGCTTCAGTCCATATTTTAACTCTATTTCTGGTTTTCTATCACTTGGAAGTTTGGTCAACTTTCTCCAAATGGGAATTTTCTGAGGGAGAGCAGCTTTTGGGTTCTGTTGGAGGAGCAGAACTTTGGGAAACCTCATTGCATTGGTGTAGGCAGATGGAGAGAATCAGGATTCTTCTTTAGTCCCTGGGTCTGTGCCCCTTTTTTGGTCTATGCTTGCTCAGTGCTGTTCCAGCCTTTGGGTTTAGGTGGAGGTGAAAGAGAAATTTAAAGAATACAAACTCAGGAGCTGGAGAATATTCAAATAATTGACTCAGTCACAAATGCAGCTGATAATGTTCAACCTGTAAATGCCTGTTTGGTGTTGGAAAGTTGGGAATTGGTTGGGTTTCTCCCATAGCCTTGATTCCACCTCAGGCAGTACTAGGAGGGATGTTCTATAGACACACAGGAACATGGCAGGTAAATTGTCCTTTCACTCTCAGAACCAGAAGGTGAAGGTGTGCTTGGGAGCAATTGGTTTCTTGCTTCAGTTGCAGTGTGAAATTTCTGGATAAAAGAAAAAAATCTCATCTTGCAGTTATCCACATAGGAATTTGCACTAAAAGCCAACACTTGCAGTCTGACCTATATGACATTGCTGTTAATTATGTATTATATATGCTGCTTTTCCTATTTTTTCATTGTGAGGGGCCTCTTGGCTTCTCAGTTCATACGCATTACTCTCATTAACATTAATAAGAATGTAGGTGTTGCAGAGTGATTGGAAATCTATTCTGATATCATTCCCCAATGCTTATCAGGGTCATGTGCTTCAAATAAAGGCAGAATGTCATTCTGGATACCAGGGTGTGCTTGGGATCCTGTTTCCTACAGAATTACACCCTGAAGCTCCTGGAGCCAACCATGGATTCCATGGAGCTCTCTTATGTGCTCAGGTCATTCTGATCCATCCAAAGAGCTGAAGTGTTCATGCAACAAAGCTGTCACAGCCATCCTGCAGCACAGAGTTACACTCATCCCTTTTGTGGGACGCTGGTCTCTTATCCAGTTTCCTTTATAACAAAAGGAGCAATAGCTGTGTACAACTGAATGTCTCTGTTGTTTTTGTTAGTGGATCAAATTCCTCCCTGAAATAACCAGCTACAGTTCAGCTGAATGAAGGCTATGGCTTCATCTGCATCATTGCGTAATTATTTGCTTCAGCCTTACCAAATCCTTTGTTTATTTTTAAATTTACATCATACTAAGCAGAAAATAATGTCATGCCCTGGAGCAGTGCAGAAACCATGATTAAGAGAAATAGCAGCCCCTAAGAATGATGGTCATACACACAGGATTAAGAGAGGAATTTGACTTCCTATAGGTCAAGATTTACACAAACCACTTGGTCACTGGCCAGTTCTTAACTCATTTTGAGTGTCCTTTTTATTAGGATTGGAGAGCAGACTTAAAAGCTGTGTTAATGAAAAAAACAATTGACATGATTGAACCAGGCCCTAAATGCTTAGTGTCTGTTTGAATTAGATGGACAAATCCTGTATGTTTTGCTACTGTAATGCAGGATTAATGTTTTCTGATCATATTTTCATTACTTGTTCTTTAAGAGCACTGGGACAATTTGAGTGAATCTTTGTATTTGTAGCGGGTCCATCATGTGAGAAAAGACAAATTAATGTGATTCTTGCTGTCCTTATTTGTAGAGATCAGGGATGGATTGGGAAAGTCAAACAAAACCTGTGCAGAACTGGCTCTAGTTCAGACTGTATTTTCTACACTGCCTGCAACTAATATGTTTGTATTTGATTTGGACACTTTGTATTGGTAAAAGGGAGTCAGGCATAAATGAGGCCAACACTATTATTCAGTGTTATTAATGATGTTGTCTACTCTTAGTTCCTCAAAAACTAGAAAACTAATAAATTTTACATATTGGGAAAAAATCACAGATAAATCAAACAAATACATAAATTCTTTAAAGTATTTAATATGTGTTAAGAGGACAGGATGATGAATTCAATATTGAAAACCAATATCAAGTTTACAATTATGTACCATTTATCATCACTGATTGCACAGACAGAGTATTATTGTGGGGAACAGAATGATGCATAAACTAAAACTCTGATTGGTTTTCTAAAAAAAACAAGTTAAAATTCATGTTATGTCTGAAAAGCTTTGTTTTTCTTTTTCAAGCATTATTTTCAATAGTAATTGTTCATTCAGACACAAATGATGCATATTTAATTTCTTGGGCTTTGATATTAACAGTATAATCATTTTCTAGTGTTGATAACTTGTGCTTTTACAAACACTAGCAGGATTCAGTTTGCTGTTGTTTTCTGAGGCCCAATTTTCCCTTTAAGCAAAAAGAACATATGGAAAATGAAAAAGTGGAGAGTAACTAGTTTTGAATTGGACATGTAGAAGCAAGCAAATGAAAGCAGCAAAATGCTCTTGAAAGGTGAATGGACTTTGAAGAGAAAACATGTACAAGTGGCTGTTTTTACTCAACAGATCTTTTCGAAGGGTAAAATTCTGCCTCCCCAAAAGTAAGTGGCAAAGCTCACAGTGACTTTCAGTGTTTTCAAACTCCTGTTGTCTGTGTGAAGGACATGCCTGCTCACCTTTATGAAAGAGCTGCTCTTCTTTACACTGCTGTCACCCCAGCTGAGCTCTGGGAGAGGGAAATGAATTCTTCTCTGGCTCACACTTTATCAGCAGAATTATTAAGCAGTTTTCTGTGCAGAGTCACTCTTGTAATACACTCCTGCTTCCCCCCCCCCTTTTTTTTTTGAATTCTTTTCCCATTTTCATGTTGGTGCTCAGGTTTCCTGGGATAACCAGATATCATTTCACCAAACTAAAGCTGTGCACTCATAACTGAGAGTTATTTTGTCCTTCAGAATTTCAACAACTCATTCTGATTTATGAAAGAATCTGGCTAAGCTTGAAGATTCAGCTGGAGTTTAGAGAGTTATAACTCTAGTCTAGACTCATTGAGTCAACAATAATAAGAAAGAAGCCAAACTGTCTTTTTATATATTTTTTTTGTAAACGACACATTTTAAAAACAGAAGCACTGAACTAGAACCAGTGTGCTGCAATCTAGTGCTGTTTGTACTGAATGTCTTTTAGAAGGAAGTTGCATTTAAATAGACACCAAGGAAAAATGAGTATTCCAGTAGTCACCCTCAACTGGAAAAATATCCATAGCCGCATTCATTGGTATTTACTGACATCTACACCCCTGCAAGCAGACAACCATATGCCAGAGAATGCCAGAACTTTCCATGGGAAACTACTGAGCTGGATGGGATTTTATATGAGCAAGAAGAGTGGGGTTGAATGCTTTACCTCAAATATCTGTCAAAAGTCATACAGCAGAATGTAATATCTTGGGTTTCATTGGTGTCCAGAGAACTCATAGTTTGACAAACCACTTCTTTGGAAAGTTTTACCGAGAACACTGAAAGACAAAGAAAAAAATTTGTCACAGCAGGCTTGCCTAATTCATTTTAAGCAGTCTGGTTTAGTCTCTGGGCACTTCTTACCATTTAAAAAGGAAAATCAGGGATGCTAAATAGTTCCCCAAATGGAAACTGGTGACAAAACTGAGTTCTAAACAGTGCCATCAGTATAGAGCAACTGGTGATTTTTAATGTTCTTAGACAAACAACAAAACCTAATTATCTTTATTTATTCAATAAATCAAGTTCAAATTTGATGTATTGAATTGTATTAAATATTGAAAATAATTTAATAAATGAACACGATTGCTAATTTATTATTGATATTCATCATTAGGATTTTGGTAAAAAATAATTTAAAACAGGTGGAGAAAGATAGTGAGGAATTCACCTCAGGCACCAGTACTGCTGCAGAACCTGCTTAGGTTGCCTTAGCCATGGGTAATGAAGAAAAATAGCTCGTGGAGCTAGGGAGGGAGCAGAACTGGGCCTGGAAAAGAGGTGAGGAAGGAGGAATCTCTCCAGCAGCCACTCCAGCACCCAGAGATTCTCCAGTGCCCCGTGCTGCTGGCTCAGGGGGCTGGTGCAAGGTCTCGGGAATGCTGCAAACCAGCACAGGCAGGCAAGGCAAGGCAAGGCTGGGAAGCTGGGGGCACGAAGGCAGTGCTGGGGTGAAGGAGTTTTTTGGGAGGCTGGGAGGTTGCAGGGAGTCCCTTACAGAGCCAATGTACCAGTCCTGGCCCAAACTATTTCCTTTTTGAAACACTGCCATCACCTGCAGTCATGCACTGGCACGTGACCAAGAAACACACAGTGCAGGACAAAGGATTTTGGCAGCTTCATACGGACATAAAATACTGTACAATGTGGGGATTCATCGTGTGGCAACGGTGACAAAAAAGTTCTGTTAATCATTTTGGTCTTTTATCAAAAAGGGACTTGGTCTTGTGTTTCTTACATACTGAGATGTTAAAAAAGCAGGATCACAGCCAACATGGTTGTTCTAATTAGAATATAATCAGTAATAGTACATAACACAAGTAGAGCATTTCAACTTGAAAAGCCTGTGCAAGCATAAGATTGCTGGCTAAGAGCTAAGTTAGTGCAGCTGTTCAAATCACCTGTCATAAGCCTTTTGGTCTAATGATTTTAATCATTATGCATTTGTAACTTCTGGTACATCTTTCAGGAAGAAAATTACGACCGTGGAGTGCGATTCGTTCGCTGGCTGATGCCTCTCTGAGCATGCAGTGGCACTGAGCCACCCGAAAGCAGCAGCGATGCAGTCGATGTGACAGTGCAAGGGCAGATGCTTTGGACGGTAGAGGATGCTAGAGAAGAGGTAAATTTTCCATGGCGCTTTTCCCTATTAGCATCCCCTGAACCTCGCGTGGTATCAGCTCGAGCCAGCGTCTCCCCGTGCAGGGGCTGCTTTAGGCGCTGCGAGCTGCGTGTGCCTGCCCGTGCGTGCCTCTACTTGCAAACCCGGCACCTTGAAATGGGTCCAGAAGTTTGCGTGGTCTCCCTCTCAGCACATCCGCGGAGTCTGAGAGGTCTCTGCTCGGGAGATCGCGGTGTTTCAGCCGCAGGAGGCAGGGAGCCGTGCTTTCCCCCATCTCCTGCCTCTGCTGAGCCACCAAGTGTTTCTACCTCGGCTAGAGTCTGCTTCCTCATTCCCACATGTTCGGGCGGCAACCTTGGGATGCCGGGGTGGCAGTCTGATTCTTTGTCCTTCTAGGCTATTGAATGTATTTTAATTGAATCGGGCGGAGAAAAAACCCCGAAATACGTACCTAAAGCCCAAGGCATCAGATCCTCCCTTCCCCGAAACAACAAACGGTTAAATAAATACCGAGATGCCAAACCAACCATCACCAAACGAATAAGCCAAAAATCAGCGTCAGCGCCGCAGGAAACGGGAAAGTTTCTGCGCTCTGAAGCTGGTACCGCACGTCAAAGCGAGAATCCAGGGGGAGGGGAGCGGAGCGCAGCCTCAGCCCAGCGCCTGCGAGAGCCGGGGATGCGCTGGTGCGCCCTGCATCCCGGAGCGACTGCCCGAGAGATGCTGCTGTGACTTGGTTCAGCGCCGGGAAAAGAACGGCTTCGAGCCCCCACCCCCGTCTCCTCCCGCCCTCCTCTTCCTTCCCCCTCCCCTGGGTCCTGCGGGGAGGCGGGTTTAAGGTGGGTCGTGTGGCCGCGGTAACTTTCCTAACAGAGCCTAAGAGGCGCCCGGAGTCCCCCGCAGCAGCATCGCCTGCCCGTCCTGGGCAGCGGCACCGGCGCGGTGCCCCCGTGCGAGCGGCCCCGGCTCGGCCGAGGCTGCTCGGGCTCCGCTCGCCGCCGCCCGCCGCCGTCTCTCGCCGCAGCCCCGCGGAGCCGGACCCGGGTCCCGCCGAGGTAGGTTCCCGTCGGGACAAGCTCTGGGCGCTGCAGGGGACGCGGCATCGGAGCCCCGTGCTCGCAGCTGCGGCCCCCCACGCCCCGTTTGTTCTGGAGCTGCTGCGGGGCAAGGAGCATCATCTGCACCCCCGGGTGCGAGGGACCAAGCCCCTGCCCTGCTCCTCCTGGAACTGCCCAGGCAGCCAGGACGAGCCGGGGGGAGGCAGTCTCTCTCCAGTCCCTTCCTTCAATCTTTGCGTTCTCGTTGGTGCTTTTGGAAGTGCTGAGCTGGGAGATGTGTGCGTGGGTAAGATCTTACGGCTTTATTAGGACTCTCCCCTATCAGCGCTTCTCTCAGAAGCCACTTCCTGCCCCTCGCGTGGTTTAGTGGGGTGTTGTATCAGCACGAACTTCTGATTGCAGGAGACTGATTTGGTCCCCTCGTGTCCCTGCGTGTCCCCGTCCTCGGGCTGCTGCGCTGTGCGGGCGAGTGGACTCGGGCTGGCGCCTCGCTGCTCGGATTGTAGTGACTTCCCTTGTCTGTACCTGCCGGGGCATCTGGTGGGAGAAGGTGTTTGGGGCAGGGAGAAGTTGTAGCATGCAGTGTGTGAGCGACACCTGCGTTTCTAGAGCCTGGGAAGGGGGTGGAATCTCACTCTCACTGGTGCTACTCGCTGCTGCCAAACACTGCCTTCTTTTGCCTAGGCAGGACTCTGACCACGCTGCCAGATGGTTCCTAACAAAGAAAGAAGTTTGGGAGTGTCAGGACATCAGCTCCCAAACGCAGCGCTCAGCTGCGGTCCGCGGGGATGGCGCACAGTTCTGGTGGCTGTGTTTATCTGATGCCGGTTACTCAGCGCCAGCACGGGGCACCTGATTGACCCAGAGAGGTGGGCAGGGCATCAATAGTTGGGAAATCAAGGCAGCCATCGCTCCTTGTTGTCTGAATCTCCATCCCCTGTGATCATTGCATGCTGGGCTTAGCACGTCCTCCCCCGCTGCAGGAACAAAGTCCGGAATTAACTAAAAGGAAGGCTACAGTTCATGTCTTTGTTGCCTCCTGACTTAGAACAGAAGTATGTAACGCATAAATTAGCTAGAGTGGAGCAGCCTGTCTGCCTTCCACAACCACCCCCTGTCATGGTCAGTCCTGTATTTTGGTAGTAGAAATCTCAAGTTAGGTGACTGGACGTCATGTCTCAATTTCACATCACTGGGCTAAGGAAACCTGAGAAGATTTATCCTGGGATATCCAAGTCTGAGTCAGGATCTTTTCCTTGCTTGGATGTTTCCTAGAATCCATCCAGAGCTTTGCTGTCCCTCCTGCTGTTTGGACCTTCCTCCCATGTCTACTTTGTTATTAAATCCCACAAATTTTCCTTCTCAGAGTAGTGCCTGCTGGATGGATTCTTTCAGCTGTATTGTCTTGGTTATAGTGCTGCTAAATAAAGGTGACCAAACCGACTGAACAGCCTCATCACAGGGTTGGATTTTAGCCAATCTTTTACAGAGCATGGATCTGTTCTTGTCTATGAACAAGTTGATGTTCATGGGACCTGCTCTGGAGCCTCTTAAAGTTGGTGTGGGACACCTGAAATTGTCTTTGATGAGGTTAATAAATGCTAATAAGCATGTGTGAAATATGTTTGCAAAATCAGTTTCAAGGCTAGTGCACGAGTTCTTATTTGTCAGTAACAACCTCTGGAGGCTTCTTCAGTGTTCAAACTCTGGAGTTCAGTTTTATTGCTGCTTCTTGTTGATACATGAGTAACTTTGTTACAGAATTGCAAAAGTTTTATCGTGAAAGTGTTTCAACATATGAAACATTGAAAATCGTCATGTGGCCATGATCTGTTTTTCAAAACAGGGTCTCAGTGTCGTCTTTATTTCCAGTCACTCCCAGTCACTTACTTTATAAAATTCTGTAATTTTAGTTTAAAAACTTAAATTGGCTGATGTTAAACATGCAATATTAGGCTGCATTACATTGCTCCAGCTTCTTACTTGTGGAAAAAGCCTAATTCGATCTCTTGTTTTTTTAAAAAAATTAAATATAAATTAATTGCCCAAAGAATCAAACGGAAGCCAAAGTCCCTGTTAAGAAGTCCATATTTACTGTGAATGAGGCACTCAGCTATTTTCACTTTGAACAATCCATCGTGCTTTAAACACCAGGCAGCAGAATTAATATTTAAGCAAATGCATACAGCAAAACTATAAATCACTGAAAACAGTTAATTATATTGGAACTGTGAAAATACCTTTGAGTACAGTCTGAAACAGCATAAACTATTTCTCTGTAGCGTGATCACAATTCTTGCAAACCTTTTATCCTTGTATGGGAAATCATTTCTAATTCTGTGTTCCTGCAAAGCATGTGCTTGGTTATTGTTTTCAAAACTGTGTGGTTTGGGTTACTATTTAAATATAATATTTATGATACTACTTTGGTTGTTCAGCTTAAAAAGGGAAGTGCTGCATACCATTGCATATTAAAAAGCTTCCATGTAATTACTACTTTTTGCAGTACTGCTGTGCAAATCTCTGGGTCGGGAATTTAAATGGAGATTTTACAGAGTTCACAGTTACTTTATATAAAAGCCATAAGTCTTCTTCTAGGAACCTGAGGGCTGCAGGCACTGGGGAGTGTGGAGTGTGGTGCCTGCACTGGTTTTTACCTTTTTCTTATTGCAGCATCTATGCTTGCCATTGGCCTTTGTGTACTCCCAGGTGCATAGAGTTTGGTCAGCTTACCCAAACCATCATCTGGTCATCCCCTTTGGGTCTGAATTACCTATTTACACCTTTATTGTCATATTTCATCTTATCCAGATATGTCTGTTCTGGTTGCACCCTGCAGAAGAGTGCTGGGAGACATGAGAGGCATTTCCACTGCCCCTCTCTGTCTTGCCTATCCATGCAAAGGAACCTGTGAGGCTGCAAGAGGCAGAGTCTGTCGCCAATTCAAAGCCAAAGTCCCTGGGAGTTTCTTCAGGGATGGTGATGGACCTAAGGCCACACTGTAGGTGCCTGTCTAGGATTCAGGTCTCAGGAGATTTCCTTACATTCCCCAGGGTATCCTGCCTGGTCTCCACTTGCTGTTCCACCAGAATTCCATTGCCCTGGGAGACACACATTGGATCTGGTGCCCAATGCAGATATCTTGGTTTTCCTCACGTGTCTCGAATAGCACTTGGGATCCCTGTAAAGCCACGGCAGCATGCCCTGACTATCTCACATATTACAAAAAATGGCTAATATGCAAAACCCTATATCAAAGAAATAGCTACAATTACCATTGTGAATAAGTGAGTTACCCCCAGAAAGGCTTGTTCAGATATTAATGGAAAAGATAGAAAAAAGTCCCCCTCATTGTTCTATGCCCTGCAGACTGAGCATGCTGCCAGATCCACCCGTACATTCCTTTGCACAAAACTGATTGAAACCTCAGTGGACAAGTTCTGTATGTTAAAGAGTGAGACATGAAAAAGCTTGTAGAAAATTAAAAGAGCAAGTCTCAGAGGAGACAAATCCCAGATAGAATCAGCTTGAGATTGCCAGAGGAATTCAGCCATGTGACACTTGTCTGTGAATCCTGTGAGTAGTGTACAATCGATGTGTGCGGGTAGGGGAATTTTGTTTAAGAGTTTGTAGAATGTGACCATTACCTTATGAATTACAGATAAAGCACCAAATTCAGGAAGAGACAATATCCTACACTGCTGTGAAGATCAGACTCAGTAGCTGTGAGAGTAGGCTGCAGCCCAGAGAATCTGAGGCATTCAGTCAAGATGACCAAAAACGAGTGCAGAATTCTCCAGGATGAGTGTGTTTACAAACACTTGTATCTGACCAGCAGAGCTCAGCCTTCCAGGCAGGTTCTCTATTCTGGCTGCTGCTCTAAAGGGAAGCTATTGAAATTTGTATGAAAGCTTCTTTCTGAGTGAGGCAGTGAGGTACAAGATGAAGGTCACTACTTAGCCCGCTCACAGAAATGCAGCAGGAGCAAAGAGCTCACCCAACTCACATCAGATTGCAAACAAGAGCAGAACTTTAGGGCTCACTTTTTCCTTTGCAGTAAGAACTAGCACTGAGAAGTTCTCCTGGTACCAGCCTGAGAACAAAGGCTAATGAATGAATGAATAGGCACAAGGCTGAAATGAGATTCACTGCTAAACATGTGCTCTGCCTGGAGGAGGAGTAAGAGAGAGTAGCTGAGTGAAAATAGTTCTGTGCACTAACTTCATATAGTTCATTTTCTAGGTTTTTTTTTTCACCAAAAACATTTTATAAGGGCTAATAGTCACTCTGAAAAGTATTTTAAAGGGTCAAAAAGGCACCACAAAATTTGCCAGAACATGACAGCATGACAGCAAAGGTTGCTCAAGTGAGGAATTTGTGAACAAGTTTTTTTGGTTTTGGTTTTTTTTTTTTTTGCTTGGTTTGTTTTGGTTTTTATTCTTTTGATATTTAACTAGTAGATATGAGTGGAAATAGGTTCAGGTTCTCCTAAGCTCAGATATGTAGAAGTTTTACTTAGCCTTTTATCTTGGATTCCTTGTTAAGATCTAGACTTTTGCTAACCTCCTGCTTTATCACAAGTCTTACAGAACATAATTTTTTGCAAGGTTTATGGAGTGTTGTGAACACATCAAAATCAGATTTCTCTGGAACACAGATAGTAGGAAAAAGCTATAGAGAAATGATCAGGTGGAGTATTGGAATTCACAGTGGCCTCCTAAAGGGGCCAAACCAGGAAGGTAAATTAACAGCTTTAAAGCTCTTTAGTTAAAGGATATAACCTATTTCTATAGATTGTAGGGATGAATAAGGTGTTTTGGGAGCATATCCTACTTTTTTTATATGTTTGAGTCTTTAACACTCACATCTGGTTTTGAGACAATTACTTGAATAGTAAAAACTATTGTTTGGACATTGCAGTTTTATGAGCCTTTAAAGCTTTGTAGAGATTCTGATACAAATATTTTTTTACCAGTATTAAACATGGAGGTGCACTGATATAAATCCAGTGTAAGCATGAGGACAATCAAGTTCTTTATCATGCTTTTAAAATCTACCAAGTGAGGGAAGCATGGATGATTTGTAAGTAGTCAACTGGCATATGGTACCATTATGATAACATCATGTTCACAGCACTTTCCAGATTGATATACAACCTTTCTAAAATAAGCTCTGCAGAAAAATAAAGAAGAATATAAAGTCATTTAGCAGCCAGCATGCTGTTGGCACAGCACAGGACACTGGGAGGTGACTTCTCTGACACTCAGCATGTCACGTGAGTTGTGCATCACAGTCTAGCACCTACTGACAGGCAGTCACTCCAGAAAAGTGCCCCTGCCCCCGTGTGCTGGGGCTGATTCCTGCTCTGAGTGCACCAGGAAATGCTGCTTTCATTTTCATTCCACAGCCCTAGCCAAGTCGTGGGGTTAGCACAAGCTATGGAATTTGTTTCTCAGGAGGAAGTCCAGTATTCAGCCCCTTGTTAGCAGTGGAAAGAGAGAGGCTGGGGTTACCTGGGGATGGAGACTGAATTATCTTCTAGTTCTGGATGGAAACATCTAGACTGAGATGGAAACTGTCTCGTTGACCTGCTGTGTCATTTATGGTTCTCGAGGAACAGGAAAACCATAAATATTCTTAGAAGCAGGAGCCTTGACAAGACAAACTGCAGCAATGTTTCACTATTCAAAGGGCTTTTATCTACTTGCCACAGCTAGCTTAATTCTGTTAAAGAATTAAGACAATAATACTTTATCGTAGCATAAATTTTCCTTTCGTTTGCCTTCATTTAAATGCACAAGCTGTAAATATCATTTTAAAGAAGTGCTGGCTGATTAATTTGAACTTGTATTAACTTCTGTGCGTTAAAATGGATATGGCAAATCAAAACCATTAAAGTCACAACACCTACCATTCCTCAAACTGAGGAAAAATTTCTGATGTAGCAATGTTCTTCACCCCTCCTCCACTTTTAATTTCTTTTTCCTTGCATATTCCATGTAGGCATTTTAGCAACCAAACAGGACCAGTCAGTTATTTTATAGACCCAGTTCAAACGTCAGAAAATGTAATTCTTGGTGTTCTTATGCAATGTTTTCACCAAACAATGTGTGACCAGTCATGCCCTGAAACTCTAAAGTGAGAGGCGTTCTATGCCTGTATTTATTTGCAAAGGATTGGAGTTTTGGAGGCTTGTTTTGGCAGGCAGTGTCACCTTTAGGATGAGTTGCCTTCTGGACATGACACCTGTCCCCTTCTTCCATGGAGGTCCAGGTAGTCCTTGGCAGTCTGCTGGTCCTGACCAGACCAGGCCAGACATCCAACTTCTGTACTCCGATTTGGAGAGATGGAGCCACCCTTTCATAATAATGCCTGGTTTTCATTTTACTTGTGAAGAAAGACTAAAAACCTTATGGTAAATGAGTGAATGAACAAATTTGAAAATTATCATTTGTAACTCTGAGCTTCAGTTTAGACATGATGAGTTTTGATAGCTGTAGTGTTCCAGAATGATAGAGCTGAGCATGTAGCAAGCAGGAGCAATGGTTTTGCTGTTTTTCTGTAAGCTTTCCCTGATGATTTTTGGATGTAACCCTAACTAATGGAGGTAATCTTTCAGCTGGAAATGTCATTGCACTGAGTTATGTAGAACTTGTTTTGATAAGAACTGCAGTCACTGACCAGAACTACTGGTAATAACTTTGCCAGAACACTGCAAAATACTTGAAAATTAAATACTTCAACAAATCCATTTTCTTTGGTGGTGGTGAGTGTAAATTACCTCAGGAAGTCCTTTTGGGTTAGATTCTTTAGTGCCATTATAGAGTATTAAAGTATGTGTTATATGTTGGACAGGGAAGACATCAGTAGCCTATAGGATGTATTAATAGTAATTGAGGGTTAATTAGATGGAGTCTGTGCAGTGAGGGCTACTGGGAATGTCACCAAAGCAACAAGAGTGGTGAATTATATTTATAAAATGTTCATTTATATTAAATACTGGTGGTCAAATATACAGAAAGATTTGTGAGCTGCACATGGAAGGAGACTCATTTTTGGTGTCTGTTGCAGGAGAGGACCTATCCACTTGTTACCCAGCACTGGGTTATGAATTCTGCAGGGCAGAAATTGTGATTTATGGGAACTGAGGTCTGTGCAGTGACAAAATACCATCTGCTGCTTGTGGTCAGAAGGTAGCAAATGAGTGAATGCAGTAGGTGTTCTTAACAGTTGAGGCAGATGCTACATCCATTCCAATCCACAGGAATCTGGAAAACTTTCATTTTTCTTACTCTATTTTGATTTATATTGTACCACTCTGGCTCATGAAGATATAAGTGAAATTTATTTCTCAAAATATGTTCCGTGGGATTGTTTGTGGATGATCTGAGCCCAGCCTGGAAACTGAGCTTGTTCCTCTTGCTCTGATCTGTAAGATGCAGAAAATGTGGGAGCCCTGAATAAGGGGCAAACAATGTTAAACAGAAAGGCAATGGGAAATAGCTTGGCAGGCAGAGGTGTGTGGGTAGGAAGGACACAGAAAGTCACTTATATATAGAAAAAAGTGAGAAAAAGAAACACAACTAAGAAAATAAACAAGAAGGGACAAAGAGACAACTAAATAAAATTCAGCAACAGATTAAAGGCTCACTCCGAATCACTGACTTGAGAATGTGGAGTGAGGAATCAGATCTATGTATGGTGTGCAAAACCCTTTTGTTTGACAGAAAGAGAGATACATAATTAGGATGCCGCTGCACTGAGTAGCGTCCAGCATCTAACGCTGATGGTTTCTAGGTAATCCAGGCATCCTCCCAATGTTTTGTAAATGTGTTTTTCCCCTGCTCTCCTATTGTCCTGCAGGTCTTTTGCCTTATCCCCCCCAGCCTTCTTTTAGGCTTTCTTAAGGATTAAGTTTCCCATTTGAGGGACAGCTTGGTAGAGCATTACCAGAGGAGAATTTTAGGAGTCTGTGTTCCCCTTGTAGTACAGAGCTAAGGTTAGGGTTTTCTTTTGCATGCAGGCATTGAAAGGCAGGAGATCTACTTAAAATAATGTGCACTGGAAGCTGAATACAAACTCGTAGTTCTGTTGACTTTTGTGAGAGAAACATGTTTGCACAGGTACTCTAAATGAAATAGGCTCTGGTACTCACACACAGCCCAGCAATGAGCAGGCTGCTGAAGGGGAATTTCCTGAGCTTGCAGAAGTGCTGCTGGGATGTAAATGCTGGTGACACAGCCTGGTGTTTTTAGCCAAAGGGATATGGAAATGTTGGGCTCTGGTTGTTCTGTGCCGCTGAACTGTGCTTGAACCAGCACAGAGAGGGAAGGACTGGTGTGCCTGTGCTGCTTTTCCTCCTGCTGATGGAACATGGGCTCAGCTTGGTCATTGCTTGGTTTTGCCATTTCCAACAGGCAGCACGATGCCTGGATTAGTGCCGGATTTACTTCAGCGAACCCATTTGGGAGCCATGGAATCATAGAATACCCTGAATTAGAAGTGACCCACAAGGATAACTGAAATCTGACTTTTGGCTCCGCACAGGGCACCCCAAGAATCCCCCATGTTCCTGAGAGCTTTGACTGACTTTACAGAAAAGTTACTTTTTTAAATTTAAAAGGATCTTCTTCCCATGTTTCATGGTGTTTGGATACCACTTATTTATTCCACTGGATGGCAAAAATAAGAAATGCTGTGAAGTCTTAACTCCTGCATTAGAGCTCTGGAGAAGAAATGATGCAAGTCAGTGTGCATAAAAACAGCCCTGTTAGGAGGAAGGGATGAGCTTGACTCGTTGTGTGTGAGGGTGAGCGCATCTGCTCTCCTGAATCATCCTGGTGAGCACTGTGAGGATTCCTGTGAGGAATGCAGACTTTAGAAGTTGTGTCACTTCAGGTAAATGCTCCAGTCACAGGCAGAAAGATGTTTGAGCAGATGTGGTCCCTGTTCAGGCCATCTGACCCACCCAGGAGAGAGCAGTGCTGGAGTGTTTGCATTTCACACTGAACTCCAGTTGCCACTTGTACTCTTCCCAGCTAAGATCTTGGACATCTGTGTAGGAATTCAAAGAAGACTTGTGTTGCGTGTTGCCTATCATACAAGAAAAGAAAAATACTTTGATACAAGTATTTTCTTACATTAGTATAGTAGCTTGTCATCCATTATGTAGGAATTAATAAGGAACAAAAATTTCTTTTTGTCTAGCTAAAGCTAATTATTCCAAGGCATGAGAAACTGAGGTGTTTGGAAACAGAACAAGGTGGTCTTCGTGCCATTCCCCTTCCTACTGTAATATTTTCAATTGCACACAAGGCTTCAATCTATACATTGTAAGCCAACAATATATCCTGTGTTGTTCACTGGTGTGTTTAACACACTTTATAAGTTTGCTGTGTGATGGACAACACTTTGGATTGTTTAAAGCCTCTCTCAAGCTGAGTTTCAAACCAAGTCCACGATGGTGGGAAGTGCTGGCAGATGAGATATTCAGCTGCACTGAAGCCTTGTGTTCCTTGAAGATGAGATTTTCAGAGATATGTAGGACAGTGAGTATTTAAGGACATACAGTTTATTTGGGTGTCTTTACATAAAATATAGAGGCCTTCATTCTGCTTGAGACCATTGAGCGCTTTAGTAAATTTGATATTAAGCAATGAATGTTATGACGACTGTTGTTTATTTGATAAATCTACTGCCAGAAAAAGTGATATATTATAGGATCAGGGAAGGAGGAGCCTGTTCTTGGCTTTGTCAAAGGCTGCCTCTAATACCAGTGCCTTCTATTTTTTGGGCACACTAATGCTTCTGATATTTTTTTAAATCTTAACATATTTGTAGAGTGCTCCAAGAGCCTGTGCAAAGTTCTTGGGAGCACTGTAGGCATCCCTAGGCAAATTAGTCCTGCATTAGCTACAGATCAGTCTGCTCTGCTCATTTCTCTTAATTTTATGGAGGTGACTGCTGCCAGTTGCTGCTAAGTCCAAAGCCAAGTAGTTCTGTTCCAGTTCGTTGCTGCATTTTGTGCAATTGGATGATCATTGTTTCACTCCAGAAAATCTGATTGTTTTCTCAGCTATCTGAAGTCCGCCTGAAAATAGAACTGAATATGTAAACAAAATTTTCTTCTCTGATAAAATCATATTGGATTTCACTTTTAATTTCTAATCAAGCAAAAGCTTTCAGAAAAAAATTATGAGCAGGAGAAACACTTCCAAGAAACTATTTAATATTAGGTCATCTGTGGCAGTAGTGATTCCACTCAAAATGCCACAGAAGATGAACACAAACTAATTCTAATTATTTAAAATATTGCTTGCTGTGATAGAACTGTGGGATACACACCTCTTTTTTCTTCAGCTGGGACAGGATCTGGTTTTGAACCAGTGTTTGATGTCAGCTGTCTAGGTGTCTGTTGCTTCAGCTTTTCTAACACTTGTAAGTCATTAACAGCCTCACTGAAAACCAGCTGAAGTTAATGAGTGTATTTCAAAGGACTCAGAATTTGGACCTAAATAAAGAGGCACTGTGCTGGTAAATGCTACTCAGTGTCATTAAAATATATTTAAATTAAATAAAATTCTATTGCCTAATTGAGAAACCAAAACAAAACCCAAACTATCCTTGCAAAGTGAAACAACTTATTTTAAAAAGCAGCAGATAATGGAACTCCTAAATGCATTTCTAAATATGTAAATTCTGTTAAAGTCACATTTATGTTCCCTTAGTCAAGCCACTTCTTCATGATATCTGCTGTGCTAATCAATATCCAAATAGAAAGAAATTGAACTTGCAAATGATGAGGCACTCCTTGGGTTTCTCCACTTGCTCCCTAAAGCTTCATGTCAAACACAGTAGACAAATCTTCACATCTAAATAATTCATCTCCAAATGGTAGGAACAAGAGGAGAGGAATAAAAAGACAACGTTGTTCCATGCTAAAATACAATAATGCATTAAAATTAATCAATTTCCTCCTGCTGGGGAACAATCATTTAGAAAACATTTTAATTACCAAAACTGAATAATGGGATCAGTGTTTTTGAGAAGGTTGGATTCACCCTACTGAGCACTGGAGAATCCTCTTCACAGGAGCCCATAAAAATATTGCTGTCTTCAAGTTGCTGCTTTCAATCATGATACTTCTGGAGAGAAATTGGATTTTTTCACAGCAGCTTTTAAGGAAATTGTGGAGTGGACAGCAGGCCTGTGTTAACTGTTCTGTGCCCAGAGCTTGCCTTGCATGTGCTCCTGTCTTTCTCTTTCTTTTGGATGAGAATTTATTGTGTGTTGCTTAACACATATATTATGTCAAATGTTCAAGCCTAAGTGTTTGGCTGCAGCAACAGAAAGTGTTGTAAAGTTGTAAAAATAACATTCTTGTATCTATATTCAGCCTTACAAGGAATGGAAATGTGCAGGAATCAACCAGTCCAGTCTCTTGTCTTGGCTAGCAGTGGTGTTCCAGGGAAATGGTTGTGGTTGTTCCATTAGGGATAATGACTTTGGACTTCAGAATTTGCCATGGAAGAACCTGTTTTTCCCTCTGGTGCAGGAGGGTCTTGGTCTCCAGCTCTGATTTCCTGGGCATTTTTCAGAGATCTGAATGTTAGTCAGAGACGTGAGTCACTAATTTTAGAACATACGGTGACTCCCAAGGAATAGCCACTACCTGGCCATCTGGGAAAGTTGGAGGAGACTGTAACCAAAAAATGTGATTGTAGCAGTAGTTTCTGTCTATAGATGGGGTATTTTTGTCTAAAACAGTTTATGTCACTTATATTTTTTTCCTATCAAACTGTGGAAGTTTTGCTTTGCCATAAACATGGCATGGCAGATACAGAGTCACACTTACCAACAGGTGGCCCAAAGAAGCTGGGGCTGCCCCTGGATCCCTGGAAGTGCCCCTGGATGGGGCTTGGAGCAGCCTGAGACAGTGGAAGTGTCCCTGGCCATGGGACAGGATGGGCTTTAAGGTCCCTTCCCACCCAAACCATTCCAGGATTCTCTGGTATGATTCTATGAAGTCCCAGAGCTGAGGGGATGGGAAGGGTCTCAAGGAATCCATTTCACAGGAAGATGACGGAAAACTTTGCATGGGGTGTTTGTACTGAGAGTGGGTGGAACTGGGATTAGAGTCAGTGCCAGTCGTGGGAGGGACACAGGGCTTGGCAGGGGTGTCTTGGAGCTTTTATTCCACAACTGAGGACATTGGTCAGCACAGTGATTAAATAAAGGGTACCTGGGTACCTGCTGAAGATTGAGTCACCTGAAAGATGAGTTTGCTGAAGCTGCCCTGCACGAATTCCAGGAACATTTACACTGACTGGGGTCTTCAGTGTGTGCTCAGGGTAAGCTTCCATCTCAATACTTTGCTGAATCAGGATATTAAATTTTCAAAGAAAATTAAAATAGATTCACTGAGAATGATGTAAATCTTTATGCTCACAGTAGGGCACAGAAGCAAAGTGAATATCCTGGTAATAAAAGTACCTTGTAACTCGTGGAATGAGCAAAGTTCCCAGAATGGTTATTACATGCTGTATTTTCTGTTTTGGATTATTGAAATAGAATTACTGAGAATTAAATTGTATAAAAGGCATTCTCTTTTTTATTTTCATAATTATTCTTTCATCCACATAAAACTTTTTTCTATCTTGAAATAATCTTAGTTGGTACTGAAAATTGCTGTAGCATAAGTAAAACCAGTCTAATTGAGATTCATAAATCCACTTTTTAACAAGTACAATTAGGAATAGTTATTAGAGACCAGCTGGAAAACATTATGGATGAAAATTTACCATAGGAGGTTTTTTATGTGTTTGAGACGTTGTTTGATACCAAAACCTAAATTAGATCACTAGAGAAATGAACCTGCTATTTGAAATCTAATTTGTACACAGAAAGTTAATTCTGAATATTCCTATTGATAAAAAATTTTATTATTAGGTCTTGTAAAACTGCCTGTTTTTAATGGAAGTCTGACTTTCACAATGCTTTTCCTATAATTAAAATATGAGAAGTAGCAACTTGATTATATTGAGTGCATTTGTGTCCAGTGGCTGTGTAATAAACTTTGGTGCAAGTCAATTCTATTATCTATTATGATTTTTGAAAGTAGAGTTTATTGGGCCTAATTCCAACCAACTCCATCCAAAGGAATTGTTCAGTTGGTGTGGCTGGGAAGAACATTTTAAGAACCTAAGCACAGGGTTTTAAGCATATTCACATACAGCCACTTCACATTTTAAAATGCTATTAAGTAAAAGAGCTTTTGAGAAAATACATTTATTTCTTCAGAATTTAACAAATAATTCATGTCGGTTATGTATAATGCTCAATCACAATCAATAGAGGAAATTATGGAAAATCCGTTCTCAACTTCTGGTTGAGTTTTCACTTTCCTCCTGTTGCAATTCAGGTTTTATTTGGAAAGTGCTGTTGCCACAAAGAAAGAATGCTTTTAGCGTAATTGAACTGAGTGTCTTTAAACAACTTCTCATCAGTCAACTTTGAGGTGTTTTTTTCTTATTTGTGGTTAATTGTATTTCCCTCCTGGAAAATTGGACAAATCAATGTAAAAGCAAGAAGATAATTATTAATTTTTTAGGATAAATAGGTAAGTCATGTTAGCTATAATAAGGTGTCTGTGAACAATCCAAATCAAGGACGTAAATTCACTGCAGTCAAATGGTTTACACCATTGATAAATTTGACACGTTTATTACTCATCTAATTAAATTGTGCATGCAGAGCAGGCAGGAACCAACAATGTATGCAGATGTCACATGGATATTTAGTACACTGCTGATTAAGATCAGCTCGTTTACATCACACTGGGCTGATTTGTTATGATCAAACAAAACATGTTCAACAAAAAAGAAAATGACTGAGCCAAATTCCATTCTCTGAAAGTTCAAGACTCAGCGGTTTTACCTGGCTCACGTGGGTGAAATCAGCAGGAAGGGAGGACAGGAGCAGCCAGATGTCCCCTTGCAGCACTTGTTTGGCTGGGAATGTTCTGGGAGCACCCAAGAGGTGTGGCTGTACCTCTGGGACCCTACACTGGGTTGGGGACAGTTCCTGGACAGATGTAGTGGTGTGTGGTATTCCTGTGGCCACAGTGCCCCAGGATTTGGGAGATGAAAGTTCAGGGAAGCTGGTGAGGAAGACCAAACCCAAGGAAGCTGCTGAGGAAAGCCAAACTGTTCATGGATTGATACTTCATGTTTAAATGTCTTTGTAACAAGCCCATTGAGACAGACAGCAGAACTCTCTGAGTTCCCATGTTGTTTGCACAAATCCCAGTCCCCACTCAGGGGGCTCATTGTTCAGCTGCTCTTCCAATGCCTGCAGCAACAATCAAATCAGTCCCTTAGCAGTAGGAGCTGGGCTTTCCCTTTTTGTCAGCCCTCTCCTATAACCCATTCCATCGTGAGGTACAAGTGAGGGGAAGGAGCATCCCTGCCTCCTCCTTGAAAAGGATTCCAAAATTTGCTGGCAGAAAAGGGAAGCCAAGGTGGGTGTTCTTTAGCTGGGTTTTGTCTCTCTGCCTGTTCAACTCAGTTCAAGCCATGGCTTGAGTGACATCCAGCTCTCAGGGAAGAAGGGTGCACCACAGCAAGGACTCGTAATCAATATTTCTCTGCCCAACTTTATGAACTGGGTTATCACCTCAGAAGGTGATTTTATTTGTTAGGTAATCAAACTGGCTTGTATTCAGTCCAGAGCCATTTGTATCGGGCAATTAATTACCACTTTTTATGCCTTCCAAATTTACTTTTTAAAGAATTGCATTGCCAAGGGCTTTCTATTTCTGGCAAGACTAGAGTAGTGCCAGGATTGGGGTACACACATCCATATGTGTCAAATCCCTGCAGTAGCCTACTTGTTTTATCATGGAATCCTGTGAAGGCAGTTAGCACAAGGATAAATACCAGGGAAAACCTGTGCTTGCCAATAATGGAAAGCAGAGATGTGAAGACTTTGCTCATCATCTGGCTGGAACTCCAGAAAGCAGAATTCTAAATGTGGAGATTTTCTGATTCCCAGCCCTTGAGTCTGTAGTTTTTGGCACTGACTAAATTAGAGAGAGTTTGAGACCTGGACTGGGACTGTTGAGGATTTGTAACATGAAAAGTGGCATTTGGGAATTCCTCGTGTAAATGGGCAGATCCAAGATGCTTTTCAGGGATCTCTTAGCTCAGCACCACCAGAGCTATAGGCTAGAAAATAGGATGGAAATGATCTAGATGACAGATCTATGTTTAAGAAGAATAATCACAGGTTTCAGAACATTCGGAGATAAAAGCAGTCGTTTCTGGGGACTTTTTGTTTCCTTCTTTCAGAACTGTCAAGGAATCCAATAGGATTTCAGGCCTTTTATTACTTTGAGCTTTGACTTCTTGAGAGTGTGGAGGTCTGCTTGGTTCACTGGACTGTGTCTAAAACAAGAATCTTCCTTTCTGGCCCTGCAGCCAGGAGGAGACAAGGAGATTGCTGATAAGAAGTTGATAATGCTTTAGTTTATACTAGTATGTTCTTTTAGAGCTAAAAAGCTGATGTAATTCAGCAGAGACACCATTAACTTCAGCAAATTTAAAGCACTTCTGTAAGAGAGCATGAAACTCATCCCATGATTTGATTTTGCTGTTGTATTTTCAATCTGGTTAGGGAATAACTCAATAACATTTTCCAGTCAGCTCCAAATTAAATGCAAAATCTTTGTTCTTCAACTGAATAACTTCTAACTTAGAAATAGCCAGAAATATCCTTCCCTGAACATCCTGTACCTGGAGGAAATGTTGTGCCTTGTACAAGGACCATGGTTTTGGCCACTGGTAAAAGCATGTCCTGTGGCTTTTTCTCAGAAAATACACTCATTTTAATCTGAAACTCTGCCATTACCCCTGTTAATTCACTTCCTTACAGAACTTACAAAGCACTTCAGGTGTTTCTAGTTTTTAGCTTGTATTTTAATCTCTTTTTAGTACGAATTCCCAGCCTATTACTGTAAGTTTATCAAAAGAAGTTGTAAGTATTCCTATACTGTTTGTGTTTCCAGGTACTCCTCCTTCCTTGTGTCCCACACACTCTGATCCTTCCCAGGCTTTACAAGATTTTGTCCTGGTCCACTTTGGTGATTTTATTGCCTCACTGAATTCTTCAGTGGTGCGGAGGAAATGAGCATTTAGGACAAAAATAAGGAAGGGACCTCAAAGGGACCATTCCAGTTGCTTTAGGTGTAAGATTTCAGGTGGAAACATGTCATTATTGAAGGTCTTCCTCTTCTCTGGAGCTACAATTTCTTTCCCCTGACACTGCTTTCATTTTATTACAAACTTTATCTCGATAATCAAATCCAGTCCGGTACAAGACATGAGGTCTCTTCTTGCTGTGGCCAAGTTCACATGCATAATTCCTTTTAATACAGCAGCACATCAAGAGGAAAAGACACCATTTGGTGTTCTCAAAACCTCAGCTTCAATATTAAAAACCACATTCCTGGAGCAGTTGTACATGGATCTCTGGTGTCAGAACATGGAAAAGCACGTTTTTCAGTCATTTAAAATACATCAGTCAAACTGTATCTGAGTGTACCTGCTGGCTTCATTGACCCTCATGTTTGCAAGAAACAACTGGTTATTTGGATATAAATGTAGAACTGACTGACAAGATGAGCACTTCTGATTTACAGCATTTACAGTTTCTTTTGAAAATGAAGACATACTTTGTAGGGATAACTTAGAGTGAATTATCTTTGAACCATCTGCTGGAACCTTGGAATGCTTTTCTGGTCATCATTAGGAAATATTTCAAATTGAAATCCTCCATTATGGGAGAGAAATCTTCAGGAAAATTACACCCTTGTAAGTTCTTAATGCAATTAGGAGAATTATTCTCACGTCTGTGAGCAGGGGAGTTTAGGGAGAAAACAGGAGATAGAAACACACCTACATTTATATATAAAAGAAATTCTGTGTACGTGTGTATATATATAAAAATAGTTTATTCAATAGAGTTTATTTTCTGGAGTTCTGATTCCGTGGTACTTCCTTTATTTGGTTAAAGAAAGACCATTTTCCCCATATTGCTGACAAAACTATTCATAGTAGGTGTATATTTAGGTACATGGCACATGACAGCAATGGGAATATCAGCAGCTTCCTGTAGATTTTGTGGTCATATTCAGTTGTAGGATTAATGTAAAATCATCTCTTTTTTTCTAAGCATATAACAGAATAAAAAACCCCAAATTACACCAGTACCTAGAAGTTATAATTACCACAGGAGACCTTACCATAAACAGTAGGAATTTTCTGGGTTTTGAAGGTTTCTAAACTTCTGTGTGAGGAGCTGATGACCTTTGCTTTTCTCAAGTACAGAGAAAGGTAAATTTGCCATGACAACTTCAAGTCATTTCAGATCACAGGGAGAGTATTTCTCAAATTTATATGACAAAGCTGTGCTAGGATCTTGAAAATATTTCTTTGGTTACCAAAAGATCCTTGTTTGAAGCTGCTAATGGTGCTGTGCTGAAGTCTCAAGCTGTCTCTCAGTGTCCCCTGCACACACAGGAGGTTTTGCAGAGCCCTCAAACAGTTCCATGAAGAATGTGACAGGCAGGGCTGCACAGACACAGCTCAGGGGAACTCTCTGGAACTCTCCATATTCAGCTGATGGGCTTGTATTATTCTGAGCTAGAGGAAGCTGCCTCCTCCTCCTCTTCCTCCTCTGACAATCACCACAAGATGTTTGGTGCTTCCCAAGAAGGCTGAGTTGCCCTGCCTGGCTCAGTCAGTTCTTTGTGTCTCCTGCTCTTGATGGAATGTCATTCAACATCAGATCTCGATTCAGTTCATTGCACAGCAAAGATTGCACTGGGTTGTTTGGAAGCATCTTTTTTTTCCTGGGGCAAATGCACCACATTGTGTAGGACTGGCAAAAGCTCCTGATTTGTGTCTCTAGCTCGCAGGCGTGGCTCATTCCACCCTCTGCTGCTTTCCAGTCTGTCAGAGGCACCACTGTCCCATTTTTTACTGTTGAAGCCACCTCAAAATGCCTTTGATGAAAACAAAGGAATAGGCAAAGCCATGTGGCTGTGTTAGAGCAGGCTGGACACAATATAAACCTCTGAGGTTGGGATGAGACTTCAGGTAGGATGCCCCACGAGGTTTTTTGTCATGGAACAAGGATAGAAGAAATTTAGTGGATCTTCACTGGGGCAAAACTTTCACTGAGGCAGCAGCTCAGGGGAAGGAATGTAACTGAGAAAAACCAGAGGAAAGTGTGCTAGTGTCTTTTTTTGTTTTATCTTGTTCAGCAGATGTTCTCAGTCTTATTCCCCATTTCAAAATGGGGAATATTTTATATTATTTATAACTAATACATTATTTCTCATTCCAGAATGGGGAATACTCAGTCACTCCCAGATTAGTCCATACAGGTTCTGAGGAGAGTCTGGTCTGAATGAATAAAACAGGAGTGTGAACCTGACAAAGGGGCTCTCCTGGGGTGGATTCTTGGCAATGCTTTGTAATTTGTAGGTCTACAGGAAAGCACTTAAATATGTGCTTATTTTAATAGATCCATAAGTCAGTAAATGTCAAAGGGAAAAGTGTTGTGAACTCCTGAACTGAACTCTGATCCACACAGAATCTGCCTTGAGAGAGATCTATGCAAACCCAGCCATCCAAAATCATAAAGAAATCCCAAGGCCACAAAAAAGATTTGCAAAAGATGGAACTTTAAAATCACAATGTCTTAATCTTAACTGAATGATGGCAACTGTGTCACCAAGCTGCTTGAAGTTTGTTTATCCTTTGTTTCACATGCCCTATCCAAAAAACCTGTGCTCAGGATCTGATCTACCCTTGGCTTGCCTGAGGTAGATATGATAAAAAGCAGCTTCCTGCAAAATCTCTCCATCTCTGTATGTTGAAAGGACATTAATTTATGAGTTCACATTCCTCTTACTGTGACACAATCCCTGCTTTGTGGAGAGCTCCTCTCCATCCTTCATATGCCCAGCCTGAAGGCAGCAACTCCCCAGCCCTCTCCAGCAGGGAATTCTGGGGCCTGTGCTGGGAAAGGGGCACGCTGGGACTGACACAATTCTTGGACACTAAAGAAATTAATCCTGAACTTATGCACCAAGTGACCCTAGACCAAAGCCTTTCTGTTCCATTCCTTATAAGGGTTTGAATGATCAGACTATAATGGAAACTCTGTGATATATTTATTAATATCTTCCCCAGAATTAATTCTCTTTAAAATATTACTGCCTCCTTTTTTTCAGGCCTGCTGTTTGTGAATGACCTTGCCTTTCTTCTCTTCAGCTGTGCCCATAAACATCACTTGTAGCTTGCCACTGTAGAGCTATAAATCCTCAGCACCACTCTCAGACAAGAACAGATGATTCAGTCCTATCTGGTGCATTAATGTACAATCAAGCAGAACTTAAACCACAAAGGAAGCCTTGTTGCTTGTGTCATCCCAAGGCATGAGGCAGGAAGTGGAGAGACAATACTGGGCATTTACTTCACAGATGAACAACTTTTGATCTTGCAAATCTTCATGCGTTTGCTTTTATGTAATTCTTACATAAAATCTTGCATGGCCGCTGCACCATCACTGAGTTGCTCTGTATGCAGCACATCCTATGTTCCCTGTTTAGAAAGCTAAGCACAGCCTTCATGGGAGATTTGGAAGAGCTTCAGTGACTCCTGTGCACCATGAATTTGCTACTTTTTCAGCTTGTATTTTAAGCTGAAATTCAGGAGAAAGTATCTTCTTCTTTTATGTGCTCTGTGGTGTCACCTTCAAACCGTCTGTAAGTGGCCTGTGGAAAAGGATCTAGAAGTTTGCCAGACACAAAACTTTTCCTCAGCCAATTTCTTTTTGCATTTATTGATGATTTATTATGCTGTAAAATGTTCTCGTTTGCACCCTGAAATATTCTCCTCCCTTCTCATAAAAAGAAAAATCTTCAAGAGCAGTTTTTAAAATTTATAAGTGGAGGAAAGCCTGGGACTTGTGGGGAACAGGATTTGCTCAAGTTTATACAGTAAATCAGTGTCAAGTGACAAGCAGGACCACTCTAATCCACTAGAATCAGTCCAAATCATTAGTTTATTACAAACACTCTTTAAAGAAATAAGCAGGATATTTTTTCCTTCAGTTCTTTGCTCTGTGATAGCTTATATTTTATTGAGAACATCCAGCTCAATGAAACCATGTGCTTTTAGTGGACATTCCTGGCATAGAAATATGTTGTCAATGCTCAATTGATCTAGCTGCACAAGCCAGTCCAACAATGCAGTGTAACTTTAATTCCTTTTGATAGTTTGCTCTTTCTTGACTGGCTCTGCATCTCCAGAGACTCAGTCTCAATGCCTGATTAGTACTGTAATGCTTATATTATCTTCTTATATGGTGGAAAGTTCAGATACTTGTTAGAGAAACAGTATAAAATCTTTATCTGCCCCCTCTTCCTCTCCATTCCTACAGATTTGACCAATGCAGAACCTTAACACCTTTTAAATCTTTTCTTAAAAACATTATTTACCTTCTCCACAGTACTTCCAAAACAGGAGCTGTGGGATTTCAGGCTGTACTGAAGTGATGGAGTTTATGCAAGAGCAGTGTACCTGCAAAGCAACTTCGCAGTTCATTCATTAAACTTTGTAATTTTTTTTTCTCGTGTCCATGTAACAAATAGTTGCCATTTCCTTCTCAAGAGAGCAGATGTTAAAATAAAAGACACTGAAGATCAATGCATAATTTTTGGTGTAACTTAACATCCTGGCCTAAATGGTGGTTTTGTCTCCTGACACAGCACTTCTTTTATTTCATTTCCTCTGAATATTATATCATAACAAATGTGGTGCTTCTTGCAGCATGCTTTAATGTGGAAATCCCAGTGTTAAAAATCAATGAAGTTAATTAGTAGTGATGAATGAGTGAACATTAATTGCCAGACTGGCCATTAGGATTGCGGGCGGTCAGAGCTGTCAGAGGGCTTTAACTGCTCAGCCTCAGCTCAGATTGTTTGGTGCACTGTAGGCAGTTTGGTTAGTTTTATCATAATGCTAATTAAATGCCTTGAATAGAAACTATTAATGAAGGATGTAAGTTACCTATCACCAGATCTGCAGAAATATATCAGTGCATCTTTTCTCTTTGTTAAATTAACACGGTGACTGTCCTACTCTGTGTGATGATGGGTCAGTCTGGAGCAGCACAGTTGACTTCATTAGAATTATTTGAATTTACCACAGTGTGACTGAAATAAAAAACCTGTCAGTTGTGATTTATTTGCTGACTTGCTGTGCCTCAGATTCTTCTTACTATTCACTGAGTAACTCTACAGAGTAAACAACCAGGGTATGAAAGTGACTTTTCCCCTGCTCCGGTACCACAAGCAATGAGGCAGAGCTGTGCAGTTATTTGTACATGGGGATGGAACAGATCCTGGCTCTGTGAGCAATTAATACTGATTTTTTTATTATCATTTCCTGTCTATCCTTAGCATCGCTGATGTGCAGGGCTTTAACACAGTGTGACTGTGGCAAAGTTTGATAATGCCACAAATCTTTAAAAGCCCCCTTCCCTTTCATTATGTCATGAAAGAAGAAGAATGCCTGATCCCAAAGAAAACTCTTTTCTTCTTGCATGACATAACCTCTTTCGTATTTGGAAGTGTAGTGCCAGAAGTTGAATTGCTAGCTATTTAATCTTTACTAGAAGCAGCACAATTTAGCCTTTGGAGGGGAGGAATTGGAGAACAGAAACAAACAGAAATACACGACTGTCTTTCTGGTACAGATAGCTATTAATGGACTCTGAGGCAGGCCAAGCTCTTGCTCAGAGCACAGCAGTTTTTTATAAACCAACAGAGGGCTTTTGGTCTTTGTGGCATTACGCTTTCCTGCTTCTAAACAAAAAAGAAATAAAGCTTGTGTTCAGTTGATGAAATGTAAACTGACTTTCTCTAAAAGGAAAACTCTTGCCCTCACAGTGGGTTGTGCAGTTACTTTCCAAACTGAGTCGAGGTTACCAATTTAAGAGTCAGGCAAATTATCAAATATTGTGAGAATTCTGATTTATCCTTTTTTCCCTTATATCTCCACTTGCCTGATCTTTTCCAGCCAATATATTTGAGTAGAAGGGCATATTTATACTCTGTAAATGGATCCTTCCCATGTCAGCATTTGGGCTGGGTGGGCTGTGACTCAGAGCCAAAATTAAGTGTTTGCTTTGAGAAGCGCAGCTCAGTATGGTCAGATCACAGCTGGAGCATGTAAATTCTAAATGCAAAAAATTATAACTTATTCTTGTGGCCTAAATTAGTTGGCAAAGTATCTGAAAATTAAGAAATCAACATGCTTCAATTACTTGCTGGGTTTGAAAATCTTTCTCTAGCTACTGCCTGTGTCCAAACTCCCACCTCACAGAAGAGCTGTCCTTCCACAGCCTGGATAAACAGGGAAATCCCTAGCCAAGTTTTCCCATCAGGCTGAAAAAAAGGAGGTTATGAGCTGAGATTTCAGAGCTCTCTCATCTTTCCCTTTCCTTGTTTAGAAAAGATAAAAAATGAGAAAGTTAAATATAAAAAAATGTTCACATAATACTAAGAGCAAAGAAAATTAGGATTGGGAAATAAAAAAGTTAAGCCTATTTTTTGGGTTGGAACTAGATGATCTTTGAGATCCCTTCTAACCCAAGCCTTTCTGTGGTGATTTCTATGATTCTGATTTTAATTTCCATTCTCTGCCGATGGGTGTGTATGCAGCCTCCTGGGCACTGCAAGTGAATGACATTTAATCCTTGGTGCACTAGAGCTTGTCTGAAACTGTCCTATAAGTATTATAATAAATTAATTAGAGTAGACATTTTTAAACCAATCAATTTTGATGTAATTATCATGTTGGTGTTCATTACTCAGCAGACAGAACAATGAATCCTGAACAGATTTTGTTTTATTTATAACAAATGCCAATATCTTAAAATAGATTCCCTGAGCAGCAGAAAGGTTCTTCCTGTGGTTTCCTTCTGCATGGGGAATTACCTTGGGATGAGCTTTGTTCAGTTCCTTTTGGGCTGGAAATGCACCAGACCCAGCAGTGGCTGTGACAACAAAGAGGGGACCAAGGAGACCCTGCCAGCTGTGAGAAGTGCCATGAACTTCTTCCTTCTTCTCCTCCTGAAGGCAAAATCCAACTTCTTTTGTCCTTGGCATTCCGTTCTTCTGCTGATGCTGCCATGAGCTCATTTTGAGCAGGATGACCTGGTAGCCACACATGTACAGCATTAAAGGACCAAGGGAAACCGTTTTGGAGATGATAAAAACACCTCAGTGTGCTGTGTGTAAGAAAAGGGCACAAAAAGATAAATTTCCAAGTTTAGGGCTTGGAGCAAATCTTTGTTTTGGATGTATTTGGCTTTAGGCGTGTGAGCTGAGGGAACAGAGACAGCAAATTCCTGCCCCAGCCACGGTCTCTGGCTGCAGGAGGGATTACCTGGAGCACACCTGTGCAGTGGCCAAAATGCAGATTTACTGCAGCTGCTCTGCATCTTGTCCTGCAAAATCAATCAGTCCGTGGGGCCTCATTTCCTCTCCAGTTCTTTGATCTGTTCCTGTACTTGGAGGAAAGGTGAAATCTGTGGTTTAGCACAGACCACGAGGGAGAACAGCTCCCTAAGCTTTGTCTGGAATGTCTCGGGCACGAAGACACACAGGTGTGCTCTGTGCCCAAAGAGGATCAGCCCCCCAGTGCCTTTTGCATTTTGCTTTCCCTTATACACAGAAACTGCCTTAAATGTTGGTCACTCACCAGTGTGAACAGAGGGCAGATATCATAGATTTCACTGGGGTTGGACAACACTCCTAATATTCAGTATTTTTCACCTCCAAGCTTTGGAAACCTGGGATGGTTTTGTGGAGCTCTTCTGTCTAATGGCAGCTGGCCAGATTTGCTCAGAAAAAGTTACAGATTCTAAGTATCTCAGCAGTGAATTGTGCTGACATAAGTAGGCAGTGTAAAAACATGTGAAATACAAGGTTTTGCTTTTTTTTTCCTCCTAAGACTGGAGAAAAAACTACAAAAGGATTTCCTACTGCCCTGAGCTAAACTGGGTACTGTGGGTCCTGTGCTGGTTGAGTTGCTGCCCAGAGTTCTCCATCTGTCCCACTGGAAGTCTACCTGAAAGGAATGAAAGGAGCTGTGAAGGACACGGGAAAGAAAAGCAACCCAGGAGCAATAAAAAGAAAATAGGGAAATCTGACATTATGCTAAGAAATATTTTTTCAACTCCCACGTGAAAATCTATTCAGTGATTTTTCATCTAATTAATCTAATTAAGCATCTAATTAATATATTCTTTATTTAGAGGATTTGCATGTTGCTATACAGCAGGATTTTGAATAATTTAGGTTTAAAATATTATTTTGCTGGCCAATAATGAATGGAAAGCAGGCAACATGATTAGAAGAATGCATTTCCTGAGCAAAGGTCCATGTTTCCCATTCTCAGAATGGCTGAGCAGCCCACAATCAGAGACATAATTCCAATAATAAACTGCCAATGGAGCTCACACCGTGTGGACATTCCAGTGTGCCTTGGTAAAGCTCTCAGATGACAAAACAGATTAAAATTTCAGATTGACATTTCAGTGGGAAACCTAATTTTTTCTTTCCCAGAAAAGAAGTAATGTTGATTTTGGTTTGTGTTTTCACCCCAGACTTGCACTGAGCAGAGCAAACAGTTGGGTGGTTATGATGCCTTGAGAAGCTGGCTAGAACAGAGGCTGGACAGACTTAAAGGGATAAAGTAGGGATTTATTAAAAAGGCCTCAAAGGATACACCTTGGGCAGTACAAGAGCCTGGCTGTGGCTACACCCAAGATGGATCTAAAATGGACAGTGGGTCATGAGTTTTCACACTTTTGTAAGTTTTGGTCCATTTCCATATTGGGGTTAACTGTCCAATTACAGCTCCATGTTATGCAGTCCCATCCTCCCAGACTGCTCTCCTCTATTCCCTGTTTGTACTTTCTGGGCCTGAAGCTGCAATGCTGTCCTTGGTTCTGGGGCTGGAAAGGATTGTTTTGGCTGACTGAACTGTGAGGAGAACTCTATATGGAGTTCAGAGTTATATACTAATGTATTTCAGAATCTGGAAAATATGAAAGCTGAAACTTAAGGCATCAGTTAAGGATGGCCACAGCTTTGTTCTCTTTTGCTGGGTCAAAGCTGAGAGCAGGCGCTGGGTGATACCCCTGGAGATTCAGCTTTACTCCTGTGGTAGCCCTGCTGTCCTTTCTCCAGAGCTGCCCATGAGTCTCACCCTCACAGTGGTCATGTCCTCATGAACCCTCCCAAACAGAGCTCTGGGACACAGCATTTGTTGAGGCTCAGTTTGGATAAACAGCTTAAGGACGGGGGTGTCAGCACAGCCTCCCGCAGCTGACTGATGGCTTCCACTGGGGTCAGGCCCTGGAGGCACTTTCTAGATGTGGTTAATGTACCTGAGCATGTCACAGCTCTAAGACACTGCCTCCCTCCAGCAGAACTGGGTGAATTAATACTTTTTAGTGTTAACTTGGTATTAACTCTACAGAAAGTTGGACGGCTTTGCTGGTGTTTTCGTTAGTTTTAGTTTTGCAGTCAAGCAGATAAAGACACTCACCTGTTCCATTTCCTGATTCCATCAATTAGACAGTGACTGGCAGGTGAGCAAGTCACAAAAACAACCTTTTCTGCCTCCTCATTACTTCAGTGTGAAATTGTTCTTGTAGAATGTGTCATTCCTCCTGTGGGGGCCCTGGGAAGGAGTCTTTTCCACACCATGCTGTATTTGAATATCCTTACACACTTGGCTTAAAGTGATGGATAGTAAAAATAATGGCTAAAAAGTGTATTTTTTTAAAGCAGCTCCTAATCAATAAGATTTTGTTTTGCCAAGTGAGTTAATATTCAAATAGCATTATTAAAAAAAACCACACCACTTGCTTGAAGTGAGTGTCTGTTCTTTGTCATGTCGAGAACCTCCTGGATGTTTGTTTTGATCATTTTCTTAGTAAAAAGTACTTCTGCTGCTTCAGATTCTGCTTTTTCCCATACAATACTTCAATGAAATATTCCATGAGGTAGAAAAGACATCTGTTCATGTAGATTTGAAAGGAGACAAGGTTGCACCTTAAACTTACAGAAGCTAAACACCATAATTAAATTACAGCATGTGTGCCGTGGAAATATAGATTTATGATAACACAGCAGTAAAGTCTTTTCTTCTGGAAAGTAATTCATTTAAAGAGCTCACTCATCTCATCTGGAACAATACTTATTGAAAGATTTGGACCTCAGTTCATACATCATCCTTAATGTATTCTTATCTAAACTCTGCCACATTCTGTGGGATAAGGACAGGGAGAATTTGAATACACAATGCTCCTTCAAGGGTTTGGGTTTACCTGGGAACCATCACCCACCTGAACTCCTGATGACAGAGGCGTTGTCTGAAGAGCAACAGAAGAGCAGAACTGAGGAACACGTGGGATGTGCCAAAGAAGAAAGAAAAATAGAAAAAATATTTTTAATATTCAGGAGTCTGAAGAATCAAAGAAATATTTGGAGCAGATTTCACAACAGACGAGCTCTCCTAAAAAGTATTAAAAATGTATGATTGAAAACTGGAATGTCAGATACTGAGTCTGTTTACAGCAGGGGAGGAACAAAGCCTGACAAGGAAAGTTCATGAGTCAGCACTTGCTGATATTCCAGGAGGGGCTTTGGGAACCAAGTTCCCAGGACTGAGGGAGTGGTGTTGTCATCCCTGCTGCAGCAGAGCAGCACTGGCACTCCAGGGGTGGGCAACAAAGGCACCAGAAAGGCTGACTCAGGTTCCTGCTCTGCACTTTGAAGGGCAAAATGGCTTTTCTTTTTTTTTTTTCAGGACTCTTTTAAAATCCAGATTTTGCAGCCAGTGGTGAACAGGGTGATAAAATCCCACCACCAGCTAATCATTTATGGATCAGGGAATGATTTTCTCTTGTTCCCTATTGACATTTTTCCACTTAAGGGAGGCCAAGCACTTCTATCCAATACTGATACCCCCAGTGTGGCTTGTGGCTGCCAATGGTTTTTTACAAGCAAGGGAAGGAGTGAAGGCTGCATTTACAACAACCTGCATGGAAGTTCCTTGGCACCTTTGCTGTCAGCAAAAATTAGTTGAGCAGGAAGGTACATTCTGAAAAGGAGCAAATGAATATCTGGATTTTACTCCTATCAGGAATTACATGTTACAGACAGTATTAAAGATCTGATTTTACATAAGGATTTTCTGAAGTGCCAATTTTTCTATTTGTTTCTTTGGGGGAAGTTGTTTGGAAAGTGTTGTGCACCATTTGAAGCTGCTGCATAAGAGATCCCTGAGGTTTTGCTTGTAAGGGAATTTTAATTTAGTTAAAATTTAATTTTGTGATGCTATAGTTTTGGTAGTAATTTACAATGAAATTTTAATCTTATAAACCAATCATAAAATGCACCTTTTTATCCCAGAATGTTTTATTTCTATATCACACAGCCAAATTATATGCTTATTTAGCTGTGAGTGTATATTTCCTTGCTGTATCTTAGAATGGAAAAATAAATGTAATTAAATTTTAGTCAGTCTAAGAAGCTTAACTAGAGCATCTTCCAGCAACATGCTCTAGAATTTAGTTTTCCAAATAAACTCAGTGTGTCACTGATGTCCAGAGAGGATCAATAGAATGGAAATTGCAGTTTCCCTCCAAGTGCTGCCATGTTTTATTGCTCACCCATTTCCAACCAGTCCCCTTTCCTCTGCCAGATGGGGCCCATGGCCATGCCAAGCACATGGAATACAAGGAAACAGAGAGGGAACGATGCACAGCTCACGTTCCTTTTCCTTTCTGTGTTTCCCATCCCACTCTGGCAAGGTCCTGAGCTGCTTTCTCTCCCCAGGGAGCAGGAATTTCCCTAAGGGTGCTCAGTGTTGGCAAGGTTTGGACTTGAACTTTGAACTCTTCTTCAAGAGGATGTGATATCCCCCACAGCCCTGCAGTCTGTGCCTGATGCTGCTGGCTCAGAGAAGGCAGGGATGGAATTCCAGCACAGGGGAAATGCCCTGGCACTGCTGGACCAGGGGTGGGATCTGTTCACTTCTCTGTCGGATTCATGGCACCTCTTTAAGCTGCAAGTTGTGGCCCAGAAGCTCCAGAGCTAACCTTGAAGTGCATCTGAATATTTGTGTGTATTTCTCACCCAGTAATGATGCCAAGCTCACCCTCAGCCAGTTTTGGCACAAGGATGAGGAGTTAAATCTGGAGAAGCAGCTGGCAGGAGGCTGCTCTGTGGCAGCACAGGCTGCAGGGGAGGGTGGATGGGCCCAGACAGCCACTTTGGGACTGCAGTCTCTTTTTGGTGTGATATTACTTGATTTCACATTAATGGGAGCAACTTGTGTGCATCAAACACGGATTAGACTTTACAAATTCGTTTGCTGTCTCTCCAGCTTTCCCTCCCCCAGGTCATATTCCATATGCTGGGAGAATTCTGTTTGATTTGTCCCCACACAAACAGAGTGGAGCAATCTCTGCAAGGCCGGGGCCAGCGGGGCTGTGCTCATTTGAGGCTTGGTTCTGGGCTAAAGCAAGTGGATTGTGTTTGCAGTGCTGAGGTTCTCAGGGTGTTCACGGGGTGTTAATGATTTCACACGAAGTTCAATGCAGTCTGAGGGGAGACTGGGCTCTAATTATTCGATCCCTGCCCAGATACATACTGAGCACTGTACCAAACCCAGGGAGAACTTCCACTACTGTTAGCTACTCTATTTAGTCTAAATTAATTTGAAGTTGAAGTCATTGCCAAGATTTGAGTTCACTGGAGTTTTTCCCAAACAGAATGAAAATTAAGACAAACATACAGAAATTCTTTTTTCCCAAGGCCTGTATTTATCATGCATTTTTCCAGGTTCCCCATTGCTGTTGTTGAGATCCAAGTTCTTTCACCTGCCAGCTGCAGTGACTTAATGCAAGAGCAGATTCCTGAGCCTTTATCTAGTCCTTACTTTCAATCTGACATTTATTTATTTATTTATTGTTTGAAATTGATAGACTTTGGCTTCTCCTTCTAATGAATATTGGATAGGGGGTGGTATATATTTATACACCCTTCTGTTTGTTCCAAACTGGGGCCATCTCTCCTGTAGTCTGGTGAAAAGAATCTTCCCCTTGCATTGCAAAGAATGAGAGTCCCACTGGGAACTCTCCCTAGCTTGGATCCTCCAACCCTTATTGTGATTCATTGTGGAATAGCAGCACAGAGGAAAACTGCAAATTCCTGTGGCATATTGTGGGTCAAATCTATTTGGAACTTTCCAGAGACCAGGACACATTTTTGTGTTCTGTGTTTTTCCTGCTCGTTGTGAGATTTCTTCCTCAGCTTTTGAAAACGACTCCAGGATTTTGGAAAGCTGGTGTGCTCTGTGTCCTGGCTCTAAGGGTTCCACACCAGCCCTCAGAGCTGAGCTGGGAACCTGACAGGACATCCCTCCAGTGATGGGGAGTCACACTTACCAAAAAGCATTTCAGGTGTTAGAAAGAGGTGGGAGAAGAGGGGGAGAGGCTGCCAGCCAGCACTGTCCTCTTTCTTTATGCTGACCAGGGTTTGCATTTTTCATTCAGGAAGATGTTTAATCAAGTTCTGTGCACTTGCTTTCCCTCACTTTTTCTCTGCGTCTTTGAAAAAGTATGAAAAATGCATAAGTTGGACTGTGATGTTTGACAGATTATCTCTGGTATCCCTTGGGAATGAGGAGATTTTGCAGTTGGGCTTCCTGGCATGTTATTTAGCAGAACAGACAGACCCTGAGTCATTTGGTTTCCCACTTCCCAGGCTCCTGGAGTACAACTGAAGTACATGCTGGAGCAACATCGTTCTCCTCTACATGGGAAAAAGCATTATCAGATAATTAGACTGTGTCATGAAGATGTAATAAAAATCCTTAGGAAATTAATTAATGCACATGTACAATAGCTACTTTACACCACAACACTTGAGCCATTTAAAATGAGGTTCTTTTTAAATAGCAAAAGCAATTAGTCTGCTTGGACTGATTGCTGGCCAATTTTCATAATGCAAGACTTTTTTGATTTATGGGAGTAAAAAAATTGAGAAGGGGAAGGGTAAAATTCCACTGTGGCTGTTCTTAGCAAGAAAACTATCAAGCTCTGTAGCTGTTTTTTTCTGAGCTGCAGCTCTCTCTTGCTTCCTGCAGTCCTGAGTTTGAAACTTTTAATGCATTATCTTCACAAGTATTAGCTCACTGGTGCAATAATGTTTACTAATATCTGCTATGTTCAGATACAGAGTTGGATGGTATTTTTTATGGTGAATCTCTTCCTCCTTAAGGAAAACTTATTCAGGCTGAAATATCCATGTTCTTTTCAGCAGCATCTTGAAATAAAACCTCCTCTAAAGTCCCTGGTCCCATAACTTTTACTTTAATAACAATAAGCCAGAATATCAGCAGTGGAAGTAAAGCAGGAAATGCCGTGTGTCCCTGGAACGGCCACAGCCTCCAGGGCTGAAATAGAATTTCTGCTCTCGGGCTGGGTGCAGCACACATCTCCTGCTCCATGCCTGACTTAAAACAGGTCCATTGGTTCTGCTGAAGGGCTGGTACTTGGGCAGGTATTTAAGCATCTGACTGAATCCCAGCTCATACTGGCAGTCAGGAAGCATTTACAATGTTTTTTGGGGCTACAATTAACTATGAAAATTTCCTGCATCTGCCTCTGTCTCTCCACAGGTTGGTGTTGCAGAGAGACCTTGAGGAGATGAAGGGAGTTGTGGTCACATATGAGGCAGAAGTTTAGGCAAGTGAGGAGAGTGAATGCTCCATAACTTTGGTGGTGGTGTCAGCCAGCTTTAGCTGTGCCTCATCCCCCTCACAGCCCGTCATCATCTCCCCTGTCCCTCTCTCTGTGGGTGTTCTGCTTGCCTGGCTCCCTTCAGGACAGGACACATTTGCTTGGCTTCCCACTTCCTTGCCTGCATGACCTGGAGCAAAATTAGGGCTTCACATGCCTTTTCTTTGGTAGAAAGGGAAAAAATATTGAGTAAGTGACACAGAAGAGGAATTACTATGCATATTAAGCAGAGAGTGATTGCTGACAGCATGCATTATGTAAAAGGGGAACCTGCACAAAATGAAATACAAACCTTGCTGCAATTTCGCTGTTAATTTAATGTATATTATAGGATTTTCAGGTATTACATTGTCTAGGGACAACCCGACTTAAATTTCCTTACAGTTCCCATAATGTACTTGTGGTCTTTCTATCTCAGCTGCACATCTCAGAGGGACTTTTTAAGAGGATGTAGTGACAGGACAAGGGGGGATGGTTTCAAACTGGATGAGAGTAGGCTCAGATGAGATACTAGGGATGTAAGGTAGTGAGACCCTGGCACAGGGTGCCCCATTAAGCTGTGACTGCCCCTGGATCCCTGGAAGTGTCCAAGGCCAGGCTGGATGGAGCTTGGATCACCCTGGGGCAGTGGAAGGTGTCCCTGTCCATGGCAGGGGGTGGCACTGGATGGGTTTTAAGGTCCTTTCCCACCCAAACCATTATGGGATTCTGTGCTTCTATGCTGAACTTTTTCTTGTCATATTAGGTGTGAGAAACAACTGCTCACTTTAAAATTTCCAAGATTTATTACACTTAAAAAAATACAACAAAAGGACTAAAGAAAGAAAAATTGTGGCCTCCTGCTGCAGCCTCTGAGACCCTGCTGCTCGCACAAGTGCAGTCAAATACTCCCCCCCAAATTCAGCACCCGCAACCTGGTGTCCCCAGGTGTTCTTGAGCCTCCTCAAATCCAGTGACTCTCCAGTCTCACACGTATTCCGAGCACACTCGGACTCTCACACGCAAGCAAACACTCACAATTTTTGTCTGCTTTTTCTTCCCCCTCTTGTTTTTCAATATTTAGTCCTGTGCTGTCCCCGGGGTGTTGATCTGTAATCACCAATGGTCCCAGGAGAACCCAACTGAGCTGCCGAACTTGCGACGGCGCTCGCTTCTCTCTCAAAATCTCCTAGGGCCATGGAGACGAGGCTTTCATCCCAGATGAGTCCTCATTTGTAGGAAACGACCGCTCACTTTCAAACTTCAAAAGCTTAAACTCTAACAAAAATACAACAAAAGGACAAAATAAGGAAAAATTACAGCACTGGGAGCATAGAATAAACCACCATGTGCTCATCTTCAAAATGGATGCTCCACCTTTTATACCTCTAGCCCCTCCCAAAGTCTTGTCAGCTGACTCCTTCCTTGTTGACCAGTGGTGGAGATCACTTCCTTACACCAGGGTGGGAGGTCAGGTGTTACCTCAAGGCCATCCCCTGATAACAATGCAAGGGGGAGGACACATCACAGTAACGTAACTCTATATCTACAAAACTTCTCTGAACATACACAGAGTATTCACCCTTTAATTGTGAGAGCCAAATATCTCATTACCCATCTATGGAGTCGGCAAAAGGGAAAACGTGGACTGGATTCTGGGCGGAGTCCAGAATGCAGTCAGCAAAAGGGAAAACCTGAACCGGATTTTAGGCGGAGTCCGGAATGGAGCCAGCAAAAGGGAAAACCCAGACAGGATTTTAGGCAGAGTCTGGAATGGAGTTGGCAAAAGGGAAAACCTGGACCGGATTTCAAATGGAGTCTGGAATGGAGTTGGCAAAAGGGAAAACCCAGACCAGATTTTGGGTGGAGTCTGGAATGGAGTGGGCAAAAGGGAAAACCCAGACTGGATTTTTGCTGGAGTACAAAACAGAGCAAAACCCAGACTAGAATTTTCCTGTCGTTTGGAATGTGTATAACATAATTTCACACACAGAGTGTTCATTCATTCAGTTGAGGCTAGTCCAGAGGAAAATAAAGGGAGGGAGAGTGAAATTTCTGTTTTCTTTCACTGAACTTTACAGTTGGAACATTCCTGCTATTTGTGGTTTTCCTGCTGTCCAAGCCTTCCTATCCTGCCCTGCTACTTAACATGTTGCTGTTATTTTTGAGTTTTGGAAGATTCCTCCTGCCTTCCTGCCCACACTCAGTAATCTGAGTGTGGCCCCTATTTGACACAGTCTATTGCTTTTCTTCTCACCTGAACAGGAGATCAGTTCTTCCATAATTATTCCTTTCACCACTTCCAGAACACTAAATTATTTAAAAGAGAATATACCTTGGGCCCAGTAAGAGCAAATTGGGAGAATGGAAAATGCTGTAAGAGGTGTCTTCACAGAAGCCAAAACTTTCCCCCTGCTCTCTGCCACTCTCATCTTCTTAATTTTTAATTTCCTGTTTCCTTATTAAATTTTATGTAAAACATGTTTTTCCCACGCTGGGTGAGAAGTTCGTCTCCAGATATACAAGTTCATCCTTGCTTGGTGGCCTTTGGGTGGAACGGATATATCAGCTTTCAAATAAGCTTTGACAGAACTTGCTCTTGTTTCAAAGTTTGAAATCATAGAGAAGCAGCTTTCCTGGGCATAAACCCAGATAAACCCAGCTCCTATTGAAAATAAACTTGTGTGTTTATTCTTAGCAAACAATAGTGAAGTTATTAGGGAATGGCGTTTCCGAGGAACTGTTGAATCAAGACATTTGTTTACTGTCAGTTGTAAAATAGCAATAAAATTGCAGCCATGGCCCATTTATTGTGCCTGGAAATGGCCAGTGCAGACTGACTGAAGCAACCCAACACCACAGGAGGACGGAGCATTGCTTGGAGCCACTTTGGTTTGACAGAAACAACAGTTCCGTTTTTTTCACTTTGTCTGACGGGGTGGAAATACCTGTGGTCCTCTGGGGCTGCCCACAGGGCTGGACACAGGTGGAAATGCTAGTGGAAAAGCCCTGGGCTCTAGGGAGCCATCATACAACGTTCCACAGGCCTGGCTCTGCTGCACCTGGATGCTCCCACCTTCCATGGCAGGATCTTCTCAGGTCCCCTGTGGTCCTGCTTGCACCCCTTGGAGCTGCTTATCATCCTGCTGCTCCTGCAGCTGGGTGTGGGCTGGGCTGTGGGCAGAGGATCTGGCTGCACAGGGGGCATGGCAGGAGGATGGAGACAGAATCTTCTTGGGGTGCCGAGCAGTAGGATCAGAGGCAACGGGCAGGAGATGGCAACAGAACATTCCACCGGAACATAAGGAGCCTTTGCATGACAGAGCACTGAGAAAATCCTCTGTGCCAGGAAACAAAAAATGTGTCTGGTCTGCTGGGAGGTTAACGTGTCAAAGAGGCTGCGAGGCAGGGAGCAGAACACTGAGCCAGGGCTGGGGAGCTGAAAATGGGAAATAACAAGAAACAAGAAGAGAGATGGAGGCAGAAGCTGTTCTGTGAGGAGAGGGTGAGTAGGAACAGGTTCTCTGAGTGCCCTGATCCGTGTTGAATCAGAGAAACTTGAGACTTGCCTCACTGCAGAGCATTATTGCTGTGACCTGATAGATCTTGGTGTTCCCTATCTGTTATTGTGAAGTCTCCTGTGTGTCACTTTGGTAACAGAGGGGCTTATTCAGCAGGAGCACTTGACCCAAAATCAGTGGCTCAGACTTGAGATTGTAAATTAAAAAGCTTTTGACCAGAGCTGAAGATTTTGTACTGCAGAGATGAAAATTCAGATAATGGCTCATCTATGAATAATATAAAAGTCAGATTTCAACAGGCAAGCTGGGATGGAGGAAATGCAGGTATCATTTCACTACCACTCCATTCACAGGTACTTGGTTGTGCTGCTTGTCAAGTGAGATATTCCCCGAACACTTTTAGTTGGACATTAACATCGTGTATTTGAATTGGTAACAAATTTGGAGTGGTACAACATGGAAAAAAAAGAAAAGGGAAAAAAAAAGATTGTTTTTTTAATCTGTGTGTTTGAGGTGAAGCTGAAGGAAGCTACTGACATGTTTGCTGCTATGGATTTTGACAGAAAATTTGCCGGTTCACAGTCTTGGAAAGTGTTGAGTATTCGGATTGTCTCAGCTCCATGAATCTTCCCAGGAACTCAGTGTGTTGCAAGACAACTGTAAACAGCTTCAGGAACCTTCAAGCCATCAGCTGGGGCAGGTTTGAAACGCACTGCATTTTTAAAAAATATTATTTAGTGGTGCCAAAATGTAAAAGGCTTTAATCAGTAATTTAGCTGTAATATTTCACCTGGTGTAGCTCTGTTATGACCCACTGGGAAATATCCCGCAGAATGAAGGTATGAGTTGCTTACATGAGCTCTCAAAGAACATTCCTTTTGTGTACTGGGCTTTCCACAGTTATCCTTAGGGTTTGGTTTAAATCCATTAAACTCCAGGAGTGATCACCATGGGATGCTGGACATGTACACAACTCTTTGGGAGCAGCAGAAAGCAGCTGTCTGCTTCCTAACCTGTGCTCCACCTGTGTCCCACCTTGGAGCATGGCACAGTTCTCCATAGTGCCTGCCAATCCATGCCTGAAACCACTGGGATTAAACTGCAGAGCCCTGTGAGAAGCAGGGGGTGAACAGCTCCAGTGCTCTGTCTACCAGAATATTCTTTCCTAAGTCTCTTCTTCCAAGAGAAATTCACATTCTGTCAAAATGAGGGTGGATTGTCTGCTTGATGCCACTGTCCTACTGTTTCTACTGGGTAAAGGAAAACTCTTTCTTCCCACCCTAAATAAGAACCTGGATCTTCAACCTGTAAAAGCTATCTTCCTCTTGATCTCAAATGATGGATAATGATGTATCTTCAAAGTGTGTCAGCTTCACCTTTTCCTTTTTCCCTCTCAACAGTATCTAGATATTATTTAAACCTTCAGAAATGTTTCCATAAAGAAAAAATCCCCACCTATTCTCCTTTCCTATTCAGAGAACTAAGAGGCTTCATTTTGGTGAAAAAGGTCCCTTATTTTAGGAGTTATTTGCCAGATTCTGAGCTTTCAGGGCAAACTGCCAACCCCACGGTTTCTGCAGGCATCTGGGAGGTCGCTGAACTGGTTTATAAGGAGTTATCATATAGTGATTACTTAGATGGCTTGTGGTAATGCTATAATGGCAGTTCAATTAATATGATAAGATCTTAATGGGTTGTGTAGAATATTGTCTTTTAATCTATGCAAAGAGCCAAGGGTACAGCAGAGGTGCATATAAATCTGACTGAAGCCAGAGTGCTCGTGCCTCTCACTTGCTTAACCCCAGCTTTTAGACCACTGCAGGCAGAGGAGTCGTGTAGGACACTTGTTTTTCCCAGTGATGATAATGCTGTTGGTGAAAATTTTGCCCACAGAGGGGATATAGAAAGGACCTGTCTCCAAAAATAGAGGCCTCAGCTCCTACTCAGGGAAAGGAGATGCTTGATCAGCAAAGGAGTGTCTGACAGGCATATCAAAGGCCAAAAGAGTGACCTGTGGGCTGAAAACCATTTCAGGAGATTCAGCTAAAAAGTTGGGGTTTTTAGATAGAACTTTAAACAAATCTGCTTTATTGAGCTCAGTTTGTGGCTCCTGGACATGTTCAGATTTAGGGATGGCTCTCTCTATAGCAAATAAAAGTCAAATGCCAGAAGCCTTGTTTTTCTCACCTACCTTTCACTGATCCATTTAGAAGTGTCTTCAGCCACTGAGAATTCCCAGACCAGTTTCAAATCTGGGAACTGGGCACAGAGAAGAGTCCTGTCATAGAAACTGGTAAGGGACTTTCAGCTCTATTGCACACAAGTTTACTGGGCTAACAAAAGTCATAAATTCTCATCTATACCAAAGTGGTGCTATTGTAGGAACATAGAATTAAAAAAGGCTTGTTTGCCTAGTTTAGATTATAGTATTTCCTTTCAAGTTTGTATCATCTGAATGCAATGGGGCATGGGAATGTCTCAGTCATCAAGGCTGTCAAATCTGAATTTTTTTCAGTTCATATTCACAGAATCATTTAGGTTGGAAAAGCCCTCTAAGACTATCAAATCCAACCATTCCTCCAACACTGCCAAGGGACACTGACTCGTGTCCCCAAGTGCCACTGACCCGTGTCCCCAAGTGCCACATCCACAGGGCTTTTGAATCCCTCCAGGGATGGGGCCTCCAACACTGCCAGGGCTTGGCAACCCTTTCATTAAAGAATTTTTTCCCAATATGGAACCTAAACTTGGAATTTTTCTTTGCTACTACAGATTAATGTAAAGGAGCCGTGGTAGAAAACTTCCTGCAGGATCTGGGAGGGAGTGACTTTGGGCATCAGTTTGACAGTTTTACACAGGGGAGGGTATGGAGGAAACACAAAGAGCTGCCTGTGGTTAAGGTGAACAACTGGGACACAGATGATGAGGAGGAGATGGGAACCCACAGGGAGGAAAGGAGCAGTAACTGCTTGATTCAGACCCTGAAGGCAAGAACAACCTTCCCGTGCTGAGAGAAGGGGATGGGTGTGAAGACTCAAAGGTTTGGACATGGTTTAATAATTCAGAGTTTCTTGACTCTGAAAGTCAAACATTTCTTCAGTGAGAGCCAGAACCATCCTGTCCTTAATGAAATGAATTCCACAGTTCCAGTGCAGGCTGGAGGGGACGTGATCTCTCCAGCATGTCCAGGGCTATCACAGTAGGATTTCTTGCCCTTCTGAGTAATTCTGCTGTGCAAAAAGGTGATGCTGAGCTTAGGCAGATGTTTTACTGCTCTTCCCCTTCAGTGGTCAGGTTGTTCATTCCACACCTTGCACATGGGCTATGAATAAACAGCAGCCTGCCATTCTCAGAGAGCAAGGGAGCATTTACTCAATGGTTTTGAGCACGTTCCCTCAGCTAGAGAAACATTCTGTCTTTATTCTGTTCTTCCATCTCTGCCTTTTTATTAGGAAAGAGGACTGCATCTTTAATGCACTACTTTACAACCTTTTATGTAGAAAGATTAACAAAAAGGAACCACACTTAATTTAAGATGACAACTTAGGTTTGCCTCTGGATTCTTTTTTGGCAGACGTTCTCTTAGTAAATTACATTTGACAACCTGAAATAAATTCAAACCAAAATTTATGCCTGCATTTGCTCACAGAGCTGTGGTTCATCAGACTATGTGGTTAAAAAGCTATGAAAAGTAACAACTAATTTAAAAATTTATTTTTAGACAACCTACACAGGCTACCGATGCTAAAACTTTGTTTAAGTAAAATCAGGTTTCTGAACACGTGGAGGTAATTTTTCAGTTGATAATAGAGTTACTTATAGATGTTTGTGCAAGAGAAAAGAAAACAACATTACGAAACAAGAAGAAATGAGTCATAATGATACACTTTCAGTTGCAGTTTAACACAAAAAGGTTTTAGAAGCATAACCAAGGACACGGCATCATTGAAAATTTTCCCAAAGGAGAAGTCAATGTTAGCCGAGATTGCCAGAATTTACTTTAGCTATTACTATGGATGAATAATTATGCTCAATTCAGCCAGTGATATGGGTTCACAGCAGGTTAATTGGTAATAATGGGTTTCATTCCAAACAGTGAAGAATGATTTTTCAACAAAAAAAATGCTTTCACTGGGAGCTGAAGATGTCCTTGCTTTCTGTGCTCCACAGTCACAATAGCACGTGTAGGACACCAGGGCTCTGGGTTCAGGGAGCTGCCCCTGGTTGCTCATGGCTATTGACAGGGGATGGAACAGGCTGAAGCATCATCTCAGCTGGGCAACCTTGGCCTGCTTTTTAAAATTATTTTCCTTCCCCCTGGCTAAAATTTGTGTCTGGACCAAGGAGAACAGAACGATCTTGTTACAATCCCTGATGCAGACAGACCTTTATCTCTGTTGCAGAGGTGTAAACATAGAGTGAGTCATTTGAAGAAAAGAAACTTGGTATAAATTGGTCTAAGAAGAATGTTCTGTGCTTGTGCCTATGGAATAGCATGGGAGTTCTCCATCCCTTCCTCACTGCACCATATAAAGAATAATGAAGCAGGAATGAGTCTGTTGGTTGTGAGCTGGCTGAGAACAGGATCTGAGCTCTCAATGCAGAGTCTTCTCTCCCTTCAGCACCTTCCCCTGAGACAGGGCTATCGTTTGTCATGTGCACAGATGCCCAGCAATGAGGAATAGCAGTGTGTAGGACAGCAGAAGATGTGAATACAGTTCACCCTGGATAAGCCTCCTCAGCTGGGTTACACCCCAAGTCATCTCCCTTGGAGTGTTTTATCAAATTCTTCCATCTTTCACCTTCTGTGGACAACTTCCTGTCTCAGCATTCAGGTCCTTGTTTTCCCTTTGCTTCCTAAATTGTAGTTTCTGCATTTGAGGCTCCCAGTGACTTTGTCAGAAGCTCTCCACACAGCAGGGAGTAAATCTCGATTTAAAAAAGAAAAGAGAAAACTCTCAATATTTAGTCCTTTCATTAGTTCAAAAAGAAGGAAAAAACCCCAAACCTCCGTGTGCATGTTCAGAAGCTCCTGTGTCTAGTCCTGTTGGATTTGTATGCAAGTCATTCCATATAAAGAGAAGTTGGAAATACATTAATAGGACACTTTCAAGGTTGAAATATTTGGGCTGTTATTTTCTCCTCTGCCCTAACTGATGTTTCTTTGTAAAGTTCCCCAGAGAGAAGAATGCTATTATAGTGTTTGGATTCTTCCCCCCTTTGATCAGTCAATGCCCCACACTCTGCCTTGGGATCTGTTGGAGCTGTAGCACATGGAGAGTCCATGGAGATAAGCACGGAAGGAATGTTTCCCTCTCAGCCCCTGAAGGCTGGAGTCACAGGGCTGTGTGACTGAGCAGTCCTAAGCCAGGCTGGCCTGGCCACTCAGCTCTGCCCCCCAGCCCTTCCTGCCAAAACATCAAAAAATTCTGCGTATTTCCTGTGAGCAGTGGCTGCAGCAAGGCATGGGAACAGAGCTAAAAACGTCCAAATTCAGGATGTTTAGACATAACAAGAGAGTCAGCAATGGATCCGTGGATTGGAAATGGAACACACACCTGTGCTCTCCCTGGTGCTGTGGGAAATGGGCTCAGCTGGGGTCCTCAGCATCCTTCCAAACACAAGTTTTAGACAGTGGGGAAAGAAGGTTGGGAGTTTGGTCTTCATATGGGCCATTCACTTCGAAGTTGGACTCAATGATCCTTCTGAGTCCCTCCAACTCAGACCATTCTGTGATTCTGTGATTCTATGATTCTGTGATTCACCAACTGGGCCTTTCATGCACAGAGTGGGCCTTTCCTCTGCTGAGCTTTCTACTGTTCTGTCTTTTGACTGTGCTGCTAATATGATATTAACTTTCCATATATTTTATAGATTTTCTTGTTGTAAAATTTCCACTGTGTTTATTTTTATTTTGATTTCTTCTTGATTTAGTCCTGTGTGGTCTTTTTCCTTCCTTGCTGTTTGAGACCTTCAAGTAGAAGGAGGTGTTTGCTAGCTGTCCTGAGGAAGGCTGGAACCTGTGCTAAAAGTCATCCCCATTTCTGTTGGCACAGGTAACCCTGAAATACTGACCAGCACTTGCCCTTTCCTCTCCCCAGAGGTGCTGACTGCTTTGCCTACCATTAATTACACCACCTGCAATCTCACCTTGGACTTTTAAAACCTTACCTGGTGTTTTTACTCCAAGATTGTCTCAGATACAAATTGCAGGTAATTATCTACATCCATCATCCTTCCCTGTGTTTCATTAAACAGGGAATGGTTCTGCACTGCTGTCTTGACTTCTCTGTTCCATTTTCCTCTCTGCCCATCAGTGTCATTAAGGAAGTTTTGCTTCCAAGGTCTTCAAAGGGCAGCTAGGATAAAGTCTCAGGAATTGGAACACCACATATTAGAACAACACCACTGCATCACCCACGAAATAATAAAACACTCAGCATCTGTCTTGGGTAGAATAACCTTTTGCTTCAGGCTTTCTCACTCCTGGGAGCTGTATTTTACCCTGAGGAAATATTTTACTGCTTTTGTTCCCTGAGTCTGCCACCAGAGTGATATATGTATATGTATTTAATATGCTCTCCATGCAAAATCCGAGGTGACCTGGGCTCAGCTTGAGGAGCCTGCCTCTGATTGCACGGACCAGGAAGGAGCTCTCCTCCAGTCAGGGAGGCAATTCCAGTCTGAAGTTGGTGAAAGTAATGAATTAAACCATGAGATTGTTCTGTGACTACAGGAGTGGAGCTTTTCCAAGTGCTTTCCTTGCAGTGTAAATCACTTGGATTCAGATCCTGAGCTTAACTGAATCACTCATTCCACTGAAGCTCTGAAACAATCCAGGGAATCTGCTTACTTCCTTAGGCAAGTGAGAAGGATAACACATGATGCTCTGATTTAGGAGCAGATCTAACACTTTTAAAAGTCCAATTAGAATCACAAAATTCTTTGCATTTGAATGCATTTTGAACAACACAATTCATATAAGAAATAAATCTATTTTTCAAATAAAGTTTCAAAATGTTGCTGCTCTAGCAGCTGAATGAGTCTTACAGATGTGACAGGAATGCTTTGAAATGTAGCAAAACCCTTTTTAGTCTGTTGAAGAGCTAGAAATTGCTCACATTAGAATAGAAATGGGTAGTAAATTTATATAATAAATGATGAGCAGTCTGAAGTGCGTGGATCAGACATTCAAATTAGTTTCTCTCGTAACTCCAATGAAATTTAAGTTATACAAAGATGAAAAGGGAAGATGTGGAGCAGCACCTGACCAAGGTGCAAGGTCTTGCAGCTGGGTCAGGGAGGGGGAACCTCCAAGGCCAGGTTGGACAGGGCTGGGGGCAGCCTGGGCCAGGGGAAGTTGTCCCTGCCATGGCACGGGCGGCACTGGATGGGCTTTAAGGTCCCTTCCCACCCAGACCATTCTGGGATTCTGTGAATATCTCAGAGGTGAGATTCAGTGAGATGCTGTGAACACCTCATTTGGCAAAATTCATATGAAAAATCAGCCATTCATGCATTTATGAAAAATGTTCTACTGTTTGCTAGTCCAGATTCACTTGCTTGCCTCTAGCATGTGAATAGTAAAGAATCTGAACTACTTGGATGGCTGCTTTGACTAAATGTAGCATTTTTTAAATCTCTTTTTATTTCTGTAATATTTTCAACTTTACAGGTGCTCTGAAACAGCAGTGATAGTGACAACATGGTGATTTTATCAGCTGAAGTGCTTCAATTCTCCTGCATTTCTCTATCAGGATGTGAATTCTTTCAACCATAAACCAGAATCCTAATTATTTATATATTGATTATATATATATAAAAATTATTTCTGACCCACATTCCAGGAGATTTATTGGTGTAAAATCCACTTGTTGATTTTTATTATGCTCTAGGTGGTGGGAATGGTTTTGATTCATATCCCACAATGATATTAATAATATTGTTTGTGTATTTTAATGATTGTAGCTCAGCTAAACGAGGATATAGATCTTCAATGCCAACAAATTAACTTTGTAGTAGTACAAACATCTATTTTTTATTAATGTAACTTTTATGTTCCCTTTTAATTCTGTCAGCTGATCCTTGTGTTAGTGTGCAGGAGCAGGGGGAAGAAGCTCTGGAGTCATCCATCATAATTTGTAAAAACTTTTCAGCAGTGTGTGGGTTGTCTCGTGCTTGCAGAGAGGATATAACTCACTGTCTGTTTTCTGCTGCTGAGGAAACAGAGCCTTTCTCTGGGAGCAGCAGGAACTGGGCTTCACTCACGTGTAGTTTACCTCCTGATGATCACAGAGTCACGGAATGGTTTGGGTTGGAAGGGACCTTCAGCACCATCTTGTTCCAATCCCAGTTTCCTCTAGACCAGGCTGCTCCAACTCCATCCAGCCTGGCCTTGGTCTTCATATCCCTTCACTCTGGGAGTACAGCACAGCCTTATCTCAAGGGAAGTTTAAATTATTTTCCCTCACCATTAAACAGATGCCCTGGAAACATTTCTGAACAAAGCAGGTGAGAATAGAAATGGTTTAATTACAGTCAGGGCCTTTCCATTACTACAATTGTGTGCCAGTGAGGTTCTTTGTCATCTTGCCGATAAATAACTGGTCCAGTTGAACAATTCCACTGATGTCAAACAAGGAATGTATTTTTCGTGCTCATGTTTATGTTTATACATTACATGTGTGCATAACATTCACGTAATGCTGTACACACGAAGTTGGATGGGCCAGATCTAAAACCAAATTTCAGTGTCTGCCACTGCTACCAGGTAGAAATCATTGAAGCAGAACCACAAGGAAAATAAAAAGCAAACTCGAACATGGAGGTATTTTACTGGTGTAAGTGCTGTTGATGGACATTCAGGTGTATCCTGTACAGCACTGGAAAAAATCAATACCCAAGTTCCTTCAGTGCTGCCTGAAAAATTGTACAGTGACTGACACAGTGAGTGGTTCACAAACAGCTTTGGAGGGCTGTGAGTCCACGTGTGCTGCTGATTTAGAGCTGTGAGCTCATTTTTTAGAAGTTAGTGGACAGAAAGCAATCAGTGAATTAGATTGTAAAAAAAGTAAAAGGTTTGCAGCTCGTTTGCTGCAAAAGCCTCCTTGGTCCTGATTTACCAACCTTCCTAAATTCTTGTGAGGTCTCTGTATCAGCTGTTCCTATGGAGTAGACACTTGAGTCAGCAACAAGAGCAGACACTTTTGTGATAGGATGCTGTTAATCAGAAAACAATTTTGGCTTTTGGAAAAACCAAGTCCCCTGTGGTGTCAGTTGGGCAGCAGCTGCAGTGGGGTGTGCACTGTAAGGTGAAACATTTGGGAAACATCTCTCAATCCTCAGACATGGCTCCAAGGAATTCACTTTTAAGAGAGTGATGGTTTAGGAGTTTTTAAACCCAGAGATTTTATAAATACTGCAATATAATAAATTATAGCTTACTTTGAAAAAGCTGATCAAATAATTGGTCATTACTTGCATTTGTCTTCTTGGTACTAGTTAAGGAAATGTACATGAAAGATCCCACTGTTTCCATACTAAAGAAGCAGGAGCTGAATACTTGTTGAAAAAGAAATCAAATTGGTGGTTTAAGAACCACTGATCTGTAAAAATGAAATTTAAATTATATTCTACTGCATTTTTCACATTCAAGACATGAAAAACATATCTAGTACATTTCCAGCATCTGACACTTATTTGTGGCATTATAGGAACTTTCATCCCTGGAACACTAGGCCATATCCTTCACTGGAAAAAAATCAGTTTTAACCCAGTAATGACTTTGTTAAATGCAGTGTACAATGCTCTTGTACAGGAATCCTCCTTTTATCCAAAGGTCTCAGAACTTGATAGTTCTGCCCATTAAAAAAGTAAACAAAACTTTAACCTTCCTTCAGAGATTCATCAGAAAGGTCAGTGCTCAGTTCCCTCCAATTTCCCAGGCTCAGCTGGGAGCTGATTAAAGCTGCCAGCTACAACTTGTCAGTTTTGTCAGAGACAACTTTATAAACCCTTTGTTATTCACTTTGCTGTGTGTTATAAATATATTTATCTTCCTCTGTCAGGCGTGGACTGGACAGGTGCTAAAGGAGCAGTTAAGCTCTAACATTAATCTCTCTAACAATGTCATTACTTAGTAACTCAAACCAAAAACATGGGCAGAATATTCAGGAACTTTCTCTAGTTCTTCTTACAGGTGACTGGACTGGTTAGGGGGGAAATGGCTGTTATTCCAGGAGGTTTCCAGCAAGTCCATGTCTGTAAAATCAGAATATGTGACTGGCTGTCATTTTGTGTCTCTGGAGAAATTTTCCTGAGCTTTCCTGGGTGTATTTGGGACCCAAATATTACCTGTAATCAGCTCTCTCACTTCCTTTCTGTGGTTGCTGAGGCTTGGCAGGCATGTCCTACTGAACATGGAGATCGCATTCTGCAGCTACAGGTTTGGGCATAATACTGTCAATCCTGGCTTCTTCCAAACCAAGTAGAACTTGTGAGTAAAACCAGGCTGTGTAAAGTTGATTTAATCCAAGTAGAACTGGTCAGCCATTGAATGAATGTCTTCAGTGAGGTTCTACAAACCTAGTAGATTCCTTTGAGTTTGGTCTGAAAGACTTTTACTTACAGAGGTACAGATAAAGCAGTAAAAGGCCATATTACACGACCTGCAAAATGCAGGAGCAGTTCCAGAAGGGGCTGTGCTGTGCAGGTTTCTCTGGGAGCACACACAGCCCAGTGTCACCCTGACAGCAGCTCTGAGCAGGGCTCCCAGCAATCAGAGTGAGGGCTGGCTGAGCACAGGCAATTGGCAGTGCCTCCTTAGTCCCAAAATATCACACATGAAGTTACCTTTCTGTCAGAGCTTGTGCACTGCCTTTGAGGAGGGAGAATTCCTGCTCACAGGAGAAGGGCTGCTCACCTCCAGTTGCCAGCATTTGGATGGGAACTGACTCACTTTCACAGGCCTGTTCTTGATTGAGGCCAGGGGCCTTAATCCCTGCCTCTCTAAATGAGTTTAGGGGCTACAGTACGACCTAAACTATTACAGACAGGTGTGTGGTAAAGCATTCACTGTTACTGCTCCTCTGAAAGGTCTGAATTCATTTCAAATCTTTGACGTCCTGGGAACTTTCTCAATGACTTGAAACTACAGTTGCCTTTCTCTAATGCTGATGAGTTTCACAATGGGCCATCCAAGTGAGTCTGAAACAGACAAAAGAGCAAAGGGCAGAGTTGGCCTGGGTGGGCAGGTGTGGAGAAGTGGCAGAGGTCACTTTTAGAACCTTCCATCCGTTAATTTCCTGTTCCTGCTTTGCTGTGACTGTGTGTCACTTGTTTATTTAATTTCTCAAGGGTCATGAACAAACAGCACCATTTTAGGATTTTCACAGAATTTCTGACAAATTCTCTGACTTTTGAACTTGTCTGGAACATTATTTCAAACTGCAATAAATTGAAATCTGTGTTGATATGCAGCACTTCCTCAGAGGCTTTATTGTGTTCTGCTCTCAGAGCTGGAAGATGTGTCTTTTGGTTACACTTAGAATCACAAGCAACATAAATTTGGTGGTTTAACAAATTCCCTCCTGGACTTTTCATCACCCAAACTGATGTTTGTAAGTCTGAACATGCTGTTCTCTGTAAGACAGTCTGTTCAGGAATCAGGAAGGAAGAAAGACAAACAGAGGATTTCTTCCAGGTCATGTCTGAGTGAAAGTGTTAATGTGAACATGCTTGTAGTAGACTTTAGTTTCTAGTTATAATCAATACTTGACATATTTTTCCCATGATTAAATTAAAGCTGGGAAAGTGAGATTTCCCTGAGGAGAAAACGAGTGGCAAAAGAGTTCATTGGTGATCTGCACCTAATCGAAATAAGTGCTATAATTACCTCTGCTCTCATTCATTTCTTTGTCCCTGCTCCCTCCCCCTGGCCTGGTGCCCAACAACTTTCTGGCTTATCACCCACATCAGGGAAAGAAAGAGTTCACACACGTGGACTTGCTTTTCCAGGACTCTGCAGGATTCCTTAGGAGTGAGGTAAAAGAAAATTGTATTAGAGCTGTGTTTCTTCTGCATGATGTTTCTCAACAAAAAAAAGAGGCACTGAGAATCCTTAAGGCTCCATGTCAAGGAGTGAGAGGGTTTTCCTCACCAGGAATGAGGACAGGCTGGCTCCCACCAGCACAGCCATGGGGCACTTCAGGCTCCTGGAAGGATGTTTTTCTCCCTAGAGCTTGGATTGGCAGTTGGTGCTTCCTTTGCCTTGTGTTCCCCTGTATTTTTGCTAGGGCTGGGTTTTACCCTGCTGGGCTTGAGCCAGGTGTGGGATGTGGATGCTCAGCACAGCCTGGGCTGACTCCTGCAGAGGGGTCAGCTCCTCAGGGATCCTCTTCCTGCACCTCCATCCCTGCCCGGCCTCTGGGGTTGGATTGGTGGTGTCAGGGATTGACTCACTTGGGTCTTGGAGGGCAGTTCCAGGAACATGAAAACAGGAATCAAAACAGCTTGAAGAAAGACATCAAGTAGAAAAATGTGACTGGAAGCATTTAAAGGGTTTTTTCTGGAAAATTCTACTCAAGCCTTATCTTCCCCACACCAGCAGTTTGATTAGATTCTGAATGAGCCTTTTCAGAGTCCTCCTGGCAGGTCAGCCAGAACTCACCTGCCTCTGGGAGCCTGCTGTAGCCTTATTTCTTTGTTTCTAGGAATAGAACTCAGCAATTGCTCCACCATTAATGATTTCTGCATCCTGAGTCTCTTTCCCTGTGACTTTTTGAAGAATTAACCATTGGAAACAAATTATTCTTTGATACCTCACATTTTTTAAAGATTTCTTTTAGACCATGAAAATAATTAAATTGTTTTGGATCTGGAAAATTGATATATTAAATAAGATGTCTGGGTTTTTATTTTGAAATCAAACTTTCTTTGTGCACTGCTACTGAACTAGGAAAATCCTTTAACAATACCTGACAAATACAGATGTTTACTCAGTTTTTCCTGTGAAAAGTGTAAGAATTTTATAATTTGTGCTACCTTTCTGAGGTACCTGCTAACAGACTGTAAGGTGATGTTCCCATGCAAACTGAAAATTATGGCAGCTTTAAATTAAAATTAAGAGCTCAATCTTTATGACGTTAAGTCAGAGGCAGTCTAATGGTATCCTGCCTACAGTTATTTACAATCCAGATGTTTACAGAAAATGAACCAAGCTCTTTATTTTTATTTTTTATGGAACTACTGTCTCCTCATTAAGTCCCTCCTCGGCACTGGCCCACGTGGCTCTTTGAGGCAAACATTGTTTATGACACATTTCTGAGCTGATTCAGAGCTGAGCAGAGAGAAACTGGGAATAATCCCACTGCAAAAACAAACAATAGTTCAGGTGTTCAACTGCCAGGGTGGAAAATTGCTCTGACAGTTATGATGTTCCATCTTTTCCTAAGATTTAAACATCGTTTCCTTCCGAGGTGTCACTGCTGCCGTGGTTCCCAGCACTCACCAGCCTGCCCTGTGCTGGTCATACTGGTCATACTGGTGATACTGGTCCTGCTGGTCATACTGGTCTTGCTGGTCATACTGGTCATACTGGTCATACTGGTTGTGCTGGGCACTGAGCACAAGGACCCACTGCAGACTGAGCCAAAAAACCTCTGTAAAAATTTCCAAGATTATTTACCAAGCAGGAGTTCTTCCCTGTTGTTTATGCTTGTACACCTTAGACTGAAGCAAAATGCAAATAATGAAATACAGAGAGCAGGTTTATCAAGCTGAGTTTCACTTTTATGTACTGAATTATGAGCATCCAGCTATTCCTTCATGAAATTCTCTTGAGCCTCTAATTAATATGAATGCAGAACCCAGAGGTTGCATTTCTGTTCTCTAGATGTAAAGTTTTGATGATAAAAGACAACTTGATGGGATTAAGAAGGATTTGGTAACTTGAATGCTTGACTCTAGAATCCTTTGTATTTTTTCCCCCTTATTTATTATATTTTGGGGTTTTCAGCTGGGAAAGCTATGAGATATCAGAGTTCTTGCCTGTTCCTTGCTTGCTTGAATGGCACTCCATGATTAATCTGGGGCACTAATGAACTTCTCAGTATCAGTGGGTTTTAATAGAGGAAGAACTGGATGACCTTGTGCACTGTAAAAACAGCTAGAAATTTAATACAGCAACTACAAAGATTAACTGCAATTAACTAAAATAATGTGAATCTTTGCTGTGAGGTAGAGGCTCATGATTTGGATGTGACAGAGGAGAGCAGAGATCTGGGTGTAGTCAGGTGTTCCAGGACTGATTCAATGAGGTATTTTTGTGCAGAGATGGAAAAATGTCAGAACCTTTGTACAAGCAGTGTTCCTACAAGGTAGAGTGGGGATGGGAGAGGTCACGAGTGAACAGAAGAATACATTTGGCAGAAAGAAATAGAAACCTCTCTCATGTGAAAACTTGTTTATTCATGAACATTATAAAGGCCATAATTTTTTTGAGCTCACTCACAGTGCCAAAATTGGCAGCACGAGGAGCAACATGGCTGAGAACAAGCATCAGATGTGAGGCTGTGTGATGTCACAGAATCATTCTGTCACTCAATGCCAATGATTTCCAGGGCTGATTGCAAGCAATCATTAATCACTTTGTATTGAGAGCAAGCAGCTCCTTCACATCTGGGGCAAGAACAAGTGGCACCTATTTAGCCAATGTTCTGCTCTCAGCAATTTCACACGTTGTCTTTCAAAATAAACCAAACTGGGAGAGATGAAGCAAGATTATAATTTTTTTCCCAGGAATTCAGATTATTGAAAACTTTAGTTTACTTCTAAACTCAGTGTTCCCCACTCACACTAACAGGGTGTGCCAGTGAACAACAGAGAATGTCCAAGGTGGAATTGATGGAGCTGCTGTAAGAATATTGACAATTTCTGAGCATGATTATACTTCTCTGTATGGTTATTAGAGAAAAGAGTGAGATCATATGACAGCTGTTCCTTTTTTACTCAACTGCACTGGAAAAGGCTGCTGCAAATCAGGTGTGTACTCAGATTATGGGATTAGAATAATCTCACCAAACCCAGGGGCCAGTTATAATACATGGCTGATATAAAGCAAGAAGATTAGGATATATATTTCCCAATTTATATATATTTATCCCCAAAGCCAAAAGGTCTTGGGAAATGGGACCTAACTGATATGACATATTAACCATACAATCTGCCCTATGGTGTTAACACAGTGTATTTTCTCCACCCTTCCTTTCTAGTTTAGAACCAGATTTATTAAACCAGGTACGATGTTTCTGGTGAATCCCGCAGTGTTTCATAATAATGAAAATTTTCCCTTTGCCTTTCTCCTGTGCCTGACAATCATGAGAAGTTACTAAGACGTGTTACATCAAATTGGAATATTTTTAAATGTAAATGTTTCTCTATAGCTGAGGTCTCAGGCAGTCAAAGCGAGAGGTAGCAACGTGCTGCATTTCTATGAGTTAATGAAATACTTTGCCTTTCTATGAGTTAATGAAATACTTTGCCTTTCTGTAATCGTTGTTCCCTAGGGATTGCAGTCATTCCTTTGAAATCCTGCTTAATCTCCACAATTATTTATTTTGTCACTACCTTCAGTCATGATGGTTAGCTGTCAATCATCCATTGTCAAAAGAGAAGTGAATTTCATCAAATATTCTGTAGGTGCTGTCCCAGAGCTGAGGAAGGATTTACCTGCAGCCCCTGGCATTGTAAATGAGACAAAGCTCATTGACGTGGGTCGTCTGCTCTAAGTGGCTCTGTCAGGCAGGAGAAAGTGGAGCTAAAGAGAACTCATAACCCCCACGTCTTCTCAGAGTGGCCTAAACAATAGTAATTGATCTAAACATAAATTGAAGTTATAACAGACTTCATTTTTTTATGGTACATAATTAGATAATTCTCCAAAGAACTTTTTATCACATGCATTTTCATTAATTAATATTAAATGTCATTAGCAGTCAACTCGGCTTGATCAAAGGCAGATAAGTTGCAGCAAGATTCTGAGAAATAACATACCATTTGCTAATTATATTATTGATTTTCTGGTCTGAAGAATCCTCATTACAAGTGATCCAGAGTGGACCTTGCTGAGCCTGCTGGGGGTGCTTTGAACACGAGGAGTCGCTGGCAGTTCTGAGCCTCGCGCTCGCATAAATCACTCCTGGGCCTGCTTGTGCATCTGTTCTCAAAGGTGATGCTTTAATGGACTCTGAAAGCTGCACAAGTGTGTTCTGTGTGGCTCCACATGAAAGAGGGAAGAGATTTGGGGTTTTTTACTCCTGATTTTAATCATTTGGAAAAGATTTTAGATCTGTAGGCGGATATTTTTGAACAGTGGAAATAATGTGGCATAGTTGATTTTAATTAGTAGGCCAGCCTAAGACAGAATTTCCCATAGCTCCCTGTGACTTTTTTATTTTTTAAATGAGTTTTTAGTACTTTTTTCAAAGTTAATGATACATTCAGACTTTTCAAATTTTAATTTCATGTGAAGGCAAAAACTGAAAAAAACCAAACCCAAAACAAGCCATGAGGTGAATATTTGATTAGAACAAATGTGGATCTGAGCAACAGGAGCAACCTCAGATGTGTCTTACGTAAGTTTATTGCTTTCATAGGAAAATGAAAAGGAATTGAGATCAATGACATGATTATGAAACGTTGCTCTTACCCTTAATTGGTTATACTTAAGAACATGAAAAGCCTAGATTTTAAAGTACATGTCTGTGTATGTGATTAGCTTATTCAGCTGCATGAAATTTCAATTTACTCTCAATTCATGATAATAATGTGAGATACTACTAGTAAATATTTTGTTTAGACTGTGAAGTTTGAACATCTTTTAGAGCTAAACCACTATCCAGACTCTGGCTGGCCTTTTTGTGCCTGTTTTCATTAAATTGTTAAAGGTTTGAGGATTTTGACTAAATCCTTCAGAGGAGTAACTTGCAGACAGATACAAGTCTTGGTCAGAGTCAGTATTCTAAAACAAAAAAGTCTGGAAAAACGAGAAGTTAATTGTAATTTTTTAAAATCAACTGCCGATTTTCATATTTTTAAGGTCTTAGAATAACATTCTAAAACTTCTGACTGCTCTGGTTCCCACCTACTCATTCCTACTCCCACCTTCTGTTTGACTTCCTAGTTAGCAAATCAAAGAATTGAAACAGGCTGAGAAATGAGTGTCTGAGCTGGTGGGTGGGCTCCAAGCTTAAACAAATAAACAAACGAGCAAAACACATCCTAGCCCTGTAAATGTTTGTGCCTGAGCCTGCTTTGGCAGAGGATGAGGGCTTTCATTCCTCAGCAGATGAGGAGGACACACTGCAGTGTCTTTTCTGCTTGGTAGAAAACCCAAGGGATATTTCAAGGTCTATTAGCAGCACATTCCTTAAAAATCAGCGTAAGGAGCAGTTTGGGAGTTCTTTGAGTAGCCCAGGTTATAAACCAGTAATCAGTGATTTATTCAGGTGTTTTGGTGTTGTGTTTTTCTATTTACCCCTTGTGGCAGTTTTTTAATTGGACAGTGATTTCTCTGGCTCATACACAGCTGTTAAACATCTCCAGCTTTGTGTGGCCCAGCTATAGCAGCAGTAAATCATATAAAGTGTTGGGTTAGGAGGAGATGAGCTGGAGTTTAGCTTCTCCGTATCTCAAGAAAGGAATTCCATGAAAGGAAGCAATGCCATGGAAGAAAGAAGGAGGAGAAAGAGATGGTAAGACAAGACAAGAGTGGTGTGCAGGCTACTGAGATTCTAATGAGTGGCCAGAAGAGAGTTTACAATCACCTGTCCTGCTCCCACTCAAACATTTTCATGCACAGAGAAAACTTGTTTGTTCTGTGGCAAAGGAGGGATCACTAAATTATACAATCTTGACCCTTTACCCTGCAGCTCATGGCACTCCTGGAGTCCCAGCAGGTGCTGGAATTCATGGCTAAGAGCATGGAAACTGCACAGGTTCCCTTGGAGACCAAGTGAGTTGGGTTGAAGTTTAGATAAACAGAGGTACAATTGCCTGTAGTGAGTTCTGTGAAAGGAATGTGGCAAGTGGCTGTTAATCTGGGAAGAAACTCACATAAAATTCTAAGTGGAATTCTCCAGAGGGGTTTTGGGCAGCTGTGTGTGAGATAACAACACCTAGAAGATGACAGTCAGAAAAAAATGCTTGAGGAGGGAAACAGGACTCATAGCATGTACCTAAAGAACTGGAGCAAGTGGAAGGAGGAGAATAATCTGTGGGGAGCTTGGAAACCCTTCATTACTGCTGTGCTCTGCAAGGGAGATCAACATCAGCTCACACTTACAAATAAAAGTTTTCCACAAGTGTGGTACTAACAAAACCAAAAGTCTCAAAGCTTGTGTTTTTTTTCTAATTGTGCTGAAGCTGGTATCTGATGGGAGAGGAAAATGGGGAGCTCCCTTGGTTCCTGCCAGCCAGCACCTCGTGTGCCCACTTTGTGGAGTGGAGGACTTGGGTTTGATTTTGGTCAGCAGGACAAGTGGTGTTTGCTCAGAGAACCTCAACACACAGTGAGCTCTGTTAAACTTTGCACAAAGTTCAAAGCAATATAAGCAATTTTTAAGCTCTGATTTTTTGGCCTCTGCAGAGAGATTGGTAAAGTGCTGGTAATGAAATGTTGTCCTTGGTGATCTGAGAGCAGTGGAGCTGAAAACAAGCTATGGAGAGGGCTCAGGAAGAGGACTCAGCAGATGGTACACGCATGATGTGAAAAGAACACAGAGAGAAAACTGTGCTTGTCTTACCTGGTAGGAAAAAAACCTTAATTAGTACATCTGAAAATGAAGGAATTTAAGTCCTAAAATTTCCCCATAAACTCTCTCTTTTATAATTTTCATTAACCTTTTTTCTCAAAGCAGTTAAATAAGTTTTTAGTGTCAAATTTAGGAAGAGGAGGGAGAGGAAGCCAAGGCAGTTGCACGCACCAGTTGTTCAGGTCTGGTTTTGTCCATAGTGGTTTTCCCAGCTCCTGTTTTCCTGCCAGAAAACAGACTCTGGCTCTAACCTGAGTAGCTCCAGTGCCATCTGCATCGGACTGAGCTGGCACATCCAAATTCTCCCCAGATTCAAACTGGCACAGTGAACTCAATGGACTTCAGCCATTTACACCAGTAGAGACTTTGGCCCGTGCATCTTCTTTGCCTTTCTTCTACCTAAGATACTCCCTTGCAATCCTGCAGTTCTCTGTGGGTTTGCTCTTTCTGATGTGTTTATGAGTGTTCCTCTCTTGACTTTTTTACAGGCATTTTGCACAGTGCCCTGTTACTGTAAGCCAGGTGCTTTTATCCCTAATGAAGAGTTTCCTGGAAAAAGAAAATAAATAAATAAACAATAGATAAAGTGGGTCATGGCGACAGCAGAGTCAAGAGCTTTGCATAGTGATGTAAAATTGAATAAGGCTGGGGTCATGTTCTCCTTTATCTCTGCAGTTACTGCTCTAACAGGGTCTGTGATGGTTCCCGGAAAGGTGAGGAGATTTTGGAGGACTGTTTAGCTCTGCTGGGAGTTTTGGGCTCACAGAGGAGAAAGCAGACACAGAACTGTAGGACCTGGCTGTTATCAGAGAGCATTTGCTGTTCTTGCCCATCCCAACCCACCAAGACCCCTCTCAGTGCAGGTGCAGCCGCTGCACTGAGACTGATCAGGGGCCTCTGGTGGTGTAGCCTGAGGGCCCACCCTCAGTGCTGGGTGGTTGGGAGATCCAAGTAAAGGCTGGATTGCAGAGATATTTTGCTTCTTGCAGAGACTTTGCCCAGCCCAGATCCAGCCCTTGATGCCAGCTCCCCTCTTGCCTGCTTCACAGGGGAATCCAGCAGGGATTGCAAAGATCTTCACACACCTCCATGGCATCAGCTGCGTGTCCTAGCAAAGGGCACATCTGTTCAGCCTGTTTTCCATGTTGGATGTCTGAATCCAGCAGTTTATAGCCAGGCACCTGAGAAACCAGCCTGATTCTCAGATTTGTGCATGCTCTGAAAACCAGATAAATTTTGTGGACCTCTAACTTGAGGCTTTGATTGAACCAAATATCAATTCCCCAGTATTGATAGTGTTCCAGATGTGTCTGTAAGAAACACAGGAAAGTACAAAGGATTATTGCAGCTTCTGAGGAAACCTTTTGTATTTCAAGTAAAATTGGCAGTTTTTATGTGGCCACTCTAATTCTTAAGCCATTAGAAATCTAAAAATTGATTGAACGTTTATCTTATACTTACCAGACATCCACAGAAAAAGTTGTGTTCTGTCTGGGATATCAGTGTTTTAATAGCTATGAAATTAAAAACTCTTAGATTAAGGTTTCAAGAGGCTGAGGGGGGAATGGAATGCAGGAGGAGGAAACCTGTGTGCTGCTGTAATAGGGGAATGCCAGGCAAGATAAAGGTCTGGGAAGAGCCCCAGGAGAAGAGCTGAGGACCAGTGGTGTCAGTAAAGGTGGAGATGCAAAGGTAGCAAATATTATTTTCCTTTCCTGGTGAAGATACTGAAGATAAAAAGCTTTTCCCTGTCTGCAGCATTTTAAAAAAAATACATATTTAGTTTCAGTGTTCATTTTATTCCAGTGTTTAGTTTAGTTTTAGTTGGATTGGTACCTCAAAAGTCCAAGGAATTCACCAACTTTAAAACCAAATTGGAGAAACTGAATCTGGATTTGCAGTGCAGCTCCAAGGCTTGCAAATCAGCCTTCTCCCATAAATACTGCACTGTTTCTGGAAAAGAAGAGATGGGTCTTTAAATGAAATATGAGCTGTAGCTTTGGGATGTGATGGTGCTGCTGTAGATCAACAGCCATCAATCTGTGTTACTTAATTTGTCCCTGGCTCAGCTGTTCACTGTACTTGGGACTTTTTTGCTGTTTGTTTCATTTTATTTTCCTCTGAGATAAATGAAGACAAAAAGAAAGGGTCAATTGTTTCTGACAAATAGAAGTAATTTAAAAAAATACATAACTGTAAAGGATATTTTACATTTTCAAACAGAGCTTTTTTTTTTCTGACTTTCACAACACTTTCACAGATCACAGTTAATTTATTTCACGGTGTGTCTATTGAACATCCTTTTATTTTTTTGCTCATTACTCTCATTTTCAGGTCAACTTTATGTGCACTCTTTAAATGCTGTAAAAAAAGTCCGTTGGAATAAATAGCTGAGGTTTTTAAACTAAATATTTAGAAACATTAGTCTTCATCTAGGCATGGCTGTAACACTCAGGTCGCTTTATTTATCCTGGGTGTTCTGGGGATTCGAGGCCTTTGTTGCTCTAGGTGTCTGAGGAGGCATATGCTGTGGTTGTTTGCCATCTTGCACATGGGCTGGGTGGGTGGCTGGGTGCAAGCCCAATTCAGGCTCATTTGGCTTCTCAGAGATGAGCTTTTTGATGGGTGTCAGCCACTTCCTCTGCTGATGGAATGTCTGTGAAGACACCTCTGAAAAGGCATGGGACAGGGAATATAAATACTCTGTTCTATCAGGAGCCAGTGTGAGTCCCCACACGGATTCCAGCAGCTTTAGCATTCCATCAGTGAGAGTTGTGGGAGCAGTGGAGAGGACACGGAGCCTGGCTCCTTCCTGGCCACCCCTGCAGCACCCTGAAGGGAGCAGCCAAGGGCACAAAGTTCCTCTTACTGACTTGCCTTGTTTTCCCTGTTTTAATGGAGAGGGTGGAGAGAAAGCTGCCCCAGGAGGGTGTCCCAGCCTGCAGGACAATGTCTGGGTTGAAATCCTTCAGGGCCCAGGGTTTTGCCTTCGTAGCCTCCCAGCACCAAGATGCTTTTGGCAGAAGGTGCCAGTGGAACATCGGCCCCTGTCCCTGGCAGGAGCAGCTCAGGCTTAGGCACTACCAGGAACACAAACATTTCAGTGGGCTTGAGTTTGGATTGATGGCTTCAAGGGACCAATGTTCAAAGGGCTGGCTTCCAGTTTTACACTGATAGTCGAGTACACAAGTACAAAATTATGGGCAGAAAATCACAGAAAGTCTTTTCCCAAGTCGACCTTTCTGAAAAGGAGCCAGCAATTATGTGGATTTGGGCACTGGTTCAGCAGTGGTTTTAGGTGTTGTCAATGCAATATTTTCATTATATTTCTGCTGGACTATTGATTAACTGTTCAATTGTTTAAGAAAAAGAAGTTTAGCATTGTAGTGAGTAATAGCTTTTTGGATGGGTAGTTATACTTTGCATGAGTGTTCATAGAATTTGTGTAAGAACTGACAAAATCCAGTCTGCACTTTGTATGCTGATGATAATCTCAGGGAGTGGATGAGCAGTGCCAAACATGTTTGCACATTGTTGCTTCAGTGTATTAACACTTTTCAGTTTGTAACAAGCTTATTTTCAAAGCACCTGGCAGGTTGGCCAGTCCTCTTCCCCTGGGGAAGATACTGAGACTTTGAGAACTTGCATGTCCTTAATTCCACCTGAAGTTCCAGAGCCTGGTGCTGTGTTTGGGCTCAGAGGGAAAACACTGGATGCAGAACTTGGGGGGAATTTGAGCCACCTCAGCCCAGCCCATTCTGCTAAGCCAGTGTCAGGCCTGAAATCTTTGCCAGTGGGGTTTAAACAGAGGCTCAGACACATCCAGCAGCCTTGATAAACATATTTCATTAGCCATAACTGAAGTAATTGCCCAGATTCCTTGCCTCTGACACAACTCTGTGGTATTTTGACCCAGTTTTCCTCTGAGAGCACTGGAGGAACAATCTTGAGCTTCCAAAAATAACATTTGATAGATTAAGCAGCAGTTACTTCATTATTTATTCTCACTTAGCTGTGGCCAAGCTCCTGATGACTCCAGAAGTCAGCTCAGCAAAGCGTTAGCACTGAAGCAGATCTCCAGCCTCCATGAGTTATCCCTGGAACTGTAACAATGTTCTCTCTAACAAGTACAACTCACACTGATGTATTTTAGAGCTTAGAAACTTAAAGCAATTTAAGAGTTTTGCGTGTTCAGATCCCATTGAAGTCAGCCCCCCAGCCCAGTTTTGGAAAACTGAGCAACTGTGGTTCAGAGAGTATAAGGGAGAGCCATGAGGGCACAGCAGCAATTACGACCCTGGTGTGTTTATTCAGGCTTTAAAACAGAGCCTCTAAAATGAGATCTTGGAAATGGAATTGGTTCCTTTGTTGGCACTGAACAGCACCCAGTTCACAGGATGATGCAGCAGAGGTGGTGGAGACTGAGCACACAGGACTCAGGATTTCCCCATTTTTCCTGAAAATCTCAGACTTCTGCATTTATTCTCTCACTCCCCAAGTCATGTTAATTACTTGTTAATTCTTGTCTCCTGTCTCCTGCATTAATCGTGCAAGGTGCCAGCAGAGGGAACACAGCAGACCAGGGCACAGTGCTGTTTCTGCTACTTCTTCCATCACTTGAATTTCTCTGTGCTCAGATGATAAGAATCACATTGTCAGTGCTTTTGTATTCAGTACCTGATCCTTCCTGGAAGTGTTTATCTGTTTAAAACAGCTTTAAATTTTCATTAAAAAACAAACAAAACCACAACCTGTCACTGGCAATATTTCTGTTGGTCATGACAACAACTTTTAGAGGTGACTGGTGAGGTTGAATGGATTTGTTCTAGACTGCCCAGATTAAAACAAACTGTTCTGAGCAGGTATCCTGAGCTCTGCAAATTATCCAGTCCTTTCATGGTATCTCAAGTTATTAATCATAAATGGAGGCATCCAAAAAACCCTGATCAGTTTTGAAACTCGTGGCCTCATTTAGCTTTCATAACAGCTTGTTTCAAACAAAATCTGATGTGGAGCCAAATGAAGTGTGTGTTTAAATGATCCCTTGCCTAAACTATCATGAAAATTTCAGATGGGATGAGAAGAAGGAATGCCACCAAGGGCAGCTTGTTGGAAGCTTGCTACTACTTAGAGACTAAAATAGTGTAATCAGCAAACACTCCGTCACTTTAATGCTTCTCCAGTGGAATCCAACTTCTTGTTTCCTGGCTCAACCACTCTCTTGCATTTTCCTCAATTGCTCCCACACAAATACTAGAATCCATTTTCATTTTGGCACACCTCATTTTCTTGTTTGGTAGAAACTAGAGTTAAGAACAGAATTATTTATCTTGATGCATGTAATACATTTTTGAAGAATCAACATGGCTTTGTAAAGCCCTTTTAACCTGTGAAAGCTCTTCAAAGTAAACATGTGCATCAAGAAAGCGTAGTTAGATTTCCAGAATGCTTTGGGAGGTCTCACATCAAACTTCCTGAAAGAAACTGGACTTTCTTGTTAGGATATTAAAGAAGGAAAAGTCTAGGTGGGAACAAAATTAGGTAGGAAATGACAGGAAACAAATTTCTGGAGGCTGGGAGGGTGTAAGAGGGATGTGTTACATCCCCCGTGTTCTTCCACTCTCTCCAAGTTCCCTGCTCTTGCCTGAAAGCAGGATAGTGGGATTGGTCTGGAATAGCACAATTATGTTCTGTTATCTAATTATTTTGGATGTTTTGTCTCATTTCTGCCTTGATTTGTTTCTACACCCTCAAACACATTTCCTCTGACCCAGTTTTCTGTTTTCCCTGATTGCTCACAGGGCCAAGAGCTCTCTCCCCCTCTCCTGTTGATGTGCCTGTGTCTCCATGTGCTGGGGATCTGTAAAAACAGGATCCACTGGGAATTTTTAGCACTTTAAGGTAAGACTTTTAAATATGGCTCTTTGCTAAATGAGTCACTTGGAAATTTGTGGGGAAAATTCAGCCTAGGTTAACTGACTGCATAAACATTTAGACTTTATGATCTTCAAAAGTACATAAGGATTTAAGAAAGGTGTTTGCTAGTGAAAGACACCTCTGCTTACAGCTAGACACAAAATTAGGGTTTTTTTTTTTGCTTGGTTTAGAGCTCACTTCATCCCAAATTGAGGGAGAAACATTCAATTTAGAACTCTGTTATGGACTGGAAATTCTTTTTGAATTTCATGTCAAAGTCATACTATGAAATATTTTACGACAGAGATGTCAAAATGAAATGTTTCACCACTTCAGGCCCTGAACAGGAAAGTCTCTAATGGTCATTTTTAGTTAGATTTTCTAGCCTGTCAGCCAAGGAAGCAGAGGAGAAATTGAACCTGTAGGTTTGGGTTTCTTTTTCTTCTCTCGGCCACTTGAAGTACACACTGGTCTTTTTTTTTTCGCAAGAATGTTACCAAAACCAAGACCTCAACATGTAGAAAAAGCTTTATAGGATATTTATTTCAGCCAGCCAGGATTCTTTGAGATCTTATTTTCTTTGCAGGTAGGTCCTACCCTCAGGGGTATTGCTGCAGGAGAGTGTCAGGCCTGCTTTTTCCACATTCTGATGTTCGTGAAGTTTAACGGACATCTGCATCTCGAGGTCTCTTTGCAAACCCCAGCACAGTTTCCTCGAAGAAGGTTTTTTGTAAAGAGACTCCACAGACAAACAGATTAATGATTTGTCACCTACTACATTTTCTGTAGCTAAGATTTGGAGCTTTCCTTTTTTTTTTGTGATGGAACCACTGACTTGTATCAATATTGTAGGTGAAATAGTGAAATTTTTCAAAAAGGAAGAAGACAGGAGAAAGTAGCCTAGGGAGTAGCAGATAGCTCATCAGTTAGAATTAACAGAGTGAGACACTTGTGAAAAACCACCCGGCTGTCCTTTGGGTTGAAAGACTCTTCCCAAATTTTACCTAAATTGTCTTCTTTCACTTCTGAAAAGAAAAATCAGGCCTGGAGACACAAAAAGTTTAGAGTCCATGTGGAGATTGCATAGACAACCTTTGTGTCATTTATTTTGGCGTTCAGCCCCCCAGGCTGTCTGTCCTGAGAGAGTGGCAGACAGTGGAAACGTTGGGATAATTTGGCTGCAGCTTTAATGAAGTTACAGGCATTGTCCTCCTCGAGGCTGGTGCTGCCTCCTTGGAGAATCTGCCCCAAACACTGAATGTGAGGCAGGAATTTCCTATGTGCTGTGGTGAGCACTGAAAGCCCAGCATTAGATGTCATTACTAGATTCTTTTTTGATATTGGTTTTTAATATGTGTGCTCCTATTTTTAGAGTTTTATTCTGACTCCTTTAATAGCAACCATTCCATTTTGGTGCGAGGGCTTTTCTACTAACAGTGATCAAAGTGAAAAATTTCATTTGAGTTACAAAAAGAGACACTTGAGATGAATGAGGTTCTGCTGAATTTGGGGAGTTGGATGGCTCTGATCTTTGAGCTGACTTACAAAGTTAGGAATTAATGACACAAAGCAGCTCCCTCACAAACAGATAATAACAGAGCATTAGCAATAAAAGTTTAGAAAACAATTTGGAACCTCTTTCTTATACATGGCAAAAAATAGTCTGGGTGCTATTAGGGCTTATAAATAATTATTTGACATTTGTTTGGTTTAAAAACTAAACTGAGGCAACATTTTCTTAAGAACAAATTGAGGTCTGAGAACTACAGAATTCAAATGTGGGGCTGCTTTAGACCTCATTCTCTTTAGAGTGAGTGAGGCAGCAGGGCTCTATTCTCATTTATTTTTATTTTGTAGGGAGTACTTTAATATGAAGGCTATATAAAATTCAATATAAAGGATGGGTAATTTTCAGCAAGAATGAGTGATCTTAAGAGCCTCTTTCTCAGCATCTGGTGTATTCTAAGCAAATCTTTCTTGAAAGTTTGCTTTCTCCTGAACTCAAGGGCACTGGCTTCAGTTGGAACCAAAGGAGAAAAAATTGGAGTGAGGGAGAAGTTTGATTTCTAGCTTGAATTAATTATTATTTACCTTTCAGTTCCTGATAACTGATGGAAAGCAAATGCAGGCAATGAATTACTGATTTAAAGTCAGGCTGCCTTTCTGCCTGTAATTAATGTAGCACAGAGCCAGGCTGTTGATGTTCTCCAGAAGTTAACAAACTGAGCACAGAACTATGTTTAGATTTAAGCTCTCTCTGAGGATTTACATTTCCTGGAGCAGCTTTGCCCACACCTGCCCATCAGGAGGAGCTTTCCTTTAGCCCCATTTGCTCAGCCCTGCCCTGTACCAAAGGTGCAGAAGGAGGGTAAATGACAACCTGGAAATGCAGTGCCAAAACACACGTATCCCCTTGCTTTGGCATTATTGCAGTGCTGCCCAGTGTCACTGTTAAGGGCATTTTTAGGAGGGATTTGTGTTCAAGGGCTGCCAGTTTGTGGAGCCTCATCCTTGCGTTGTTCACATCCATTGTCCATGCTGTGCTCAGGGAATGTTCAGCTCTGCTCTCCCACAGCTCTGACTGTGGGAACAGTGGGACTTTTGGCAGCCCAGCCCCTGCAGACACTTTTCCTCCATGGAGATGCAGTGCCCAGGACAGGGATAGGCAGTGGCTTTTCCATAAATACGTCCTTACCTCATCAGCCCTCTGGATTTCCAGACCAAGCTTTTGCATTGTTGCTCTGGGACTTTGGAAAAGCCCACAGGTAAAAAATGGTCACTCTTTGACTTAAAACCATTTCATGAGGAACATTAGCATTAAATCACGTTAATTAACATTAATAAGACTTACATGGCTTAAGACCTATCTTTGGGTTTAGCAGTGCCCTAGGAATAATTTAAAAGATGAGCTATTGCTCCCATTGGGATTTTGACTTGAATCCACTAAAGGCAATGGGTGTCCTTGAACTGGCTAAGAAGACTCTGGGTCAGGAGGGAATTTCTGAGCAGTTTTCCTGGCTCTTCATTCTGCTTTGTGATGGCTTCTTTATGCTGGGCTGTATATCAGGGCCCTGCAGAGCAAACCTCTTAACATCCCTTTGCTGTTCTGGACCCTGAGGCAATGAGCCATGTGTTTTTTTGATGATCATATGAAGATTCAATCTATTTTTAGGGCAATCTTGTTGCCAGGAATAATTTCTAGGACTTCTGATTTGAATGGTGAATTACGTGTCCATGTAAATGCCTGAAATGGATAGTTAAAAATACTTTTTCCTGACTTCATGTTTTACAGATTAACACCTCTAATGCTGATACAAAAAAAAGCAATTTTATTTTCTATATATTTTGAATTTTGACTGGTGTCATTGGAGACTTCTAGGCCAACACCACAACTTTGGTTTCAAAGACCCAAGCAGGTGTAAGTCAGTACATTTAATAGAACAGGAAGGTGATGAAGAGACCACACCCAGTGAATTTTGTACAACCTCTTTCCAGCTTCAATGCAAATATTTTTATTTCATGTTCACATGTGTAATGTGCCCCAATGCACTGACCTCTGCAATTCTCAGTGGTTCCCCATCCAAGGCTTGAGGAGTGCATTGATTTTCCTTCCATCATGCAACAAGCACGAGTCTCACATCCAGCCCATATTGACACCTGTAAACCCCATTTAAATAAATCAAAGGGGGCATTTGGGTATTCTCCCACTTGCCTGTAGGTTGATAGAAGAATAGATTGCTTCAATACCTCAGTGATTTATTTGTCAGTACAGACAGCCTGTCATAAAAATAATCAGTATCAGAAATGTTCTTTGGAAGAATCATTGGGGCTATCAATATCTTGGGTGGCTTAATTCTGAAATTCATTGCTTTTATTAGGTTTAAATGTATAAATTCCTTTTAGAATGGATTTGAACTTTTAAAGCATTTTACTGTTTAGTTGATTGCTTTTCCAAGTATTTCAGTTTCTCAGTAGCTCCACAGTATGTGGCTTTGCACAAAAGTAAGGAGGAAAAGGCACAGAAGGATATTTCCTTCAAAATTGTCTTTAATGGTTCTACTTTCTTCTCTTTATCTAGGTACAACAATGGTGGCACATGTGCTGTTCCAGTGGATTCTGAGAGGGCTTATTCTGACTTTTCTGCTCATAACTACTCTGTCTCTAAATCCAGATGATCCAAATGTTTGTAGTCACTGGGAAAGGTAATGTGTAACCTGCCAGTTTTGATTTTATTATCATCCATTTCAGATTTTTACATTTAGAAGGCAAGCTGAGAGCCACAGTTTGCTAAATACCACCACGTCTCAGAAAAGAGATTTGCTTTACAGCAACAGTACTTTGGAATGCCTTGGATGGTTTGGATCATCCCAAGGAATTGGTTCTAAGGCTGCAGCTACTGACCATATCCTCCTGTGCCCTTTGGGAAGCTCCTCCAGAGTCTGAGCAACAGGAGTGCACTGAAGTGTTTGCATCTATCATGGAGAGACCCACAGAAATGCTGGCCTTGTTCTGTCCTGCTTTTTTCGCTTGTTGTCCAGCAAGAAAGTTTGAAGCTCTTCCTGCTGCAACATCCAGGCTGTTTTTGTCTGGCCTGAACTTCTGGGCTCTTCCTGCCAAACTCATGTCGGCATCAAAGAGTGAACGAAAGCACTGAACATGAAAGGCCCTGGAATTTCTTGTTCTCTCTTTTGTTCCAGTGTCCTGGTCCTAAAAGTGGATCTGAGCAGCCCAGTTCCTGTGAGCACAGAGAAAGCCACAGCCTTTGATGGGGTTCACACTCACATAGGGGTTGTTTGCAGAGGCTAAAGGTCCTGTACTTCTCAGTTTAACTTGCTAAATTTCCAGTTCTGCTCTCTGGTTCAATTCCACACAAATCTGAATTGCTGTACACTTCAGCAAAATACACCCCTTAACAAAGGTAAAAATAGAATCGTATTTAATGACTATGTTTTGAGGCCTTAATTAGAGAATTAACCCTTTGTAGATAATACAACTGCAAAGCAAAGACTGTACAGGAAAAGGATTTTGCAGTCTGCGTGCTGGAAGTGCATTCAGAGCACAGGAATAAAATATTGATTTTGTCTGAAGAAAGTCAGCAACCTAGAGACCCAATCAAGGAGAAACAAAAATTAAATACCAAAATTGATTGGTTGTACTGACCAAGATGACTTTGTTAGTTAGATGTTAATAAATCAAAGGGAAAAGATTGTTAGGGCTATTGCTGGATAATAAACGGGATTGTAAAAATAATTGAGATTTGCAAGTGTTACTGTCTTACATTAAAAATGAGCAATGTAAATATTTTATATTTTGGCATTAGCAGAAGTAAAAGCATTATTGTCAAACCCAGCAAGCAGTGACAGAGGGCAAAGCAGCATCCAGGGGAACCTTGGCTTGTCTAGAAGGGCAGGAGGGCAGGAACAGCCCAATCTTCGACTTCAAGCCAGTCAGCCCCTCCAAGCAAATATCTTGGTATTGCCTTGTGGGTGCAATCTCCCAGGGCTTAATCACATCTGCAGTCCTGCTGATGAGAGGGGTATCAGCTGCAGAATTAAGACAATCCATATAATGAGTGACCTAGAGGATCGAATTCCTGGGTCTTGACCTGCCTAGGGCGATTTGTGTATTGCCCTCCAAAGATGTTGTAGACCTGATAAAGGGGGCCTGTGTCCAGATCAGCACCTGGGAGAGGAGTCCCTTGAGCAGTGCACACACCTGCTATGGAGCAGTGCTCTGCCACAACTGACCCCAACATGAGATTTGGGTTCTTGTATCACGTGAGAGGCCCAAACAATAATGGATAAAGAACTCGTTGTATGGCTGAGTGGTGTTTTGTGAAGATTGCTCAGTTCTTTCCACTGTTGGAGCTCTGTGATTTCTCACCAAATTGCCCAGGTTTTGCCCATATCCATTCACTTTTCACCTTCTAAATTTCCATGAATTTTAGTAATATTTGTTTTTTTTCCTAAAAGAGAATGGTTTATTGCTCACAGTGATATCTCTATGCCTATATCAAGTATGAAGCCAAACATTTCCAAACTTTTCAGGAAGAGCAGAAGGAAGCCCTTTTCTGCTCTTTGCTAATACCTAAAGTTCTAAGATTCTTGATGTAAATATGTTTCATACTGGATTTCCATGAGCAGCAGATACAGGGAACTGCAGCTTTTCATGTGGCCCCAAACAGCCTCTCACCTCCTCTCTTGTCCACCCACAGCTACGCCGTGACCGTGCAGGAATCTTATGCTCATCCCTTTGACCAGATCTACTACACACGATGCACAGACATCCTCAACTGGTTCAAGTGCACCAGGCACAGGTAAGAGCTAATCCTCAGAGACCTGAGCTTCCCCCTGCCCTTTCATCTCCTCACACACCTCTTGTTTATCCAAATGGTTGTGGTGCTCCAATATAGACGTGTACACAAAGAGGTGTTTTAGGAAAAGGTGTTTGGAATTCCAGGGTATTGAACAGGAATACAGATAAAATAAAATATAAATATAAATACAAATAAAGATATAGAATATTTTTGCCTGAAGTTTGAGTGAGATAAGTGATAGTCAGTCCCTTATGGGGCCATCCAGGAGAATGTATCATTCCACTGGCCCTGCCATGGGATTGGAAGTGTCTATTCCCTGACCAGACATGACCAACACTCTTCCCCAAGTGACTGGTGCATGTTCAGGTTTGTAAAAGGAAGTCCATGCACCTTCTAAATTGTGAATAATGAGGCATTTGAGGGTTAGTGATAATTAGAAATGGATCTATGTTAGAATAGTGCACCCAAATCTGCACTGAAAATCAGGTAAAATGAAGATGGGTCCATTTCTAGGACTGAATGAAAACTTGTACCAAAGAGTTAATTTTTCACAGGCTGCAGGATATTTCTGTAATATTCATTCTGCTTCCAAAATATCCTAATAAATATCCACTAATATTCACAATCTTTCAAGGGAGTTTTAGAAGCCTGTTTTTATCTCAACTCTCATGCATTCAGTTGCAAGTTGACTGTTCAGCAGCATCCCAGTGGGACTGTGGCACTTGGCTTTTTAGCTCGTGTGTTACAGTGTTTGGAAGTGAATAGAGCTGCAGAGCTTTCTGGAATATTGTATAGATTGGAATGCAGCAGAGTAAATTCGATCAGTTTATCCAACATGAGGGACAATAGATTTTGTTCAATTGAGGTAATTTCCATAAACTAGCAAAGCTGTTTCTGAAGTGTTAAATATGCAGTTAAATATTACCTTTCTAAGTGGTATCCTTGCTAATGCTATGAATAAATGTAGGAATGCTTCAGAATACTAAACACCTTTTAATTTCTGTGGACTAGAGTATTGTGGTGGGGAAAACAGGCTTTAAATACTGAACTGGGACTATAATGACACTTTGCAAGGTATGAATGCCTTGGAAGGGTTAGCAAGCAGGAACAAATTACTTGGGGTTAACTTCTCAAGTTGTGTGTTGAGAGCAGTTGCCACTGTGGTAAGGTTTTGTGTAGCAGCTGACACAGTGGTCTCTGCAGAAGACTGTTCCTTCCACTGATGAGATCTGACCTTGCTGATGTGCAAAAATAAATCATTTATTCTTGAAGAAACTCCTTGCCCTTGCAGCAGGGCTGGGAAAATGCTTTAAGACAGCAGCTGCCCCAGGAAGAGCTCCAGTGACTGTCACGAGCTCTGTGCTTATAACACGAGTCGTATTTCAAGCCTCAAAACAAGTATCGATTCCTCCCTTATTGTGGCGTTTATTATCAAAAAGCTTTCATGCATTTAAAAATAATTATTGAATGCTAGCCTTACTATAATTTAACACAAATATCATTGCAGCAGGAGGCATTGATTTTCAATAGTGTCCAATGGTTTTGTGTCTTGTGGTGCAGGATCAGCTACAAGACCGCCTATCGCAGGGGGCTGCGCACGATGTACCGGCGGCGCTCCCAGTGCTGCCCCGGCTACTACGAGAGTGGGGACTACTGCATACGTATGTACACATGGCCTGTGGCACAATCAAAGTGGTTTTTGGAGCAGCTGTAGATGAATTAAAGCTCTGTTGCATTAGGGTTGATTTTCAGAGCATTCAGCTGGCGCTGATCGCAGGCAGAATTGTGGGTATGAAATATTTCGGGGTGTTTTGGATATGTGCATCTCAAGTAAGTAGGGAAAATTTGGCTGAAGTCATTGGGGAGGGAGTTAATGAAGTTCCTTAGAGCCTTCTTGAATCAGAGCTTACTTTGGGGAGTAATTAATGCAAGGATTCACCAATGTTAAGGAATCAGGGGAACTGAGAACACTCAGGAATAAACTACCACATAATTTAAGCAGCAGTGTAAAGTTCTTGCCTCTTACCTTTGAAAGTTCTTACTTCAAGAGTTAAATGAGTTAAAATATCTTTTTTTTTTTTCACAATGGTTCCTGTCAACAATTTAACTTTTTAAAGCTTCTCAAACATCAGAAGAACTTTCTCCCAGCTGCACTGTGTAAATAAATACGGAGCTCTGGAGTGTTTTAGGTCAATATGAGGGGGAACAAAAATCAAAATGGATTTTTCAGCAATGCCTAAGAGCTTTGTTAATTAAAAATACCCTGTACATTAGTGTCACATGTTTTCAGTATTGCAGCTTTCTGAGTGTTCTGCATGTGCTCAAAAGGAGAGTGGAGATGGGACCTCTTGTCTGGGTCTTGTGCCGTGAGATTATGACACCAGAAAAACATGAAGAGGTTTTGATCAGCATCTGAATCCAAATTTTATTAACAGGTTTATAATGCCATGGAATAAATGGGAAAATGATACAATTATCCAGCTAACTTCAAATATCTTGGCACTGTACTTTACAGCTATTTCTTTTTAGCTCTGTTGATGTTTTTATCTGAGTTCTTGTGTTGGACTCACATTGTAATACATGAGCAGCTGAAAACCATGAATGGACCCTGATCTCATTTTCAATGACCTTTACACCAAACAGTTACATTCAAGGGGTTTGGACTGTGAAAAATCACCAGCCCTTTGAGATAAGGCATTACAATTATTTTACAGAAAGTGTAATAATTTGATCTTTTGAAGTGCAAAATGCTGTTAGTCAAGTCCTGAAAAACATTTATTGCAACCTATTGTCTTTGCTGAAATCCTTCCTATGGTAAGTATGTACCTACCTTCAAATATCTCAGGTGTCAAGACCATGTCAGCAGTTGTTCCACACATTTTTATTACAGTCTTGAATTTCATGACTCAGAATCCTGTCTGGCACAGAGCATATTTATTATCACTTTTCTCCCTGCAATCTATTGATTTTTTATTTTTAATTTTTTTTTAATTGCCATATTGTCACAACAATAAATCACTCCAGACTTTCTGATTCTTTAAGGATATTAACATTTGTTTTGAAGTGGGTTTTTTGTCAGTATTAATACTTAGTGTTCTGCTGCTGCCAGGCAAATTTTATCTTTCTGTGGTGGAGAAAGAACAGCATGCAGTGAAATTTTGCTAATGCAGAGCAGGCAGCAGGTATCTGGTCAGACCAAGAGCCCCGTGTTTGACACAGAGCAGATAATAGTTAGAGTCTCTCTGCTGTTTACATGTGCAGGAGTCAGGTTCTTGTATTTCATTATCAGCCTGGTGTGTGCTCAGGGACATCTGCTCTCCGTCCTTCCCGGAGATCGGGGCAGCAACAGCAGCCGAGAGGGAAATGATGTCAGGGAAGAAGTTCTCCATCATGATAGATTCCAGATGCTTGGACTTATTATTTTGCTACTACAAGTAGCCACACAGCAAAAAAAAAAACAAACAAAAAAACCCCAAAACCAAACAGAAAACCTCCCTGAAATTCTCTGAGTCCTCAAGCAACAGTTTGGAGGCACAATATTTTGCTAATGGGATCCTTTTCATGTCACCCCTTTTGTTTGTAACACATCAAGCCCTGATCCCATTTGTTTTGTTTTGGTTTTTTTTTCTTTTTCCACAATATGTTCCTGTGCCAACAAGCAAATTCTCTCATTCATCATCCTTTGCAGTCAGCAGTGAATTCCATTTTCATTCCTGGAGGCACTTCTCTGCTCTTGCCTTTTTCCATCCCATTTCTTACTTCTCTTAACGCTGGTATTTTTTTTGCTGTTTCCTAATGAGGTTGTCCAGTACGCCTGTCCCACGTTCCTCTAGATACATTCAGTGCTACTCCTCTAAAGGCAGCTGCTCCAAGAGTGGTCAGGACACAAAATTCCACTTTCCTGAGCTGTCCTTGGCAGGAGGGAGGGAAGCTCCAGCCCTGCAGAGAGGGCTCTCCCGCTCAGCCAGCCCTTTAAAATCCATTCCATTAGCAATCATGGAAGCCACTACAACATGGGGAGGAGGGATACATCCTGCCGTGAGTCTGATGATCAAAAGAAAGTTTGATTAAAAAACAGTGTGTAGATTAAAGGCTAATTGGTTCTTCTTTCATTAATAGCAGTCTTTATTTCTTGCAAAAGTTAAATAGCTTTGTAATTAACAGTGACATGTTTAGACTAGAGAGGGCTGAGTTTAAATCTCTATTAATGACTGTTTCTTGGATTTTAAAACAGAAGTGAAGGCTTTCAGCTACTGTTTTGATCTTCTCCCTTTTCATTTACTAACTTTCAAAAGGATGTCAGATACAGAGTTTTATCTTTGTCCTCCTGTTGGGGCTTACTAAATAGATTAAGTCTAATAAAATCTACCCTCAGTTCTAAATAATCATGTTGATCCAGAGCTTCTTGCTCTGCTACTTCTCTGGCGTCTTCTTTGCCTTTTTGGCATCTCTATGTGCTGCTGCCCCATAAAATGTGGAATTCAGGTACAAGGTCCAGTAATTTGACTGATCGCCTGGTAAATTATACAACTGGCCAGCCCATTAATACTTAGGCTAAACAGTTTTGGGGTATGAAATTGTCTTTGTGCCTCCAAAGGCCTTGAAATATTTTGGGGCTGCAGTGGTATTCAAAAAATCCCCCCTGAAAAATGCTGCAAATGCACATCTGCATTTTTTTCCCCCTTCACTGATATATTAGAAATCTTGTTACCATTGTGGGAGCTTTGCAAAACGATTCCCCTTCTCTGAATGTTCTTACACTTGACAGAGCTTTTCCCTGAGCTGTCCCTGAAAACAAACAGCAGAGTCTGGGCAGTAAATCAGAGCAGCTATGATTTACTGTACTTTGTATGCTAAGGTAAGCTTTTGGCAGAGCAAATGCATAAACTGCAGAAAATCTTTTTTTAAACAACCACAGGGTTCAACTGCCCTTCAAGGTTTTTGTAAGGATGTTTTAAAATTATATTGCCTAGATTAGTATCTGTGGTAGATAAAGCAGCTCTGAATACTTTGCTGCTCACAAAAAAAAAAGAGAAAAAGAATATTACATGGCTCTTTTGTGCTCTTTAGGCTGTGAGGAGATGGTAATTGAATAGTTCCCTTTAAGAATATGTCAGGTGGAAAGATGTCCTGTGTGCTAAATGGATGCATTTTTGTCTGAGAGACCAATGCTTTGTTCAGTCTGTCCATTTTAATCTTATTCCTGCACAACAGATTTGTGCAGAGGAGACACTTCTTGTGGGGAACAAAGGGTCAGAGACCTGACATCAGAGGGAAGGCAGATGGGACTCTGAGCAGCAGCTACTGCCAGCTGACTTTTGGGCAGAAAAGCACCAACCATGAAACAAAATTTGGGAATTCACCTTTTCTTCACAGATTGAGTTGAGCTTTTAAGTGTTTTCTTCACTCTCCTACCTTACACTCTTTTTCTAATGTCTAAATCTATGCAATGTGACGGGATGTAATAATGACAGGATTAGTGATTTAACAATCTGATTTGCTGCCATTTATCTGTCTTTCAAACCTGCCAAAATTCAGTAGAGTTATAGATGGACCATTTCATGGTGCTTTCCTTTCTTGGCCAAGGTATTATTGATCCCAGATTGTTTCTCAACATTCAGCTTTCCACATTACAATTGTCACAAGCATCAGCAGGGCTCCCTGACTTTGACAAATCTTTCTCTAGGGAAATTGTTGGTCTCACTGGTTGAATCTCAGTTCTTACCTACAGTGGTATTTCTCTCAGGCCAGAGGTTGGGGATATTATTGTATTAGCATGCGTTTATTTACCCAGCTTTTCAGCCCACCTTTGTTTGATGCCTTTAATGAATTTCAAAAACAAATGAGGAATGTTCTTTTAATAGCTGACTTGGGGAAATTATGCAAGTACGGGGCCTGATTGTTTTCAGGAGTTTAAATAATGTTTCATAAATTCTGTAATTGCAATAGCCATGCCAGCTTCCCAGTGTGATGTGTGCATTTCTAGTGCAGCCATATGAACATTCTCACCTCAGCACTGCGTTCCCAATTGCAGGGCTCTGTGTCTAGTGCAGTTTTTGTATTCTTTGACAAGGCTGCCTTATTGCAGCCATATGGTTGGATTGTTAAACATCTGTAGCATAGGAGTAACAATTCCAGAGCTTCCTGCCATCTGGATGAATTACAATCCCTGCAATTCCACGCATATGTTCCAGCAGCACACTGACACCACAGTCAAGTGTGCTCATGATGAGAAGAAAAAGAATGGCTTGTGTGAGCAGTGCAAAAGTTGTACACTCCTAGGAAACGTTGAATCAGCGGCTTAAACTTCCTGAATATTCACAATGTTTGTTCATACGTCAGATTTGTTGATTTTTTTCACTTTATAAGGCAGTAGCTCATTAGCATTTTAGAAGAAATGTTGCCCCCCCTTCTCACCTCAATTTTAAATTCCTTGTGGTGAGCATTCCTGTAACTTGAAAATATATTGTTTGAAAGCTGCTGGACTTTTAAAATACATTTTTCTTATCTTTATAGACACACATTAAAGCCAGTGCTGGTGCTTTCTGTGAGAGCCTTACTGTTACATTATTCAAGTACAGAGTCCTGTACATCAATAATGCAACCTAAATTAGGGGAAATGCTATAGCAGGACATAGATACTTCCTATCAGGGGACATTCTTTTTCTCTGTCTGATTTGGGATGTGTGACAGCGAGAAAATGGTGTGGAAGGCCTTTCTGCATATAGTTATTAATTATAGAATTGAAATGACAGTAGGAGACACTTTGAAATTTCTCCCTTTATATGCATTGGAGATGACTGCATCCATCTTTTCCCAGTGAAGAACATAGGGAAAATCATTTGAATCCTTTGTTCCCATCTGAAGGAGAACTGAGAGGAAATGGGCCTTTGCTTGTTCATTCGGAACCTTTTGGGACACAGGAGTGTGAGGGCAGAGGGACACCAGCCCTAAGAGCAGGTCAGTTCAGCTGGTGACACAGATGGAGCCAGTGGGTGGCTGTTTAGTCTGAAGATACTGGAGAGTCCCCCTGGATGGGAAGGTGGAAAGGTCAGTTCTCATCTCACATCCATCATTTTGTATTTGCACTCAGCCTCTGGATGCTGAGGGATTTGCAAAGATGCTGGTGGGGAGCAGTAATGAAATAAGGGAAGGACTTCTGGAAGCAGTTCAGGAAAAGGAGGAGAAACAAAATGCTCATAGAAAGGAATGAAAATAGCATAAAGTTAAAAAGGGGGGAAGGCTGAAGCTGTATAATGTCTCAAGGGGCTTAATAAATATCAGAGAAAAAATTATGCAGGCATTATGGTTGGAAAAAGATTTAGACTGTTGCTAGTGTAGCAGAAAAAGCTTTTCTGGCTGCTTTAGGCAGTCTCTGTTGGGTCAGTATAAAAGCACACTGGGACTGCAGACACTGAAGGAGGCACTGGATCCAGAGCTCCTCATGGTGCTCATGCTAATGGCCTGGATGGCTGGGAGCTTCAGCAGGATCAGAAAAAAGCACAAGAACCATAGATGTGATTCATTGTTGAGTTCAAAGAAAGAGCCATGCAAAGTTTAGTCCATTAATTTGCCCTCTTTCAGCAAAGTCAGGCTGGTCCCCAGCTGCTCTAAATCAGCACAGAGCCACCAGGATGTGTCTGGATGCCCTTTCAAATCCTGCTCCTGCTGGGATGCACCTCAGAGTGGTTCATGCAGTCTGCACTGATCCTGCATGGCCTGGAGGCACCAGGGCTATTCCATAATGGCTTTGTGAGCCAACCCTCCCCGTGCTGCTGGGGATACTTGCACAGAATAAAAACAGGGTTCTGTGCATCCCAGGGATGAACGAGGGTGTGGACTTACAGAGCATTTGCTGTTTATGGAATTACAAAGATACAAAATTCCAGAAGATTTTCCCCTCCAAAGCAGTTTGCAGTTCATGAGTAGTCCAGGCATGTGCTGAGCCAGGTTAACTCATGGAAATCAATAGGGTCAGAAAGAAGACAAATGTGTGAAATGGAACAGGTTGAAAATTGAAATTGGAATCATAGAATGGTTTGGAAAGGACCTTGAAGGTCAGCTTGTTCCAACCCACAAGCTGTTTTCTTGATCACTCCTTAACATCCTTTTCCCATTAACAGATTTCTCTTGTACTCTGGAGAAGTTTAAAAGCCTAGGAGAAAAGGAAGGAAAGGTAGAGAGAGGAAAAGCAGTTACCCAAATTGAGATGGCCTTTAAAAAGAGCTCCTGATGTACATACAAAATCTGAGATAGCATCTCTTTCTGCTTCCTTTCTGTATTCCTCTGGCTGTGACCTTGCCTGAGCAGTTCCCACACGAACTCTGGATGTCTGGGAAGCCACCAGTCAGATGAGGGGGACCATTACCAGGCAGATTCTTTCTTCCCTAAAAAAAGAGCTACTGCAACCTCCTGCCAGGTGTCAGTGCCAGTGGCCCCTTCCTCCTTTCTAGGCATCTTATAGGCTGAAATGTAAATAAAACTGAATCACTGAGACTGCAAGGATGGCTGAAGTGCTACAACAGAATGATAACACATGGTAGCATATAATAACACATGATTACATGTGAACAACACGTGATAGCACATAGTAAGATGTGATAGCATATGAGACACATGATAACATATAATAATACATGATAACATATGATAACCCATGATAACACAGCAGGGGTGTGGGTTAGCCCAGTGCCTCCCCCCTCACTGATCCCTCCGGCCACTCCCATTCCCTTTGTCCGATGGGATGGGAGAAGAGGAAAGAAGAGTCAAAGAAAGAAAACTTGTAGATTGAGATAAAATGAATGTGAATGATGCTGAGGAGCAGAGAAAGCCTCGGGGCTGTGCCAGCACAGCTCAGCAGTAGCTGAAATGTCAGTATGGTCAGCGTTGGCTTGGTCACCAACCCAAACCACGGCATGATCCAAGCTGAGAGGAGTTAACCCCATCCCAGCCAGCCCAGTACAGCCAGCCACGCTGCAGATAATAAAACACTCATCAATATGATCCTCAGGAAATCTCCTTATGGTTTTTCTTTGTCTTTCCAGCTCTTGGTTTCAGTAGTGGCAGGGGAGCACTTTGGAAGCTGGAGTGAACCACTCTTTTCAGGTGTTTTTGTCCCTTTCAGAACATTGGGAAGGACGAGCTGGTGCTGGCAGTTGTCTGGGCTGGCTGAGGCGCCGTGGGCCTTGCTCCTGCCACCCTCTGCTCTCACAGCCTTTTATAGCCACAGCCATGGATGCCCTAAATACGGCAACCTGGCCAAGCAGGAGGAGGCATTTGGCTACCTGGGTGCCTTTACTCACAGCTCAGCTACTCCCAACTCCTAGCACAGGAATGAGAGTGGCTGGAAGCATTTGGCAGATGGAATTTGGCCCAGAGTATGCAGTGCTTTCAGCATCTTCCTGTGCATAATGTGCATTTCTTTTATGTGAACTTTTGGAATGCCTGTCTGTAATTATTCCATCCTGTTAGCAGTGCCTCTGAACAATACCAATGGCATTCACACAGGGAATACCACGTGAGCCTGACATAAGAAATACCATTCCAGGCACATGGTGTGATCCTGTGCAGGGCCAGGAGCTGGAATTCAATGATCCCTGTGGGTCCTTTCCAGCTCTGAGCTTCTGTGAGTCTGTGATTCTATTAATCTACTTGTGTTTATTGATGTTGGTTTCTCAAACGTTGGCCTGAGCATGGGTTTGCTGGGTGGGAATTTAAAGAAGTTGTCATTCTCTTTGTTCCCAATTAACTCTGGGTTTTGTGGCACACATTCCAGATCTCATAGTAGGATAAAGATATATTATTCCATGGATTTTCTGCAACTGCATCCATTTCTGATGGAGACTATATAAAAAAGGCAGTTACTCTGGACCTTAATGCAAACTGACAGTGATCTGTTATGGAAAAAGTCTTGAAAATTTGCAGCAAGCAATCACTTATGTTAAAATATAAAATACTTACAACTCTGAAGCATAAATCATTTAGACCAAAATGTGAAAATATTAAGATACCAAATTGTGCAGAAAATCACTCTGAGACTTTGGAAAATAAGTAATGTCTTCCTATTGAACCTACAACTTTGCAGCAGGAACCTGGATATCAAACAGGTTGAGTGTTCCAATTTCCATCACCTTGGGTGAGAATTGTGGCTGTGCACCATTTCTGAGTGGTGTTAACATGCCACAGTAATAAATGATCTGCAGAGTGAGTTCATAGAATCCTGGAATGCTTTGGGTTGGAAGGGACCTTAAATCCCATCCCATTCCACCCCTGGCATGGGCAGGGACACCTTCCACTGTCCCAGCTGCTCCAAGCCCCAGTGACCAGCCTGGCCTGGGACACTCCCAGGGATCCAGGGGCAGCCACAGCTTCTCTGAGCATCTGTGCCAGGGCCTGCCCACCCTCACAGGGAACAATTCCTTCCCAATATTCCATCCAACCCTGTCCTCTGGGAGTTGGAGTTGCTGATAGTGAAGAGAAATTCTTCATGGGACAAGGGAAACAAAAGAGTGTGGGAGGGCACAATGGGTAATGGGAGTGAACTAAAGGTGCCCAGAGGGCACACTATGGAAATTTTATGTTTGCAATAGAGTCAGTTGGCAAGTCAGTTTTCATTTCTGGTTCTCTAATTGTTCCAAGGGAAAGAAGATGATGTCTGCTGGAAAAGCATCTGTTAACACTTGATACTTAGTACAGGGAAGGAGATTAATCAGATGTCAAAAAGCTAATCAGGGACAGAGCTCTTCTAAGCGGCCATGGAGCCATCCTTTAGAACCTGATGTGCTTGGAACTGTGTCTACAGACATTCCCTTTTCCTCTCTGTGTCAGGACTACAGCATTCCCCTTCACATTGTGTGGTGTTGCACTTACTTTCCATTTTAATAGAGGGGTTTTAAAGCTCCCAAGGGAGATTTTTCATGGAACTTGAGTCCATTGCAAATTTGATCACAAAACGTTTTTGAATAGTTTATCTAAAGCTCAGTATTTCTAACATAGGTATTCACTTTTGGAAACCTCACTTTCTCTGATGCAGTAAGTCAAGAGGAACTATTTAATCAATCTATCTAACTCCAAACCTTTCTTTCTTTATATAAAGATTTTTCCCTTCTGAATGCTATGATTTACTTTTATTACTGTGATGTCCAGAAATTCATGTGCAAAACTAGAAGATGGCCTTGCTCCACAAAGCTTACACTGTAGAGATGTAAACTGAGTCAAATAAATAAATATTTTTTCTGATTAAAATTAAATAATTGTATGAAACACATTATAAGGAGACTGGTGAAGCAATGAACCTTTTCAGGTACAGCAATGCTGTGCACGAGAGCTCTGCTGAAGCAGCTCTCTGGTACAGATCTTGGATCTGATGTCACCACACTGTATTCACAGGTGTCATGTTTTGAAAGATGTCCAGCTTAAATAGAATTCCTTTTAAAAGCATTACTGAAAGCATCTAAAATTATCTTTTTATCAAATACTGCCAATGCTGTGCCATGTTTACCTTAATATAAACAGTAGCCCTCTTCAGTAGTTTCTGATAATGTAGGGAAAACTTTTGTTTCCAGCTCCCATCTTCTATCTCCAGGCCACAGTCTGAATCCCAGGAACTGGAAAGTGCATTTTACTGTGTTAATAGAATTTAACAGAAATTTAAATAGAAAGTTTCTCTGGACATACAACATCCAGAAACTGGGCTTGATCTTAAACCAGCTGAACTTCTGCAATCTGGAGTTGGTGACAGGAAGTTTAAATGAGTGGCTTGAGATGACAATCAGCCCCCATCATCACAAAAAAAGTTTCCTGCGTTGTCTTTTTTGCAGTTCTTTTCAGAAAGCTGCTGTGAAACACATTGCTGTGATTCCTTTTGAAATGTGAGAAAAGTGAAAGGAGTCTGCATTTAAATATTCCATCCCCAGGAACCTTAGTGTAGCTTATACACGAGCATGATCTTCAAACAGAGCACAGCCTGTCCTTGATTTCAGCAAGGTCACCTTCACTTGCATTGTAGGCCTTGGTTTGAAATGAAGTCTGAAATGTGTTGGCCCTCTGGGGCCTGTGCCTGGCCTCGAGTACAGGTTTGCCTTTAGAAATTTGTCCATATTCATCCTGTTTTGGTAAGAAACAAAGAAAGGATTGTTGTTAGATTGACTTGATAAATTTTGGAATAAGAATGAAGAAAGATTTTGTTTGAAATATCAATAGTTTATTCAATTTGCTACAGAACTGAAAGTTTTCTAGGAACATCTGTGCAATTTGGTTTTATTAAGTGTTGCATTGCCTAGCAAAAACAGCCAGAAGTGTCATGCAGTCCAGATGTCTTCATCGATCTATTTTTGATCTTTTAGGAACAACATTTTTGATGCTGCGATCCTCACTCTAACACACAGCACACACTCTGTACCTATGAAAATCAATCAGCAGTGGAGCTGTGTCATTTGCTGTCAGAAAATAGAATTTTCTTGGCATGAGACCCACAATTCAGGGCAAGTCAGTAATCAGAGAACTACGGACATGTAGCAAGGCTACCAGATTTAAAAATAAATATATCACAGGCTGATGGAATTTGTACACAAAGAAATTCACTCAATGCCCTGAGTGGGTAACCTATAGCAAAATATGCAAGTGCTGTGATTTTGAGGTGATTTCCAGATATAAATGTTTCCAATTATAAATGTGTGAGGTTTTTTTCCTGATAATGGCTCATTTTCTTTGACATTTTCCCATGTGTTTCCTGTCTCACTGTTTAAATCAAACAGCTCCTCAGCCAGTGTTAGAACCTGTAAATTCCTGGTCTCTTGGCTTGCTACAGTCACAGGAGGAAAGCAAGGGTGGCTGTGGCATGAAGCAAAGCAGTGGCACTGTGCTGGTGGAGTTTCTATGGGGAGGCTGGAAATATCCCCCAGCAGCTGAGTTTCACCCAGTCCTGCCACACCTCTCATCTGCCCACCTGTCATTTATTTCTCACCTCCCTCACCTGCAGGGCACTGTGAGTTCCTCCAGTCTTTCTACGATGGAAATGTTTGTGATTTACCACTTTTAGCTAATTTGCAGCTCTGTGCTTCACACCTGACAGCCCATTTTCCATTTCAGCACAACTCCCAGGAGAGCTCAGACTGCAGGCAAAGTTACCCAGGAGTGGAGAACAGGCACTCCTGCCTCTGTGCTGGGTCTGCTTTGGTGCCACCTGCCCTCCCACGTGGTTTGATAGGCCAGGTTATGCCTTCTCTTCTTCTGGTAGGTTTGGCTGCTGCTCCAGAAATTGGCAGGAAAGCTGGAAGGACCAGGGATCTTAGGTACAAGCTTCTCCTCTATTCCCAACCTGTCAAGAATTTAATTTCCTCAGGCAGCAACAAAGAAATCCCCTGAAGTTAAGAATAGAATGACTGGGGAAAACTTTCACTGGTTTTGGCACTTCTGTCCTCAAAAAACTTGGGGCTTCCTGCAGGCAAAGCCTATTTGACTACATTTGGTTTTGTTGGAGTGAGGTTTCCTAGGCCGTGTACAGAGAGAATGAAGGACCATGCCAAGAGTAAATGTTAATATTTCTGCATTGCTTAGAAAAAGATAGTGCTGCTATTTCTGAAGGTGCCACACAGAGCACAATTTGCGAACAAATTAAGTTTGTTGGTTGGATGAATTGAGTTCCAGTGGAAAATTAACAAGTGAAAATGTATTTCCTACAAATTGCTGGGAAGAGTTGGTCAATTTACCAAAATGGAAGGAGTAGACAGAGGGCACAGGAGGGGAAAAGATTTCCAGGGTCACAGATTCTGCTCTGCTGATTCAGGATCTCCCTTAACCTCATTAACAGTTTGAACTAGTGCTAATGATTGTTTTGAACCCTGAGTGAGCCAATGGGAAATCATTTACCAGAAAATGTTAAATGCTGAAATTGTCCCACAGAATAATATTGTATTAGAACATTGATCAGCAGAATTGATCTCAGTGTAACTCTTTCCTCTCAACATGGCAGAATGCAATGATTATTTCTACTTGAAGCAATGAAAGAAAATGCATAAAATCGGTTGCAGGCCTCAAAGGATCAACAATCATCGATATTTAGCTGATGGCTGATGAATTCTCTCTGGGCTCCAATGCACTTTCTGTGAAAGCAATGAGAAAGACTGAGCCTTATAACTGTGTCTGGGTTTGAAAGACCAGTGTCTGCCAAGCAAGGCAGGAACCTCCCTGGGAACACAGAACACGACCCCTTTCCCTCCAAATTGTTATAACTTTGAAATTACAGGGCTTTCAGGCAAAGCTATGCGAAAAGGAGTAACAGTTCTTTACTAGGACATGTAACAAGGAAAGGAACAGCAGCAAACACAGCACAAACCCGGCCCCAGCCCTCGGGGCCGCGAGCGCGTCCCCTTCGCTGCAGTTCCGGGCACAGCCACAGGGGGCGCTGCTGGCTCCCAGCCGGGCAGGGCGGGTGGGCAGTTCCGCCGAGCCTGCAGGGGGCGCTGTGGCGCGGCGTTTCTCCCTCACGCGGTGATGGCGGGCGGGCTGTGTGGTGAAACGGGCTGCAGCAAGAAGCTCGGAGCGGCGCTGGAAGGGCAGGGATGAGCAGACCCCAGAGCAGCAAGAGAAATGTATCAGAAACTCTGCAGCTGTAGCAGGAACTGTGGGGTATTTGCCAGGCAGTGTAGCAAAAACCCTGGGGCAGTGGCAGAAAAATGGCGGGGCTGGGCAGCGGCAGCCCAGCTCCTGAACAAGGCCGGGAGAGGCTCCTCTGGAGACGGAAAGGGCTCAGGGTCCCAGAGTTTCCCCTGAGGCACTCAAGATGGTGAGGGTCCTTTTTTTTTAGTGAGGTAGGGTATTAATAAGATTCCAGTGCAACAGCTGCTCCCACAAGCAGAGCTTCACTCACTGTAGGAGCAGACAGCAGGAGACGAAGCCTCGCAGTGGTGGTGAATTCTCTCCACATTGCAGCCTGTCTCCCCACCAGAAGAGAAACAGACAGAAGAGAAAACCCTGAAGGTAAGAGAGAATCCAGCTACACCCTTCTCCCACCTTGGCCATTTCTTTCATATCTCTTAAATATTGGTCGTTATTGTCTCTTAGCAACAGATGGGACAAAATTCCATGACAGAAAGAAACAAAAGGAAAAATCCTAACCCCCAACAAACTGGTAAGGGATTTGGGAGTGTGACTCACCTTAGAGGGTCAGGATTTCACCAGAAGGAGGAATTTCTTTCTTTGCCCCAAGGTCAAGCCCAGGCTCTGGTGTCATGATTCTTCTGGAGCCCTGGGGTTGAGTAGGAGTCCCTGTGTGGATGTCTCTGACCTTGGTCTGAGGTGTGAGCTAGTCAGAAGCTGTTTGGATCAGGCATTGTCTTTCTTGCAGGATTTGCCTCCTACATACACTGAGCCTTCTCCTGCCTTTCACCCATTCTGTTGGCTGGGGCTGAGCTGTGACTTTATCTCCAGTCTAAGGGATCAGTGCTGCTCTTACCCAGCCCTGTGACCTGTCCACTTTGCAGGGCAGATGCACTCAAGAGCTCAGAGTCCCTCAGTGCCTTTCCACCATCCCTTTTTGTGCCTTCAACTCCTGCACTTTTTATTAACACAGCCAAAGGTACAACAGAGTTCAGCTTCCTGACCCCAGTTGTGCTCTCTGACATTTGCTGTTACAAGGAGGCTGCTCTGCAGCTCTTGCTCAGACAGCACTAAATGGTGAGTGCTATCTCCCATTCCCTCTCTCCAGCAGAGCAGATGAAACTAATGGGGCATCAAAATGCCACAAAGACTCTGTTAAATGTGTGGTTCCCCCAACCCCTCCTTTTGCAGGCTCTAAACTTCTCTGTCACTGTCACTATTTTATGGTCAGTGATGCGATGCCATTCCTGTCTCAGGGATGTGCTGCTCCAGCTCAGCTGTTCCTCAGAACCAACCAGACTGGGATTCCAAACTGTGCTCCACCAGTCTCCGGGCACACAGAACAAGAGACAGTCTCTTCCCTGCCCTGCCCTTCCCCTGGCACAGTTTACTTCCCTATTCACTCCCTAGAGTAAGGCCTAAAACAACAGATTGCAGCATGGACTGAAGGAGGTTCTCATCAGTGCTAGCTCCTCAAGTGACAGTAAACTGAGCATTCCTACTGAAGGGCTCTTGGAGTCTGAAGCATTGAGACCTGGATGGAATTATTCCAGGACCCTTAAATTAGTCCATGTCACAAGCCTGGGACACTCAAGAATGTGGAAGGCTCTGTGTTCACCTCGATAGTGATCAGAACCCCAGGTTGTTATTTACCTGCTGATAGAAGGGGTAAAAAACTACCATGGAGTTTCTGCTTACTAACAAATCTTCATGTCCCAGCAAATGGATACAGGGATTTACTAATCTGTTGTCAGTGATGACACTGACACATGTCAGATTCTGCTCTTGGGAAAAGGCAAAATCCTCAAAATGGATCTCCACAGTTCTTTTACTTCAGACATTCACAAGTCATGTCTGGCCTAATCCCTGAGCTTTGGCTGGGTGTCAAAACGGAGGATAACACAACCCGGAACAGATCAATACCTCACTGAGGCAATGGTCAGAGATCCCCATGTTCCAGACAACAGAAAGTCCATTGATTCTGTTCTGGTTGCATTGATGCAGAGTGTCTAATTCCAAACCTGCAAAAGAAGTGCTGGAATTGCACCTACAGGAAAAGGAGCTGATCTTGTGACCCACTGATGTTATCTGCTCTGCATCAGTCTCATCTTTCCTTTGCTCACATTGATCTCCTTGGGTTTGTGTTTTTCACTGGTGCTTTCACGGGAAGATGAAAAAGAAGGGTTGCCATGCACTGAAACAATAAATTCCTCAAAGCCTGAGCAGGCTTTGAGATCTCTTCATCTTTGGAAGTTGTTAAACCTTGCATGAAAGTGCTTTCCAAGGTGATAAATTAATGGATGTATCCTGAGTGATGACCACAGAGATAGACATTAAGCAACGCAAAGAGCTATTATCCCACTTCATTGAAGCAATTATCCAGGAAACCGTCAAATCAGCTTGATTCCTGATGGAAAGTCAGTGATTTAAGGAGGAAATAATCCATTCCACAAATAAGCAATAATCTAAGAACGAGGAAAACCTACCTGGATGCATTAGCTGTAGTCATCTTTCTTGTGCTATCCAACCTCCCTTTCCTGAGCACAGGCAAAGAGAATCCAGCCAAAAGCTGACTACAGGCTTATCTAATGAAGCTCATACTGTAGACTCAGCACAAGCTGGACCCAGGCCAGTACATTAAGATGGAAGCACCAGAGAGGCCCTGAGTGAACAGATTCCTAATGGATAAGGAGCAAGAATCTTTTTCATCTTCTTTCATCTACTTTGACCTCTCTGCATTATCTGAAACCACTGGGCATAGGATAACAGCTATTTCACCTGACAAAATCATTCTTCACCCTAAAAGCGGCACGAGGGAATGGAAGAATGGGGTAAAATGGCCCAAATTATTTTAGGGACATGTATTAAATATTGAAGGAAAACATCACTTTTTCCATTAAATTTCTGCTTTGTTTAGTCCAACAACTATCAAGCATGGGGCGAACTGCTCAAATAATCTGAAGTTAAAATACCAGCAACATAAAAGAAAAATTGCAGGTTTACCATTGGTTTACAGAAAATAAATGAAATTGATCAGAGTTTGGGCAAGATCAGTTATAGTGAAGAAAACCTGGCAGAGGTAAGACAGAGAAAAGAAGATATTTTGAGGTAATGACCTTGTGCCACGTGTGCAGTCCAAATAAACCAGTTCATTCTGTGCAGTTCCAGGCGAGTGCTTGAATTTCTCATTGTGTCTCATAGCAGCATCCATATCTCCATTTAGCAATGTTTTCCATTATCATAATGTATCTACAGTTATTTATGCTTTCTGTCACCTCCTGGCTGCTCTATGATCCTGGGCAGGAATCCCGCAGAGCCCAGGAAACTCCAGTGTGTATGGAATGCTCCGGCACGGCTCTCCTGCAGCACGCGCTGCTGTGAGCGAGCACAGCTCACCGAGCCTGATTTCTGTTCTGCTCGGGGCCCTTCACACTTTGTAATTTCCTGCTCTTTCTTTTGGAGAGATTTTGCTTGTCTGGCATGGCGAAGTGGGACAATGGCAGATGGAAGTTGCTGGGTTGGTAGCTGTGAACTCCCACAGGTTCTAAGGACCACCACAAATGTTACCACACTCCAGTGCAAGCACAAATTAGGTTGCTTGTGACTCTGTCTTTTGTGAAATAAATGTACAGGTTATATTTTTGGACAAGGAAAATTTTTCAAGTTAATCACTGCATAATTGTTCCCCTAGGATGAAACTCTTCCCTAAATGCACCTCAGCCTCTGGGAAAGAGGCTGATTGTGGAGTTCAGTGGGTGCCAGCAGTCAGTGGGTGGGGGATGCAGGGTGTCACAGTGGGTTTAACAACAAAGTTAAACCCTGCAACATCATAATTTGGGTCCACACAGAGGAATGCAGCATCAAGGAAGACAGAGCAACTCTCCATCCCTGCTTCTGTCTGGGATGAACTCCCTGTGGTGCCCCTTAGCTGAAGGAACTCTGCAGTGGAAATATTCTGCAGTCTGCTCCACTGAGCTCTTCTCCTCATTGCAATATTCTGGCCACTTCACACCTTTGTGGAGAGGAGACACAGACAAACCATTTATCATATCTGAATTCAAATTCTGGGCAACAATTAAAGAATAAGCACTAGTGTTAGAGGAATCCATTTCTCTAACATCCATTCCTCAGGTGTGAAAAGAGTTTAATCTTTAGGTCTATTTCCCTGAGGATTGACCTTATATGTTAAAAAAAGCCCAGTCTGTAATTATAAAGTAAGTGATAAGCATCAAATGGATTGTTACAGAACCCTTTTGTTGCCTTTATTGCATGATAAGGAGCGGTTGCTGTGTAACCTTGAATGTGGGCAAATAACTCATGCTAAACACATTGCGACAAAGATGGCATTTTGGCAGGGCTTTGATGTAGGTCATTTTATTACCAGGCTGAATCAAACTACAAACTGATGTCAAACTCATGCCAAGAATGCTAATAATACACTGATCAATGAGGTGCTGGATTGCTCAAGTGAAGTGGTCGAGGGAAAATGCAGACATAAAAAGTCTGGAATTCCAAAGGTTGAAGTGCTTGGGCTATTATACTGGGAGGAATTATATTCCCTGCATTAGGACAAGTTTTCTTTACTCCAGGGGCCTTTAGCTGAGTGTTGAACAGGACAGTGTCAGAAAGTATATACTTATCTTTATTTTTCTTGACCTTTATGTGCAAGTAATTTTTATAGTTCCATTAACTAGTAAGATCATTTGCAAACCACTGTACAAAGTGTATTATGAAGAATGCCTTGGGGACCATTGTATCCTATTATGTTGAATGTTAATAGAATGAAAAATTAATTTAAACTCTAAAGACTTGAGCAAGGCAAGACTTCCCTTTTATAGGAGAAATCCAAAATTTTATTTGCTATGGTAGAACTTTAGAGCTGTACCCTAATATGACCTTTATAAGCCTGATTTGAATCAGTCAGTGCAGGAGTCTGATTGTTTGCCACTTTAAATAAAATTACTTCTGTCAAACCTTCTCTGACTAAAAAAGGGGGTTTTCTGTGACCCCCACATTTGGAATTAGTCACTAGTGAGCTCTGAGCTCACAGCTACTTGTTTAGCAATTAATCAACCAGAGATGAGAGAACCCACGGTTCCAAGAAGCATCTTCACCTTATTTGAATCTCTAATTGCTCATTAAACATTGTCATCTTCAGCAACGTGGGACTTCAGAACACCTGAAAACAAGGATTCAGTTCTTTATAATTTTTTTTATTATTTTTCATGTGACTGAGTGCTTTAGAATGAGGAGTTGTCTCTTGAGTCTTGCTGCTAAGTCTCACATTGCACTCTTCCCATAGGACTGCATCTAGACAAGTGATTAAGGAAACTTCATTGCCTAATTAGTTACTATTATTTCCCGTTTATGTTAACATATTTAAGGTGTGATAAATTTGTGTGGAAATCAACTAAATTTAGAGCAGTAATGTGAAGGAGTTCTGTTATTTGGAAGAGTAAAGAACCAGTCCCCCATGAACCTTCTTACTCATAATGTTTGCCTTGAGGTGAGAAAGTGGCCCAGTTAAAAGGGTAAAAAATGCTACACATTTTACATGTTAGAGTGATTTATTATTGCAAATGTCCATACAGGCAACAGCAAAATCTCAGTTTTGACTTCCACATCTCTTACAAAACTGGGATGTCACATCAATGAGAAATGTACTCTCAGCCAAAGTTGTGCAGGGCACAACTCCCAAGGTGTCCCTATCCCAGCATATCCTATATATTTTAGCATACTGTAGTTTGAATAAAAACCTATAAATTTGTGACTGTTCTATATGTGAACTTCTTGTTCTGGATAACCAGCCATTTTCAAATGATTGCATGAAGGAGTGTATATTTTTATTGGACTATCCTGTTTATCTAATATTCTGCCCTGAATTTCATCCCACAGCTGTAGAGTAGGATGCTTCACTGTCTCCAGAAAGCCTAACTTGAGTAAAATAAATGCACAAAAGATTAGGACAATTAGTGACTAGAGATTAGCTATGAATATTTCATGCCCACTGCAATACTGTCTAAACACAAGATATGGAATAAGAATAAATTGCATTTTTGACATGCAGCAAACGTAGAAAGGAAATGATTAATTTAGAAAGATTTTGCAGTGGTTTTAACAAGGCAGCGTTCTAATCACTGGTCACATGGGATCTGCTGGATAAAGAGCAGGAAAGTTTGTCCCACAGGATTATTCTAAGTTCACCTGCACTTTAATGTTGGATTTAAATATTTTGTGAACAGCTCAGTGGGTTTGGTCTGCAATGACCCAGCCACAAAATAGGCAGCAAAATGTTTCCATGAGCTTTGTTGGCAGCCTGAGTGTGGGTCCAATGTATGATCCAGTCTGGGAGTCCAACCAGAATGTCAGGTGTAGCAGGAGTCATTCAAAGCAACAAGGCAGTGAGGGAGAACTTTTTGTGCTGGAGGTATCTGGGAACTGAAAGAGCTTCAGCTTTCATTCCACCTGCAGATCAGGGAAACTTCCAGAAGCTTTGCTGGCTTATATTCAAAGGAATTGGGTGGTTCAGCTCCATTTTCACTACAGCAACCCAAAGCTACTTCCCAAATCAGCTTTGCTAGCCTTGGTTTAAACAGGAAGGAATTACCTTTGTCTTGGGATAAGTCTTTTGTAGTCCAGCTTCAGGCAGTTCTTGGTTAAGTAAACTCAATACCCACATTTCCCATCTGATATAAAAACACAGGATATACAACCACAGGTTATATAGGATCGAAAATAATGTATTTTATATATATATACATAAAGTTTAATACAGTGACCTCATTGCCAGTGCTTCTTGTTTTTAATAACTCATACATGTTAGTCTAGATGGAAATGGTGTGTTCCAGCTTAACCATCCAATTTGAATCCCTGACACATGGAGTTTTTGGCAGTGTCCTCAGTGGTAAAATAGAAACAGGGTAGTAAGCAACAAAGTTCAGTCTTTGAAGCTGTTGTTCAGTGCTGTCCAGGTTCTTTAGTATATGATGGGCACACACTGGAAACTGTCAGACACTGAAACAGCTCAGGAAAAGAGAATCCTAAAACCTATGAGCTGTTCCTCAGCCAACGTGTTTGTCTTGGTTTGAACTTGAGGATACTGAACTTCCACCAGTGACACAGAGAACTGTAGTTATGGAAAACAAGCTGACCTTGAAAAGACACAAATGCACTTACAGCTACTGCATCATGGAGTAAAATTATTTATTTTCTTACAGCTGTTTTTTAAATGAAATCTATTTTGGATCTTAATATACTTTCAAGACTGAGCTCCATTTTGTCTTATGAGCAGTTGCAATTTGAGTGCTATATAAGAAGCTGCTGTTCTGTAATATAATAATAATAAATGTCAGTTTGGTAAAAACTTTATTACAAAGCAAAACTGCTAACCAAAGGAATTTCTGGTGCACGAGTTTTTCATTACAGGGCTGAAGTGACAAATGAATTTATTGCTGTCAAGAGACCTATATTTTATTTTGGTCACTTAGCAATAATTAAATCTTGCAAGTAATTATTTTTTGTGTGTTTTCTTTGTTTAATATTTTTAAACAAAATATTGCTCTCTGAGGCATTGTTTAGGGTATGTTTAGCAACCACTTAATATGTTTACAATGCTGTGTGTTGTTTCCTCTCAACAGCACTGTGCACAGAGGAGTGTGTGCATGGAAGATGTGTCTCTCCTGACACGTGTCACTGTGAACCAGGCTGGGGAGGGACTGATTGCTCAAGTGGTGAGTAAAGATATCAAAATATGATAAAAATATGTGTTGCTATTAAAAACCAGGCATTATAAAGCGGTGGCCTTAGAACTTGGATGCTTTGAATGGAAAAATGTGGGTTGTCTGCTGGTTATTCTGTTAGAGTTCATATTGGGTTGGAACAAAATGACCTTCAAGGTTCCTTCAACCCCAATCATTCTGTGGTTCCATGAATATATGAAAATACCCTTTCCTAGGATAATGACATTGGACTTTTTGGTTGTGGTTTGCAAAGAAATGTGAAATGCAGTGGAGGATGCTGTTAATGCTTTTGGTCCTCTTATTAGGATACCAGTACAGATAATAGAGCTCTATAAAGAATTTTTTCTCTCTCTCAAATCTTTAATACAGCACATTCAGCATTCACATTCACATACAGCATTCTTCATTAAATGCTCTGTAGAGTGTTGGAGCTGTTTGGAAAGCACTCTTTCCAGATAGAATTCTTGTCCTGTTCAAGCCAGTGGGAGTTTTGCCATTGACTTTTCAGGCAGCCCAGATTCTCTCCTCTGACTTACAATCCATTCCTTAAATCCATACTGCCAAAGTTAGGGACATGGGAGTTGGGAGTTCTGCACCTTTTGCTAGGGAATTAATGCACACTTGAGGCCTTCAATTCTTTCAGCTGGCAAGGCTGTGTTTGTTAAACTCTCTTAATCGGGAACGGTGAGTTTAAATGGTTGGTTCATGCTGCAATGGAACAGGCAGCACAAACATCCGAGTGTGATATAACACAGGCCTGAGACATTATTGACAAAAGAGGAATAAGCTTGATAAATGGAGTCAATTTGTGCATCAGGCAAGTAAATAAAGCTGCATGGGTAGGGATGCTGTGAAATGAAACTGAATGGGCGTTTCGTTTTGTGTTGGCTTCCTCCCTTTCTCCCAAATTGATTGGGATCTTAAGGAAAAGAAGGTAACAGAGAAGGGATCTATAGAGGGAGGAATTAGAAGGGAAGGGAAGGTAAATGTGCCTGAGGGTGAACACAACACGAGGTGGAAGACAGTGGAGCAGATTCCTGGATGGGTTCCAGGGATTTTGTCTGAATATCCCCTCGATTCCAGCTGAAAAGGGAACAGGATGGGAGCAGGGAGGAATGACTTTAGTCCAGAGGGGATGTGGATGCTCCAGCTCTGAGAGTGTTCAAGGCCAGGTTGGACAGAGCCCTGAGTAACCTGGTGTGGGGGTGGCATCCCTGCCCATGGCAGGGATTGGGATGAGATGATCAGTGAGGTCCCTCCAACCCAAACCATTCTGGGATTATATGATTCCAAGGATGGAACCAAAGGCCATACTCTGGGGTTTAAAGCAATATTTTGGGATTACCTGGAATGTAGACAAGGGAAAAACTGGGCACCACAACATATCTATCTTTAAAAATATCTATCTATAAAAATATCTATCTTTAAAAATAGATAAATAAAAATAATACCATCAATTCTGAGACGTATAGATTCTCAGGAACTCATTTAATGTTTCAATTATTCTTAGTACTAGATTTAGTTTATCCTACCAGTGAGTATTCGTACAGTGCGTCTGCATTAACAGAAGTTAAAAATAATAATAATAAAAAAGACTATGACAATAAGGACATACAGATATAGATTACACATTTATACACAGGTGCACTCACAGAGTAAAAAGCACTTCATTCTGTGTAAAAATGGCCTGGAAAGGATAAGATGTCAAAGTACAGAATGGTCTTGTGGACTAAAACTACCCAGTGACTCTTATTAAATTGCTCTAATCTTGCAAGTGGAGATAAAAGAAAAAGAAGGTTTTTCCTATATTGAATATTTAGCTTTTTAAAGTAATTAGGAATATTAAAGCACTGACAATGATTGAGATAGAAACATTATTCATAACTTTTATTTCCGCACTGGGCAGGGATCCAGTATATTTCATTTATGAGGCTTCAGTGGTGGAAAGAGAAGTGTTAGCCAATTCCTAAATTAAATATGCCCTGTTAACTTTTATAAATGATAGCCCAGGATTAGCTTCAAAATTTAAGCTTTCATTTTATTAATATAATTAGTGTGTTTGCTGGCCTATAGTGCCCATTGTCTTTCATTCCACTTGTTATATGCTGGGTAACATGGGTTCCTGTCCCAAGGTCTGATCCCAGGCTCTGCCTAGTGGAATGCTCCCAGAAGGGAAAGTCAGTTTTACTGCACCTGAGAGCTGCTCACCTTTGTGCTCGACACTAGAAATTTGGGTGACTGGGCTCTTCATTGTCAGGAGACTTTGTTTAAATTCAAAGGTTTAAAGGAACAGATTTCAGCTGAATACAGCACATTACTACTCCCAGTATTTCCAAGAAAGGGGGAATCTGGAAGCTTTGCCTAACTGAGGTTAGCCACGTTTTTCTGATACATGATTCATGTGTTAAATCACATTTTATTGTTATCCAGTTATAATGTGGAAAACAATTTTCACTTCTACTGGAATAATGTGTCACCTGTACCTACTTTCTTTCTGTTCCTTCATGACTGTTGTGTAACCAATGAAGGTCACATGTTTGCAGTGCCAAAGGCTGTTCGGGATGTTCCTGCACCGTGCGCTCGGGAGAAACCGAGGCTGGTGGTCAGTGGTGCCATCCCAAACCCGTGGGGCTCAAGAACCTCCCAATACATTACTCAGGATCAGGGATTTCATGCAGTTACAGGCATATTGCTTTTCATGTTGGCTGTTTGAAGCACTTTCACTGGGAGAGGGATCGCCAGCCAAAACACTCCCTTTAAATTTAGCAAAGCTCCCAGGAGCTGGAATGGTTTCCTGAATGATCTCTCCTGAAAGCACCGCTGAGAAGGGGAGCCTCCCTGACACTGGGGGTCGTGTGTTGTCATTTACTTGGGGAAGATCTAAGGATACTCACTCTTCCTGAGATACAATTTCAACACCCTGCAGACACAGCTATTAGAACTTTCTAAAAGTTATTTCTAACTTTCACTTGATTTGATGGGTGAAATTCAACCATAGCAAAGCTCCAGCACAAGGTCCAAGTGTCACTTCAGAACCAGAAGTCGGATCCAAATATTCATCTTTTTTGGTGTGCCTATGCCTGGAGAGGGTCTGAATTCTGACGCTGAGCCTCAGTTTCCCATGGAGAGGCAAAGTTCTGGTGTAAAATGCAGTTCCTCAGCATTCAGTTACTATTCTCCCTTGGCTAAAATATTCTCAATTAAATGTTTTGAATAGTTACAGCTACAGCCCGTAGTCATGCAAGCAATTTAATCATCTTGCTCAGACTTGGTTTCATGCTTTCCTAGGACCCAGCCTATAAGACAACAGTTACAAAACTTGCTTTTCAGTGCAGATTTCCAGTGACTGATCATGGTACATGTTAGAGTTCATCTGTTGTCAAGGTTAAAATAACTTCAGATGAATTGCTAAACAATTATAAAAAAAACCCAGTGCCATATTCAGCTCTGCATGTCTCTGTACCTGTGTTTTACTGCATGCTGTTGTACATCTGTCCATGCCCACAGGCCTAGCCTTGATTTCATGCTATAAAGCTGCAATATATTAAGGCTTGATTACCATAACAACAAAAAGAGAAGTAATGAGGTATTAACTAAAGAAGCTCTTGAACAAAATGTTTTCAGCATTTTAATGATACTAAAAATTAAAAGGAAAATCCTTTTTAAAGACCACTGCATATCTTTCCCTTCCCTTTTAACTTGTTTTATTGAATCATGCCTGTTTTGTCCATGCAGTCTGGACTGTTGGTTTTTTAAATATAAAGCAAGATTGCAAATGCTCTGCGTGAACTTACCTGCTCACCTTTCCAATTATTTCAAAGCAATTAGCTTCAAACAGTATGATATACTGGCTTGAAGTTCTGGTGGGGATATAATTGCCTGTTGGTGGTTACCTGGCCTCTTCTGGGTCTTGCTCAGAGCCATCTGTATTTACAGGCCCTTAGGCCCCCATCCAGCAAAGAATTAAGCTTATCCTTACACAAGTAGGACTTTTCATCTACTTTAAATATTTAGGTGGTTGTTGAGTTAGTTTTGAAGAAACAGCTAAAAAAATTTCAGGCCTGGGAGGAATAAGGTGGTCTCTCTTTCAAGATGTTAATCAGGTAATTTTATTGAAGACCATTTTGACTCTCATGACCATTATTTATTGTGAGGAAGCTCACAGAAATCTTTCTGGTTTGTAGGGCATTCTCAAAAAAAGGGGCAACAGGTAGGAAAAAGAAAGTTCAGGGCAAGAACCCTGAATTAAAAGCAAAAATCTTCCAGAACTATGTGTGCCAGGTTGAGAAATTTCCAAGTAAACAAACACAGAGGTTGTAGTGAAAAAATAAAGTGGTTTTCAAAGTGTTTGATTTGTTATTAGTTTTGAGAGAAAACACAGTACTTTCCCAAAGTGCAATTAAAGAGATGTTGGCATAAAAACACCAAACCATCTTTCTTGCTGTGTCACCTGGGGGAGAGAGATTATAGTACTGCTGTCTGGCATAGCCTGATCCATAACGTATACATATGGATAACATAGCTTTCCTTGGAAAGGATGTTTTGTACAAGCTGTCATTAGGAACAAGAGCCTATTTCATTTTTATCTCTTTGTCAAAAATAGCCAAGGTCATAACAACAGGCTGTTGTAACATCACAGCAAGATCACTTTTAAGGGTATAGCCCTGGAGCAGCTGGAGTGCCTCAGTCCTGAGACTCGTGATGAATGGGAACAGCAGATTCTGTGCTAAATCTGAACGGGGTTGTTTGACAAGCCATGGAAAGCAACAGCAGAACTCTCAGGAGAAAAATGATGTGTTTTAAAGTAAGACTGTGGTGGTTTTCAGGCTTGATTTTGGCATTCATGTTCTCCAACTGCTTTGAACTATTTCTGAAGAGGAAATGAAGTTCAAAGGAAAGATCCCTGGTTCATGAATTCAGACTCAAACAAAATTCATGTGGGAGGCTGATCTGCCAGAATTATTAGCTGATTTTTCATCCTCAGATTTTTAGGACAGGATTCACCAGGAAACCACCAGAGTCCACCAAGGAGATGGGAAGGTGCAAGACCACAGCTCTTCTGTTAGTGGGCTACTGCTTTGATCCAGAGCCTGTCCCTCAGGGACAGCTGTCCATGGCTTGTCCCCATGTCTGGGATTTTTCACTGGGGGGTTTGTGCCTCAGTGACTGCTGTAGCCAAGTGGCAGACGAGGTCATAGAACCAGGTACAATGTCCCTGTTTCCACCACAGCCCAAGTGTTTCATTTGCCATTCCAGCTGCTGGGTTTAGAGGCAGTTTCTAAAGATCTGTTTGAAGTTGTTAAACTGCAATTGCGATCCAGTCTTAATTATTGCTTTAGCTGAAACAGGATTTCATATCCATAGCATGTGGACTTCAAAGTTTTAACACACTTTTCATTTAAGCCAAGCTCAAATTACAGCTTAATTTTGATGTGATTTGCAGATTCAGTGACAACTCCATCATGCAAAGAGATGCAAATGTACAAAATCAAACTCCAGTGAGGCTCATAGAAGGATCCTTCCATAGCAATTACAGAGTGGAATTGATTTCTGTCTCTCAGTTCTAACAATTTGCTCTTCCTTAAACTTAAAAAACACCCATCTTCCTTCAATCACTGCTGAACTGGTGTAATCAGGTAAACAGCTTGTGTTTAATTTTTGCCTCTGCTGGATGTTGGGCCCACGCACCAGGGCTCAGGCCCTGGGTTTTATGTGTTCCCAGGCTTTGTGGCAGCAGCTCTTCCTGGGCCCTGCCCACGCAGGACAGCCTGTGACAGGGAATGAGATGTAAACACAAGCTGCTGTGCAGTGCCGTTGGTGGCACAGCAGCATGTCCTGCATGTATTTTTACACAGATAATTTGGCTGCATTAAACTGGGCTGATCCATCACTTTTCATTCGGTGGGAATATTTCGTCTCTTGCTGAAGCTGTTGATATCTGCCCAGTCGTTTGTGGCAGTTTCTCCTCACTTTGTGAGGGATGTGTATCCTGTATCCTCTCAGCTTCCATGAATTAACCACTTGGGAGGTGCTGCAAGCTTATGGAAAGGTACTGGAGTCATACAAGCCTGGGCTTCTCCCACAGTAACAGGGCTGGGCAAAGGGCAAGGGTTGATTCTGGAAAAGGAAAAAAGTAGATCCAAGATTTACTCTGGGAAGGAACTGCTTTCTGTACTTTTGTGTAATTCACTGGTGATGAATAGATCAGCTGCCAGTTGTTCTAAGTCTTGTACTAAAGTGAGCGAAAAATAGAAATTCAGCACCCTGTGTCCTTTTACTTTTCACCTTCATCTTCCCTGTCAGAGTCTGGGAGAGCTCTTCCTTCCCTAAATCAGCTGGTTGTGTCTAAAGCCAAAGTAGTGACAGATCATTTCCCCAGCACTCCCAGCCTTCCTCTGAGACTCTCTCTTTTGGATGATTTGAGGAGTCAATTGAGCTGACCTGACTCTGTCTGTTCCAGTCCCTGGAGTTCTGTCTTCCAGCTCGTGCCTTGCTCTAAAGGCTTGATCCAGCCTTGTACTTCATACATATGAATAGTCCTTTTAAAGTCAATAAGGAACAATCTTAACTTCTTTAAGTTAGATAAATGCTTAAGCCATTACCTGAATGGGAACTCCTGAGATGAGGTAGAAATCAGGTTGGTGAGGATCTCTTTTACAGGGGCCAGTAGTTACTGAGTGTCATCCAGGATGAGCAAGGGCATGAACATTGCTTGGGTCTCATAGCTGACAAATGGGAGGTGAGAGGACAGGTAAGACCCAGTGACCACCTGGGCACAGCTATCCTTGAGCAGGATGGAAATTCTGTGTTCCATGGAACTGAACTGCAATTCTTTATGCTGGATATCTCTGCAAAATCAGTTTGAATTCAACACTGAATTCCTGCTGAAAACTGAAAAGGGAAGTCGGAGCAAGTCTTACTGTTTAAAGCCTAACTGATTGCCTGTCACTAGAGCAGTATGTCAGGGACTGGTGCTTCCAAAAGGGAGTGAGAAAAGGCATTTAGGTTTTGGAGCAGAGAGCTGGGTGAAGCTTTGGGAGCAGGCAGGGCTATCCAGGGAAGCTGTATCCCAGAGCACCTCAGTGTTGCTCAGGTGTTTGTAACAGAGTAACAGTGAAGTCCTCCCAAGGCACAGCCCCTCTGAACCTGGAGCACAACTGAGCTGCTCTCTGATCTGGGGAATGGCTTGATGATTGACTAAAACTTTGAATTTTCAGGGTAACTTTCAGTAAATGAAACCATGGTTACAAGCACTGAATGGGCTAAACGCATTCCCGTGCAGGTTTGTGTGGTTATGCAAGAGGGAATTTGGCTCCCATACGTCTTTCCTTGGCTGCCAAACTGGTGAGAGCAGAGCAGACTTCACAGAGAGGCAAGCGTGTGTGTGATGAGTTGTTAGTTTTATTAATTTGACTGAGGTTTTTCTCACTTTACACAGAGTAATAGCTATAAAAGAAAGAACCTACTAAAATATCCTCTTTAATGAACTGAATTGCTAATGCTGAATTTCATTGCTGGAGCATCTTACAATAATGTGGCTTTAAATGTGCACTACACAAATGAACAGACTTTAGATCAATTTAAAACTACCATTGGTATAATTTTATGGCCTGGTCACTAAAAGCTGTCACTTGGAAAAAAGAGCAAAATTTCCTTTTGCAAAGGATTGGCAAAAATCTCAGCTGTGGACGCCCACTCAAAAGTATTCCTAGGGTTTTTGCTTGCTAAAAAATACACACTAAAAAATTAGTGGTCCTTGGAAAAGGTTCTAAACCACTTTTCCCTGTGTTAGACAGGGTGAAGGATTCCAAGGCATGCTTGGAGAGGGCAGAGCTCTGCTCACAGCCCAACACCAAGGTATCAGAAAATCCCTCAGGAGCTATTTCATTCACCTGAAGCTTGAGAAGCCTCAGGCCTGTTCTGCCTTTTTCTGGGTTATGAATTACTACTCCCAAAGACAAGTGCTACATCTGGGAAAGGCCCTACAGCTTCACCCCATGCTCTTAAGATTTTTTAAAAGCTGCTGTTCTTCTTAGTTAAAATACAATTTCCTGGGCAGTCTTTAAGGATTGAAATCAAAAAGGGAAATCAAAGGTTTCATTCAAAAGTTAGACTTGAAATTTATCTCTGGTCTCCAGCAGCTAAAATTTGCTAGAAAATGGCAGATATTAATCACACAGTGTTAGACACCAGCCTGCCTGTGTGTGGATACCTGAGAGCTGAGGCACAGCCAGTAAATCATTGCAAGAGCACCAGGGAGTGTGCCCAGGCATGGGAGGCAGGCACATGAACACACAGCTTTCCCTGGTACTGAGCATTTCTTTGTTTAGGCTTAAATTTCAGCGTCTACACACCAAGATGCTAAAATACTTTATTTCAGGAAACAGCAGCTGGGTGTGTTTTAGCTGCTCTTCGGCTGCACTGAGCAGTCCCTATCGTCCATGTCCCCTCCCACTAACCTGGTGTTCAACGTGGGCAGTGTCTGCTCCAAGGGAAAGTGTTACATGCTCAGATTTGTCCTCAGGCTTCACCCTAATTTTGTGTGAACTTAGCTCGGCCTCCATAGGGTGAGAAGTCCTCATTTATCCTTGATTTCAGTGGGAGTTGACTATATTTGTCGTCTGGATTGACTGGGCCATGTTGGAGCTGAAAAGGGATGGCAGTGGTGGGCTGGGAAGAGCTCAGCCACAGTTAATATCTGCGCTAAAGAGGAGGGAGGCTCTAATGTACAGCTGGCCTTGGTGTCTTGGGTGGGTTGCATTTAAAATACAGCCTGGAGGCAGCTTTGCTAACTTTAGAGATGTGTGATGATCGCATCTGCAGGAGACTGCACACAAGTGATGCAACACGACAGTTTAAAGTGAGAGCGATGGCACCCAGCTCCTCCATCGCCTAATGGGGACGTGGCAGCAGGATGGATTATTCTGCTCTTTATTGGTTTTGAAGTTCTTTCCATGTCAATGAAATATCTGTGTAGGAATAAGAGACCTCTTTAGAGATGTATCTGCCATTGTACAGGTGACACTCTGGAGTTTCTCTTTAGCCTTAAAATCACTTGCATTTCTGGTAGCTTCTCCATGCAGGAGGAGGTCATGGTGATCTTAAATAACTCTGCGTAAAATGAGAAAGTTTCAGGGAGTTTTCTTTGTTTTACCCAGTGTTTGTGCTATTGTGAGTTTGATAGCAACGTTCTGAAGTGAAATATTTTCAGAAGTTTCTCTGAGAAATCCTGTTCTCCTAAATTACATTCAAAAAATCCCTCTTAAACCCCTCAAATAATACTCTGATACTTATTTGTAGTCCTTACAAAACCCTGAAAAAGTGTTTGCCATAGGAGCAGATACTTTGTGTCCCCAATGAAATGAGTATTTGTTGACAGCTTGTCTGCCTTGTTGTTGGGGAGAGAAATAATGAGATAGCAGAGGACTTTAACAAGTGCAAATGTGGCTGTAAACGCAGGGCTGGCAGATCAGAGCCCTCACAGGCTGCTGGCAGGTGAGTGTTTTGTTCTCGCTGCTAATCGAGCTCGGGCAGGGAGAGGAGCAGGCCCGCAGCTCTCCAGAAGGAACAGCATGGAAAATGAGGGAATGTGTCATGACCTAAGGAAATAAATGAGCAGATGGTGTGCCAGCATCATACCTGACACTCCAGAGGAGGTGGCTGTAGCATAACCACGGACTGCAAACAGAGTTGTGAACAGAGACCAAAGCCAAGAAAAGCAGGAGAAGGTGATATGCATGAAGGCATGGAATAAAAAAGCAAGGCAAAATAAAGATTGAGACATGACAGAGAAGGAATTCAGGGCAAATGTTGGAAAAATAATCAACATGAGACAACAGGCAGAAGCAGGTGGTGATAGGAAAGGAGGTCAGCATGCAGATAACTGACTTGAGACAATACATAGCTGAATTTGGATGTTTTACAAATGAACAGTGATGCATGTGAGGTACCTACAATTTCAGCTTTGTGAGTAGACAGTTACTGGCTGATTCTACCAAGGAGAAATTACAGATTTTTTTTAAAATAAGAAAGTGAAGTGGAGAGACTGAGGATAGAATGGTGATGGAAGATGCCACAGGCAGGTTAATAAGGGCAAAGATTTTTCTGGTTCCAGCTGGAATAGAGTTATTTTTCTTCCTGATCCAGTTCTGTGGTTTGGATTTAGGATGAGAATAATATTGATCACACACTGATGTTTAGCTGTTGCTCAGTGGCACTCGCTCTAAGTCAAAGACTTCCAATTTTCCCTTGCTCTGCCAGGGAAGAGCCACACAAGAAATCGGGAGGGACCATGGCCAGGGCAGCTGACCAGAGCTGGGCAAAGGGATATTCCACACTGTGGAATGCTGTGCTCAGTGAACAAACTGGGAGGCACCAATTGCTGTGCTGGGATGGGCTGGGCATCTAACAGTGGGTGGTTGTGCAACAATTACCTTTCCTTGATTTTATTCCTCTCTTTCTTCTTCTTCTTCCTCCTCTTCTTTTTCCTCTTCTTTTAATTATTTCCTCTTATTTTTATGTTATTATTATTCCTGTTCTTATCTCAACCAGTTGGTTTTATCCTTTCCCAATTCTCCTTCCCATCCCACTGGTGAGCAGAGTGAGCAAAGGCTCTGTGGGACTTCACTGCCATCTGAGCTTAAACCAGGACAAGAATCTGAACCAGGTGATATCCAGACAGAAGAAGGATTTAGAGATGAAGTGCTCAGGTTTAAGTGGAGTTTGTCTTTTTTTGGTGCTGGCAAAGAAACCTGTTGATGTGTTTATGAAGGGATGTAAATGTCTTTTACAGCACTATGGCTTCAATAAACACTATGTAATGTTTAAACACGATGTATTGAAGTGGGATGCTGGAAGTTATAGCGCATTCAACTGCCAAAAATGCCTCTTCTTGGCCTGGAAGGATCATGCAAGCAAAAAAAGTGCAGTTTTCAATAGACAGGGTTTATTTTGTTACTGACAAAAGCAGAGGTGAAACACCAGGAATTTTGCACATTAGGGAAAATTTATACAGTCAAAAGTTCACTTGTATTTCTGTAGTCATGAAAATACTTTACACCTTTAGTCTCGACCCTTCCTTACACCATTTGATTGCCTTAAATGTGTGCTATATAACAAGTACATTTTCTTACACTTCCAAAAGACCTGATTCAGTGCAGAGAAACTGCAGGATTTTATTTATTAAATATGCCTGTGTTAGCCCAGCAGAATATCTGGATGCTTGGGAGTGAAAAGGAGAGTTCTAAAGACTTCAATCTTGTCCAAGAAAGCCCAGTGAAGGCCATTTGTCAGGGAAGCTGGGAAGAGACCCAAATGTCACAGATATGGGTGTCTCTGTCTTTGTAATGGCAAGAACTCATGAAATATGATCAGTGACCTAAAAGACGAGTAAAGTCAGAGAACAACAACGCACAATGAGTTTCTGGATTGTGCAGGGAAATCAAAAGGAACCTACTGCTACACAGAGGCTTCTGCTTGAAGAACTACAGGGGAGAAAGGTGGAACAGAGAAAGAAAGTGTGTGAGAAAGGTTTCCATTCACAACTACTTTGTAGCAGTAGGTTTTATCCACTTTCAGGGCTTTGGGGTGTACGAGAAGGATTTAGGCCCCATTAGGAATAACAGTAAATGCCAGCTAGAAATGATGTGTGTATTGTTACTGAGATTATTTTATATCAAGAAGAGCTTTATGGGCATCAACCAGAAAAAAGAGAGATAAAACACTTATTCTTTGATCATGGAGGGTGGTCATTCAACATGAAAAGTCTCTGCTGTTCATCATTTTCATTTTCAGTAGTTTCTCTGCCTATCACACAGTGCCTGCTCATGTGCAGGCCAGAGGCTGCCAGGTTTTATAACCCTGACCAGGATGCTTAAAAATATGTGCATTAAATTCAGGGTAGAGGGTGAAATTAGCCAGCAAAATTCAAATTTTAACAGAAACAGCTAAAACATGAAACAGCAGACACTTAGGGTGATTTAGAGCTAATGGTTCCTCAACCTTCCTACTGCCTGATTAAATCTCACCTTTCTGAACCCCATGTACAGAGCTGCAGTGCTCTAATTATGCAGCTTTGTGAGTAAATCATAAAAATCGATTACAGGAGAGTTTTTAGCCAAGGCCCAAAATCTGATGCCCTCTCTGACTTATCTACATTGAAGTGATAATTTCCTAAATAAAGATCAAATCCTGGAAACAAACTGCAGAAGGAGGCAGGTTTGCAGAAAGATATGAGGATTCATATGGAAGATCAATTTTTCCATAGAGATTGCACACTTTGCTGGTAGGGTGGGAGGCAGGGAGACATAGCTGTAAGTTTGAGGAATTCTTGGGAATCCAGAATAACCTCTGTTTCCTCATCTACTTTAGCCTGTTAGTGCTTCCCAATTGCATGGAATCCACTTCAGCTGGGATAGCAATAAGAAAATACATGCATTTCTGCAAATATTAGCTCTTTTTTCTAGGACAAATTCCAGCCACTGGAATTCCCCAGATTCCAGTTTAGGAATGCCAGTAGAGTGTAGTACCTCTCCCTGGCAGATTTGGTGGGGCTATGGGCCATAGGAGCTGCAGGACAAGGCCCAGTGAATTTGTTTTTAGCATCAGCTGAAGGATTCTTTTTGTCAGAGCTTATTCAGAAATCCTTTGGGAAGAGGGTGTTGTTATTTAACCTGTTCATGGAATCTGATGGTGGCAACCCAGATCTGGGTTTCTTGGGAATCACCCCTCCATGACATTGGTAAGATTCTCACCACCCTTCATCCTCAGCTTCTGGCTCCAGGGCTCTTCAGAGTGCTCACATTCACAGCTTAGAGCTCAATCAAATACAAGACCTGCCATTTAGCCATTAAAAACCCCTCTACTGTAAGGGTGATTAAAGGCTGGAATGGGCTGCTCAAAAAGATTATGGAGATATTCAAAATTCAACTTGATACAGTCCTTGACAACTTAGACTACATGATCTCCAGGGGTCCTTTCTACCTCAGCTGTTCTACAATTCTATGAATTATTTTATTCTTTCACTTTAGTGATCTCTGAATCAGAGCAGGAGGCTTAGTGGATTGCTGGATATGGTGGAAAACATAGAATATCTAAGCAGCAGGTCAGAGCATTCTGAAAGCCCTTGGGAATCTCCTGTGTCTGAGAGCAGAACTCTGTTATGGTGAGCCTGTCCAAAGAATTATGTGGTTATTCTCACTCCAAAATCCTGAAATGCCATGGAAATTCTTATGACAAGATGTATTTTCATCAGTAAATTCATCAGTACTAGAATTCCTTGCTCATATTCAGGAATTCAGGCTCTGTTCCCAATTCTGTTTCTCAACTGCTGCATCATTCTGGACACGTCCTTTCCCTCTGTATTTCATTTTCTGGTTTATGGAATGGTGAGCCTGACCACATTTGGGTGGAATACTGGAGTTTCTAGATGAAAACTGCTACAAAAGAAATAGATGTTTCTCCTCAGATGAGTGAGATTCTTTGTTGTGTATTGTGTGGTGGATGCATGCGTTCTGTCTGACAGCAAGAAATGATGTTAATTAATTACTCTGACATGCAGTCATGATGCTGCAGTTGGTATTTGAGATGTCCAGATGCTGGGTTGTTCTTCCAGGATGCAACATGTTGGAATGCATTAGGAGGTGCATTTTTGCTCTGTGGATGACTATGACAAATTGAGGCACAGCCAAGGCGTTAAGTTGCTCCCAGGCATCTTTCATGCTTCATCCCTTCCATGAGTGATAGATAGTATTAAACCTCTCCCTTTTTTTTTCCCTGGGAAAAAACCACATTGTGGATAATGGAATGGAAATCATCAGCACTAATATTTATCCCAACTTTGTTTTGTATCTGCAAGATCAATGTTTTTTTAATTCACTTTTCGTTCTCTTTTGCTTCATTTGCTTTGTTGTTGTAAAGGATGTGGTGCATCTTGGAATCACATTTGGAGTGCAATTTATTAATACAGAACTACACAAGTGGAATTGTTCTGGGCTCATAGAAATGATAACAGAAACTCAGCCATTGTCAGGTGTTTAAATTCAATATTTAACATTTCTGAGTGCTTGCTTTGTAGCAGGCACAGCTCCTCTCACCTCTGAAATTCCTTCTAGGCTGATTAGAGAAGGGGACTTAGGTAAACTCCATGTGTGACCTTTGGGGGTTGGCTATCCCAGGAAGGGTCTGTTAATCCTGAGCAGGTGTGAAAGGGAGAACATGAACAGGAGGAACATCAGATATTGAGGCATGAAATTGCAGGGAATTCTCTGGGTTGGGCTGGTATTGCCATAACAGGAGAGCACGGAAACACAACCCAGACCTCTCTGTAGGGAAATATTATGCTCCATTAAGTAAACTAAAATGTACATCTTGATTCTGGTTCTCAGGATCTTTGCAAATGTCATTTTATCTGCATTTTGGAAATTCCAGTAATGGGACTGTGGCAAGTGTGCTGCCAAATGAGGAGGCTGCTTCCCCTCCAAGTTACATGGTTCTTCTAATATTTTGTTTTCTAATGCAGATCAAAATCCAAATCCTCCTTTTTCTGTAAGTCTTTCACACATTAAAACCCAGCAATAACAGTAGAGCATGTTAAAGTAAAACAGAAATGATGGAGCAAGGTCCAGTCTTGATCAGTTCTGACTGTCAGTAGCAGTTTCCATAATGTCTCCTATGCTTCTTGCACAACACATACTTTCCCCATTTCTTTACTGAAATTGAATAGTTTCTTTAATAAAATAAGCAATGATCAGGACTGGTACATGGGTCATGCTTTTTGTATAGGAAATTGAGGCTTTCATAACATCCAAGAAAAGTAAGTTAAAATTTTAGTAAATTAGGTTAAAAATCCTCTTTTTCTTCATAATTGAGAATTTCTTCTTATACTTCCATTACAGTGGGATTCAGGAGAGAGAAATGTTTTGAAGTTTTCTATTTGAGATAAAACACATTTGTGACAAAATTCCTTCGTCAGTGGAAGTCTGTCCATTGAGCAGTCACAGTGCTGCTCACCCCTCTGAGAGAAGAATGACAATGTTCCTCTGCCACTTACATTTCAGTAAAGATCTCAGATCCAGCTCCTATCCCTCCTAAAGGGGATTTCAGGAGTTAATTGATCAGGTGTGAGCTCTCTGAACAGAAACTGAACTTTTCTTTCCCTGGACACCGCATAACAAATGTGCTCATCACTATCCCCAACTCCATGACTGATTAGCTTATATTTGCTTCTCTCAGTGTCTTCCTCTAGAGCCACACATTTTCCTGGTTTCAATACAGAAATGGAAATTAAATGTCAAACTAGGCTCTGATATTTCAGAAGAGACAGACTTGAAAAACGGAAACATGACCAGAAGAAATATTTAAAATTTTATCATGGCCCAGTCCTCAGATATCCAGCAGCGGATCCGATCTGAGCAGGGCCTGTGTGTAATTGCATTTAAGGAAGTGAACAGAGCAGCCTCAGTTGCAGGATTGTTTGGTTTACTGTAATTAGATAAATTAATCAGTACATTAGCTTCTAATGCAGAGCACAGTTCTGAAATGAGTTGCAGATATTTGTTATTTTGTTAGGACTTAAAGAACAAACTCTTCCATGGCAGGTCAGTGCTACAAAGCTACCAGAGCTCTGTGAGTGTCTAAAAGCTTTTAAACCCCATAAAAATAAAGTATAGCACAAGAAAGTTACAATTGGGTTACTTGTTATTTTGAAGAGAAGGAAAGAGGTTTGTGTGAGTTAGTTATTGCACTTCCATCTAAGTTTGTAAGCATCAGTGCATGACTGGCTCGGCCTAACCTGCAGATAGTGAAACAGTAATTCAAAGCCAGGAAGCAAAGGGCTTCCTCCTTGTCCTTTGCTTGTATTGCTCCCACTGACATCACCTGTATGATCCCTGGAATTGTTTTTCCACGTAGTTGGGGTGGTTACATGTTCTGCATAACTTGTGAAACACCTGGATGATGGTGCTGCCAGACTTTTCAAGGTCCAAAATCTCCCTGACCAGAACACTTTATACGCAGCCTCCCGTTAACAAAGGGACATCTGACAGGTTATGGTAAATATAAACCAGCACATTAAATGAGGCTTTCTGCTGTCTCCTCACTCATCCACCCTTTTATGTCAGGCTTTCAACACAGGGATTCTCTGGACACATTAAACGTGAATTTTTGTTTAGCAGTTGAGTGCAGTCCTGCATCTTATTAAAAAGCTCACTCACAGTGAACAATGTCACATGACTAAAATATGTTTGTCTCTCAAACAAATACAGGCCAGAAAGCAGGTACAGGTTTTTCCTTGTTGGAGAGGGAGCTGGGATTCATACTGAGGCATGGCTGGCATCACCAGCCTAGAACACCCTGGTCTTGAGATGCCACTGCCACAGCAGCCTGAAGTGAAGTGATGACCCTTTGTGGCGGACCCAGACCTGAGGCTGTTTGTCCCCATGTCCCCGCTTCTGTCTCTTAACATCTCCCTCTTGTTTTGCTCTTGCTTTCTGCTTTTATCCATTCTTTTCCTGTACTCCCCTCCCTTGTTGCCCTTAATTCCTCCTCATTCCTGGGTGGGAAGGGCTCAGATCCCCCTGCTCCCCCCAGCACTCGGAGCCCACAGGCTGGGCTGTGCCGGGACCTCCTGAGCAGCAGCTCCACCCGGTGCCTCCTGATTGCCTTCTCCAGCAGGCAGGGAGTAAAGTGGGATTCAAGGAGCTGCCCATGGTTTCACCCACAGTGAGACGTTGAAATAGAGCAAGGAAATGGCTCTCAAGCAGAGCAGTGGCAGGATTTTAGTGCCTTGAGTTTTCTGTTATTCCTTGGCTTCACTAGATTGCTCTGATGCTGGTTGGGTAGCCTGGCTAAGAGTCTACAACACCATTTTGTATCACAGAAAGATTCCTTTAATGTATTTCAAAATGCCAGCCTGCCTTTCAGCCAAATACCGGCTATTTTGTGGGGTTACCGTCTTAGCCAGTCACTCATTTAAGTGGAAACTGCCAAGTGTGCCACTGCTATCACATTGGGGTCTCCCTCTCACAAACAGAGACAGGCAATCAGAAACACTTATTTAATGTAATTTAATTCTGTGAATTCAACATTTGCAGAAGTTGCCAGGCTGCCACCCCAGGGGACTTCAGCAATGTAGTTCTATATATTTGAACTTTAAGTGGGGGGAGGAGAAGAGAGGAATAAAAAGAGACATACATAAAGGCTTATGAGACATTTTCTAAAATTTCGGAAATAAGAGTCTATAAAACACCCTCTAGTCCTAGTAATGGGTATAGAATTGTTTCTGCAAAATCAGTGATTGCTGCTGAAAAACATCAGAGTCACCATCTGAGCCTCAGATGGCTTTTCAGTTCAGGTGTCCCTGCTCCAAAAGTCTAATTAGAATGAACAGTCTCAATTTCTTCAAAAATTGAACCCAAACCAATCTCTGATGCTGGCAGGTTTGGAGAGCAGGTGGGCATGATTAGATTTCTGACTCTGACCAGACCCTGCACTGAGTGTCCTGGCACATGGCACCTACCTCTTGTCTTTTGTTTGCTTATGATCATTAAAAAGTAATTAGTGAAATTAAGGAGTTCGGACTGTAACACAGTGTCTGTTTGAGAACAAGATGGATTTTGGTGAAGGATCTCAATTTAATTCCTGGCACAACAGTTTGTGTTCCACGCCAGGGATCAAAACATGCACAGCCAGGTCCCCGTGCTTGTCTCTGGGTTTGTGCCTTGGGGAAGGAAGAGCCTGTGGCTTCTCAGCCTACTTTGTGTAGCACTGCAAGTAGGGGGGCTGCTCCCTCTGCCTTTTCAGGACACAAACATTTCATAAATCACAGGCACCCTCAGGCAGCTCTGACTGTTGTTCACCTGAGGGAGAGGTTGCAGCAGCCCAAGACCCCCAGGGTGTCCTTTGTGTAGGTGAGCAGTCCCAAGGAGCCTGGATGGCAGCAGCAGCATCTCTTGATAGAATTCCTTCCCTACCAGCCCAAAAGATCCTGACCAGACACTGGTCTCAGGCTGAAACCTCTGGAATTGTTGAGGGGCACTGCTGGAATGGCTGTTACAAGCTGATGTGTGATGTTTTGGCTGTGCTCACCACCTTCACTTTAATCTGTGAGTCAAATGCTAATGCAGCTGTGCATCCACTCTGGTAGAAATGACCATCAATTCCCCCTCCAGCCTACCTAGAGTGAGATCCTTACTTGTGGCTTGAGAGAGGGTGAATATGCAAATATTCTTTCTAGTTGTAGGGAGTTGAATTATTTGTATTCCACATAATTTTTTAATGCACCCTTTTGTTCAGCAATTAATATTTAACAGTCTCAAATAAAACTGTCAAACAATATGGTTTTCACAATACCATTTTAAAATATCTACCAATCCTTCATCCTCTATTATAACAAAAGACTAGAAGGGCTAATGTGAGTGGTGATTTAATTTGATTATAGTTAGTACAAAGATAAGCTTTAACATTCTTCTTTATTTTATTCAGAAACAAAAAATAATAATTTGGGTTGGAAAGGATCTTAAAGACTATCCAGTTCCAACCCCCTGCCATGGGTCTGGATGTCAATCACTATCCCAGGTTGCTCCAAGCCCTATCCAGCCTGGCCTTGAACACTTCCAGGGATGGGGCAGCCACAGCTTTTCTGGGTTCCTTATTTCCCCACAGGGTTCTTGTTTGTGAGTGCAAAAGAAAAGCAAGAAAATGTGAGTGCACAGGACGTTGGTGATTGTCAGGTGTCCATTCGGTGACTTTTCTCTTCCGCCCATTTCTAGTCTGCCTGGAAATTTATCTCAACTTAATTCTCTGGTTATAAGCAATTTGCAACTTGAGCAATAATCCTCATAACCTTTGCTACAGTTGTGTCCTTGATGTAATAGGGAAGGTAATGCATTAGTAGGCACATGCTGAGCTCGGGCTGTACCTGAGATTTAATGATATTTAACTCTGGACCTAATTTCAGTTTACAAGCGATTACACGCTGTCCTCTGGGACATTGCTGCAAAGAATTTTCAAATAAGTTGCAAAATAGTGACGAATTAACTTGTAGTTGTGTCAAAATCAATTATCTTACATGACAGCTCAACTACACTTTTCTGTTTGCTGCACTGCAGCATGCTAAACATCAGCCTAAGCATAAACATAAAGTCCTTGTATGTCAGACTCTGGAGCAGATTGATCCTGTATTTCACGGGCATGCAAATGTCCCAGAGGCTCTATAGCAATGTTTTGCTTACATTCACAAAATCGCAATATTCTTTCCTGCCATGTTTGTAAACTGTTGCCTCATGCAATCATATAAATTTGATATAATTTGATGAAAATATTCTCGTGGATGTTGTCCTGGGTTGATGGAAGTTAAAAACCTCCTCTCAGATCAGTTCTGCCAAAGCAATGCCACATAAAAATCCCATCCAGGCGCTTTCTGCAAACTCTTGCTGCAAGGGATGGCCGTGTACCCCTGAAATGAATGAGGGGATGCCCTGCTGTGGTGGGGCTGCCTTCACACTGGTGATGGGATCAATCCCAGGCAGGGCAAGTAACTGGGGAAACGAGCACAGGATCTTTAGGAAAAATGTCAACAACTAGTCGGATCCAGCCAGCACCCTCACCACACCTGGTGGAGTTTGGAGAGGAAACGGGAGCAGGAAGAATCCAGAGAGTCAAATCACTTTTTCTGCATGAGGAATTGAGAGTTAAATTTTCCATCCTGGAGAACCTGGTGTAATTCAGCTGCACTCACAGATCTAATTGGTCCCTTCTGTTTCTGAGACACTCACTCTGCACAGAGCTGGTGTTTCAAGTCCTAAACATTTAGGAACACAAAAGTTCTCAGTTCGTAGCTGTAAAGGTTTCATCACATGCTGTGTGTAAAGAGATGTTATCTGGGAAAGCATAAATTCCTGTACAAAATCCTGTAATTATATGATTATAAAACTGCACAGAGCCACTTTATCTTGGTTTATGTACAAAAGACACTTAAGCTGACAGAGTAGCATTATTCTGTAGGGCTGTGATCATCTTAAGAGAAATAAAAGATAGTAAAGATACATCAACATCTGTTTAGGTCAGAATCACTGCAGGAGAGACTGCTAAAAATTTGGAGTGGCGTAGTGCTGGAAATCTGTTTTGCAGGTTTCACTTGAGCTGGCTCTGTGTAGAGGCCTGTCAAATGTTACTACAGAGAGAAATACGTCGAGGACTTGTATCGCTTCCAAGCTTTAATTCCTCTGATATATTTGGGAGAACAAGTGTTACTGAAATAGTAGATATTCCTGCCAACAGATTACTGAAGCAGGAAAATACTATTTCAGATGTAGTATTGTAGGTAATGAAGATAGAATAAATGACCTGGCCGTAGAAAATAACATCAGTCATTTATGAATTGCACAGCTATAAAACAAACATTCAAAACTAAAGAAATTCATTTGGAATGTGTTTTGGCTTGGAACACCCCAACATTTTGTGTGATAAATACCCCAAAGTTCAGGTTTTAAGAAAACTGTCAGGAATCAGCAACTTAAGAGGCAGAAACTTGTAGCTGGAGACATTAGAGCCAATTTCATATTAGTTATCAAAAGAGAAGACAGCTGAAATAAGTAGAGAGAGTACAGATAAGTAGTAAGGAATAGAAAGCAGAACTGAACAGCAGACAAAACTATTTTGACTTAGAAGTCAAAATACATTAGGGATAAAGTGAGATTTACCAAAGTCAAGCTATGCCTATTAACAAAAATAGTGTGAGTAAAAAGAGACAAGAAAAGGATGGGGGAATCCTGCTTCAGGGGAAATGGAGTAGGACAGTGGTGTCACCAAAACCAGGCAGATGCTTCTGCAGATTTCTGCAAAGATGATGAATGTGGGGTCATGAGGACGATGATTGAAGGGGAAAGAAAAAGCCACAACTGAGGCAAGAGCCCAGTCTGAAGGCATTCATGTGCTCCTGCAAGGGAAGGAGGGTGAGCTGCCAGCTGGGCTCCACAGCAGCATAGGAAATGGGACTGATAGCAGGGAGTGGTTAATGAATCCTGCCGAGGTGAAAGGGGAACTTGCCAGAGCCCAGAATGTGCTGACCAAGTTCTTGCAGCTGTTGCGTATGGAGGGGGTTAATGCTTCATACAAGGTTTACTTATTTTAAGTTATTCAGGGTTAGGATTTAGCAGAGTGTGGCAGCAGAGCACATAAACTACACACAAATCACACTCAGCAGAGTGTAATCACAGTTACACAGCTGAATCACAGTCCAAACACACTTTTCACCCCTGCTCTCCATAAATGTCTTCACCATCCTGACACTCTGTGTCCCAGGTGCTGGGGAGGACCTGGTGGGTTGAAATCCACTCAAGCACACTGCTCCCTTCAAATTATCTTCTTTATCTTTAACATGTTTTATGTTCCATGTTGGGCCGAGCCAGGTTTACACTGGTCTAGAGAACTCAGAAAGACACATATTCATTCTTTGGTCACAGTATTGTGTAGCTGAAGAAAATAAAACATAGTTGCTACTTTTAACAGAGTGGGAAAATAAGGTGCGGAGCTGAAGGCCTGTTTTTCCAGTCCCAATAATATAAACATCATGGAATACATTCTGAAGGAACTGAGAGAATCAATTGCCTAGAAGTAAGTGAAAAATGGATTTTAAAAGAACATATATTTATCTAAGGTAGATAGTACAAAAGGCAGCTAATAGCTTTCTTTGATAACATAACCAATTTTCCAGGCAAAGGAAACAGTGCAAAATTCTTTGTAAACATAAACAAGTGGAGGCAAATTGCTGGCTGATGGGTTCCCTGTAAGCGTTGCCTTGCCAGGAATTCTGTAGCTTGTGGGAAGTCAGGAAAAAAATGCTGTATGAAAATACCAGCATGGAGCAAGTAACACTCACTGGGAATCCACACAGCATGTGTGCTGCATCAGAGCTGCCTCCTCCTTGCCAAGTTTGGGCTCCACGGCCAGGGTGGGGTTTCCATCACTCCATCCCAGGAACCGAGTGCCAGGGAGGAACCCTCGTTCCCGGGCTGTGGAGCTGGCACTGGAGTGACCTTCACCCCTCTCCATTGTCCAGCCTGGCTGCTCTGGAGTTAATGAGCTGCACGTGTCTGGGTGGGAGCTCAGGGTGGGGCAGAGGTGCTGCTGGGGTGGATGTGTATTTAACTCTGGAGAGCAGGACAGAGCCTTTAGTCTTCCTAAGAGGATGTTGCAGAAGTTTGAAATGTGCCATTAAATTTGTGAAAGAACATTTGTTTCCTGATGAAAGCCCCTATTTAGGAGTTCAGAGTTACTTCTGAACCATTAACTCAGGCGCAGAGTTGACCTCTCTAGGCGTTTGAGAGCCTGCAGCTCACAGCCAGGAGGGCCCATTGTGAAACCTCTTCCCATGAATGTAAAGATTGTTTTCCTACTGGGTGTATCCAATTCCTCATCTTGTTGACAGTTCCCAGTTGCCCTGATAGGCCTCCCTGTCAGACAACATTGCAGCTTAAAATCCTCTCCCGTTGGCCCCTGCATGTTGGATAAAGGAGTTTCCAGCTGGTGCAGGTAGAGAACACTCTTTTATTAAAGCAGAAATTTATCTTTTTTGTAAAACTGAATTTCGCTATTAGCCTTATAAAAGATCTCATTATTATTTATAGCTCGTGGCAGTGGGAGGGATGGCCCAGCAAGATAAGAACTGACTTGAGACAACCATTTAGATATTTGGAGTGACCCCACAGAAGTGTCTGGCTGCTCTAATCCTGGTGTAAATATCTGAGCAGAAGAATAAATTCTCTAAATTTGTAAGGATCCTGGGATTCTGAAATGTGGCATGATACACCTGTAGGCACCAAATTGGAGCATGGAATGGAACCAATGGAACCTCTGCCATCAGAGTTCATGGAATTTAACATTCCTCTGATTTCCAGGCACTTTCCATCATTTTCCTTTGGTATTTTTTTACCTTGGAAGGAATCTGAGCATTTCCTCCATTGAACTCCCTTTGCTGACTCCGTTTTTCACTCTTATTTAATAAGCAGCAGGAAAAGGATTACTTAACATACTGCATTAAAGAAAGGGTGACATTCTAGTCCTGGCAGGCAAAGGGAATTTTGGAATTGACTTCAGTGGGGTTTGGATTTTATGCACAATATTCATTTCCTTTTTCAGGAATACTCACGTCTGCTCTAATGTAAATAAATATTACCATGGAAAGTTATCCAACTGCAATTACTTTTTGCATTACATCCTAAATATCTACTTGTACATGACATTTACTAAAGAAAAACACTTGCAAATTACATGTTTGATTAACATTACATCTTTCCCAGTTTAAAAAGGGTATGGTAATTGAAAGCTGCATTACTTAGAAACCATGAACTTTATTTGAGCTCTTCTCTATAACTGCAAATCTTCCCTTTTTTATTGAATATTTCACTGAACATTTATAATAGGTGGAAGGCAAGTCCTTTTAAAGCAAACATCCCAGAACATGAAGGTAATGAATAGCTCCTGCTTTGTCACTGAACAAGCAAAGGTGCGCATGAAAGGAGACTTGGGTACAACAAGGGCTCAGGTTTTGCACTGTTGGTCCCTTTCACAACCTCCTTTGCTTTCTCAGTCTCTGAGAGCCCCCCTGCCCCACTGAGAGAAGTTCCCAGCAGCTCCCACCACTGTGCTGGGAGCGCACATTTTGGCACCTGCCCAGTGTGAAAACAGACTTTGCCTTTGAGAACAGGCACCCTTGAAAAGAGGTGATGATAAAATTCTCTGCTTGCAAGATTCTTCACAAGCGGAACAATGTCCTGTGGAGTTATTCTTGCAAGATGCCATTTGGAATGTTGTTATTCCAGCCCAGGTGTCCAGATCCCACACCAGTGCTGTTCCAAGGAGCTCAGCAGTGTATTGCTGATCCTCTCCCAGAGTCAGTGCTAGTTGCTCTCGGTGCTGCTGGGTGAACTCCTCTGTGTGAAGCTGAAAGGAGATGTCACATGTGGTGCATTTTGCATTAGAAATGAGCTCGTCAGTTTGGGGAGTGAATATTCTGGGACTGTAGCAGTGTTCCTGGGGGAATTTATTTGTGCTGTTTCCAGCTTCTGTATCAGCTCTAAGCCCAGAGTTGGTCAGACAGTTCCAGTGCAACTCCTGCTTGTCTTGCTGGGAATGTCAGGTCCTTGGGCTGTTGGGAGGCAGAGCTGGTGACTCTTAGGGGAATAGGGTTAGTGGGAAAATGAATATAAAGAACACTGGCTCTAAACCTAAATAAAAATTTTACCTGTGCTCTTTTGTTCCCTTCTTATGATGCATGTATGATATAAATTCTCAAAATCTATTTTTATGCCATTGCCAGCAGCCTACAAGTTGAGTAAGTAAGAATTATGGCTGTCATAACAGCATCGCTTATGAGGAAATAAAGGAAAAGACAAACATGTCCATACAGTACTTATAAATCTGTTATAAACTGTGGTCTGTGCTTTGCTACAACATTGTTAATTTAATCTCCATTGCAGTGTACAGTTGATACAGTAAAGAAAATTTACTGTGCATGGAACTTGAGACCCGATTAACTCATCTAAATATTGGAATTAATTCTTGTATGTGTGTGTGTGTATACAAACCTCCATGAGCTTTGGAATGTGTGATGGTCTTGTAGGGATGAAATAATTTGGCTGCTAATTTGAAAATGCTGTTAATCTTTAATTGCAGCTGGTGTTTAGAGATGTTCTTTCCCAGCAAGTGAGGCAGGGCCACATTCCAGCACTGTTTACATGTCACGCCGTGGGACTGATGTTGGAGACGCAATTCCTGCCCTGGTGTGCACCTCATGACAGGAACAGCCACTTGTCCTGCTCAAGGCATGGAGTGGTCCTAAAATCAGTCGTGCATGGGCAGCCACAGGCAAAGCTGTTTGCTTGGGAATTAAATGTCCTGTCCCAGGATCATTTCACCACATGGGCCCCATGTGAGGGACTCATCCCATCTCATCCAGTTTGCTGCGCTGGGAATTGTAATTCCTTGCCAGCTCTCTCAGAGACAGAAGTGGACAGTGCTTTGATGACCCTGGAATTTGCTTTTTGGCTGTGCCTCCTCCCTGCAGCTCTTTTGGGGCGCTCTGAGGTTTTGCTTCCACCCTTCCCTCTGGCATATGGCGTGTCTTGGGATGTTGCTCTAGAAAAGACCTAAGTAGAAGAAAAAACGGAATGAATTGAACACAGGAGTTTTGTGAAAACACCTTTAAAACATGAACACACAGTGAAGTCCTGTGGAAGTTTCCACTCTCAGCCAAGAGTTTATGTTTCTTTAACCCCTCAGGCCACCCAACTACATTCATTTTACCTTCTCATCTCATTATTCAGAGGTTGGCCACACTGGTCCCAATGGCATTCCTAGAAATGTCATGACTTTTTTCCTTTCCTTGGGGCTTGGCCCTGTGCAGAATGCTCATTTTCGGTAAGCTGTGCTGATTAATAACTGTATTTCTCTCCATTTTATTTCTGAAATGCCCTTTGCACTCACCGGAGCAGCCAGGTCACCAAGCCAGAGAATGAAAACTGGAAGGAACCACAGTCTAAACACTCAGTTGGAAAACAAATAAATACCACATACTGTTTTTATGGAAAACATTAAATAAACGGAATGTGAGGAAGATACTGCACTTGCACTACTCAGGCCTTTGAAGTACAGGTGTATAATGTATTATTTGTTGTGCATCTGCCACTGCTGCAATATCAGCTAATGGGGGAAGATGCTTTAGATGTCACTTTAGAGAGTAAAAGCACAAGACCTAGTGAGTCCTGGGCTGCAGGAGGGGCTGGTTTGCTGCTCCCTCTGTAGCTGCAGGTAGCAGAACTCCCTGCTTTTCCTGACAGGTGGTGATGGAGTGCATCCTGTTCGTGGAGGGAGGACAGGACTGCAGCCGAGGGGGGTTTCTGTAGGTGAGGTAACAGCTGTAAGAAAGGGATCCAGGGAAACACCCACCTCCCTCATCAGCCCTGGCATCCCTGGGAAAGGCTGGCTGGGTGCCCACTCACAGCTGCTTTGAGGGGCTGGACAGATGGGCAGCTCTGGGGTCTTGATCCACTGGGCACAGGCAAGAGGATTCCACTGAGATCCCTGGGAGGGAGACTTTGGCTGCCATCCCATCCCTCTTCCCAGCCTGCCCCACAAATGCCCCTCTGCAGGGACGGGAGGCACTGGCTGTACTGCATTTGCATCCCTTGGTGGCTTCACCCATCAGAAAGTATCTGATCGGGATCTTCAAATAGTTTTTCATTCCCGTTGTTCCTACAGAGCTGTAATGGGGAGTAGGTCAAAGAGAAAAATCCAGCTTTAGCTCTGCTTCTAGTTCAGCATCCCAAGAGGGAAGCAGATGGGATTTTCCTGGGGTGATCCATGGCTGCCCTCCTTCATGTCTGGTTGAGAAGATGTGAGTCTTGAGGAACTTCACACAGTGCCTTGGTTTGGGAGGGAATGTCTCTGGTAGTTGGAGCAAATGATTGACTCCCATGAGTGGGACAAACCTCCCTCCACTCCAGCAGCTCCTTCTGACCATGGACCTTTTGTGGACTAGTGACCATTAATACACTCAGTCTTCTCACTCAAATGATGGAGACAAAAAAGTCCGTGTAGGATTGAACCCTAAAGCACCCCAGGTTTTCCCAAAAGGAAGTCTGTGTCTGAGGGGAAAGAACCACTGTATCTCTCCAACACATGGCTGAGCCGAAACTGGTTTAAATATCTGTGAAAAACATTTATTTAGAAGTTGCATAAGCTCCCACTTACTCCTGTACATGAATTAGAGAGGATTCTGTTTCAGTGTTACTGTACTTCTCATATTTGCCACTGACAGCCTATCTACATCACATAAATAATCTCTAGAGCACCTAATTTAGTACTATTACAGTCCAGATGAAATGTTTATGTAATTTCCCTTCTTTTGAGATAAACTTCAGATACAGAGAGAAAATTGACTGTAAAAATGACATTGTAGGACTCTATATTTATCTTCTCTCAGTGATTTCCATAGCAAATTTACTCCATTTACCATTTGAAGGCTTTTTTTTCCTCTTGCCTTATTGTAAGCATGGCAAACTGAGCATGAAATTGTACCATCATGGTGTGTTTCTCCAAATCACACTTGTCACACTTGTAATCTCAGTAGAGGCAAAAGACAGATTTGGTGTCTGGGCTGCACTTGTAGCAGTGATCCCTCTGTAATTACAAAAAGGCTGTTTTATTAAATACCACACCTCTGCTATTCCTAGGCTGGAGACAAGGAGGGACATGTTGGGATTTATATTTACAGAGGTGTTTTGCAGCCCCAGCCAGGAGTAGCACTTTGGTGTGATAGGCATTGTCAGGAGACAAAATTTAAAAGCCTTTGCCTCCAACTGATTAGTCCCATATGCATCCTTTGATGCTTAAAAAAAAGGGTTCTTTTCCTCAGGGCAGTAATAAAATCATCCTTTTCTGTCTCATTGTCTAACTGCAGCCAGAAAACTGCAGTATTTTTGGATATTCTACCAGTCTGCCAAAGGCTGTTGGTGGGTTAAAACAAGTTCCTAGTGAGGAAAGGGAGACAGTCAGGCAGAAACAGACACACAGAGACAATATAAATCTTATTTAAAGTAGGAAACAAAAGGGATCCTTTACACCAGATTTTTTTTTCTTTACTTTTTACCTTCCTGATCTTTTTACTTTTATGTCTTACAATAGTAGTGCCTTCAATCCAGTATCTTTTCAGCTCAGATTCTTGTCTGAATGCCCAGAGTCTTTGGTAAAACAAGGTAAAACTTGCTAGAATTGTAGTAAATCAAACCTCTGATGTCAATCAAAGTCAGGAAAACATCAGCAAGTCCACTGAAACTAGGGAGCAAACTGTCATAACTCCCAACCCCACGGGATCTGATATGGAGAGCACTTAGGGAATGGATGTTTGTGTGCAGAGAGATCATGGAACAAGGGATCTGGTGGATGTGGAGTTGTGTAGTGTAGATGCATTTAAATATCACATAGATTTCATGAGGTTCAGAGTATGTGCTCGAGATGAGATTAGGCAGCATATGGTCCTGGTATCTGTGACTGTCAACACATCCCTTCTCCCTTCATCCATAGAAAACTGTCTTCAAGAGGTAACCTGCTGCTGGGAAAAAAATCACTTATTTATTGGCAGTCTACTCCAAAAGCTGAACTTAAAAAGCTAGAGTGGCATATTAGAAAATATTAAAGATCCAAGATTAATTTCAATAAATATCCTTGTGAAATGTTTTGATAGATGGCTATCTTTAAAGGGAGTGGCAGAGTAATTTTGGATAAAAAGCAGTGTCCTTCAGTGGTTTTGTTTTGTCCATAGAGGCACAGCTGACATTCAGTGAGAACTTAACTCCAAACCTTTGAACTGCTCCATCCACCACATGGTCTTGGTGCCCAAGGAAATTCAGTGTTCAGCTTTCTCTGGCATTAGATGGGGGAGGGAGTTTCTGACTAACATCCATTTTTGATGTGCAACAAAAATGCCATATGGAGTCAAATTGGTGATTGCGGCTGCTTCAAATAGAGTGTTATTTCTTATTTGTGACATCTTAACAAAAAAATCCCTTCAAGCTTGTCTTTTAGTGCTGAGCTCTCACATCTTATTGGCCAAGTCCTTGATGAAAACAGGGAACGATCTGGAGAAGTCAGTTTTACACAGGCATTTTTCTGTGTTTTATTTCAAAGGCTCCTATTATTAATAAATTGTAAAGAACATTCTTTTAATCTACTGCTGTACCTTCTCGTTGCCATGAATTCATTTCCTGTGATGATCATGGCAACACAAAGGGTGGCTCTGTAAATTCGAGGTTGTGCAGAGAGACCTGACAGTGCAGGGTCCCTGCAGCACAAGGCATGGAGTGTTCCCAGCTCCCAGTTTTGGGTGGCAATTAGCTCCCTAATGCTCCCAACCTTCCCACCTCCCACCTCCTCTCACTGGGGATAATATTGACATTTAGAAGCTGCAGACAAATGCTGCAGTAAGGAAGGGAATGCTTTTTTAATGGAGGCTTCTGCTGTAGCTGGGAGAGAGTAAATGTGTGTACACAATTTGCATGCATTTCAATGTGTGTCTCCTGATGAGTTTCAGGGCACTGTTTGTTTCAGGGGGAAAAATAGCTCATATAGTCACCATAATTGAATGAAGTCTATCTTAAATATTCTGATGTGGGAGAAAACCATTCTCTACAGAAGGCCAAAGTGAGCCTGTGTACCTATGAAATCACATTTCAGTCCTCAAAATAGTCCTGGAGTAATACATAGACCTTTTTTTTTGCTCCTGGCACAGAAAAAAGTCCCTCAAAAGGCTTGATGGCAGTGGTGGATCCAGGACACTGCTAAGTCTGTCACTGGCTAGGACATGTCCTTGTCCCTTTTGTCCTTTGGCTTTAGGAATCATTGGCTCCTGCCTTAGCCCCAGCTCTGGCTGCCATACGGGCTGTGAGGGACAGGTATGGACATGCACCTCAGCACTTCTCCCTGGAGCTGCAGGCTTTTAGCATTAACCCCATGAGCCCACCCAGGACTCAGGCTAAATACCAGGTGCAGCAGTGCTGTTGATGGCTAAATTTTGGGATCTCACTTGTCCAGATTAGGGCAGGTTCCCCCATAGCTCGGGGTCACCCCTGTATCTCTCTGGTGCCGTGGCCAGCCCAGTGACAGGAGAACACAACCAGTGATGAGGTGAAATTCCTCTGAAAGGCTGCTCCCCACCTCACCCTTTCCTTGATTAGTGACTTGGACCCAGCATTTCACACTTTGGGCAAAGGCTTGTCTACCCCAAGCCAAATCCTTCAGGAATTGCTTCCCCCCATATTCTGTTACAAACCAAGTTTAACTGTGTCTTTTCCTTCAATAACTTTGTTTTTAGGGTAAAGAATATAGAAGAGGCTTAGGAAATTGAACACAGTCATGTTCCATCCCATGAATGCAGCAGACACAGCTTCTTGTCTATGCGTGTGTTTAGTTACTTCTCCTAGTCTTGGGTTGAAGACTTCCAGCAAAAACCATCCAGCATCTTCCAAATTTGACATTGGGGATGGTCCTGTGCAGGGCCAGGAGTTGGACTCGATTGTCCTTGTGGGTCTCTTCCAACTCTGCATATTTTGTGATTATATATACACATATATCCATAAAATATAATTTTATATAATCATAATATTTAAAAAGTTGTTCTTTAACCTTTTTTGGGGGGATATGATGCTGGGAAGTTTTTCATTTAGTGGAACTTGATTTTTAAAGAACTCAAGACACCCAGGAAAATGGCAGAATTGGTGCAGGGTGGAGCAGAGGCAGGCAGGCAGCAGGGATTCCTAAAACACAGCAGCTGGAATAATCCAGCAGATTTGGCACTGAGCTTCCCTCTATTTGTACCATGGCACTGGTGACTCTTTGAGGTGAATTAGGGAATTACGGAAATAGGAACCCACATAAAACATGCATTATTATCCATCCTTTATCCACATCAAATTTTGCAAAAGTGACAAATTCAATTTATTTTCATTAAATGTTCCAGTTGCCTGGAATACCAGAAAACAATGAATCCACCTGGATTTTTTGCCTTGTCTCAGACCTGAAAGGAATTCTCTAGTCCACAAATGATCAAGATCAGTATTTGCTTTGCTTTCATGAAAGGTTACCTGTAGAGTGCCTCACATTCATTGGGAAATTTATTTCCTGATGAATCCAATTTACATTAATGTGGGCTCATTAAAAGATAATTATTGTGCTGAGAAGAGGACCACAGCATCCATCAATAGAACATCTGTAATTGTTTTAGTCATATGATAAAGAGATAATTCTGAGTTCAGCTTTTCATAACGCCACTCTTATAAATGTCAAAACTGGATCCTTATTGTAGCAGCTATGGCAAAACTTAATTACTCTGATAATTATTATCAAGAAGCAGATGTCTCGCACCAGCTCACCTTCTCTCCATTAGCACAGTATAGAAACCTTTCATATTTTAACAATCAGGACTTTGAAAGAGACTACAAGGGTCATAAATGTTAAAATATCTGGTTCAGCCGAGCTTTGCTTGGAGGAAATTAGCACTTTTGAAGGCAGCATTTGGAAAACTGTTAAACAGTAGCCCAGCTGCGAAATTCTTCTGTACAGTTTCCCAACATCGGACTAGATTTAGTGAAGATACTAAACAGAAAATTTGGTTTTATCCGATGAGTTTTGCTCTGTGTGTGGAAGCACACAAGAGAGTTCTGGTTGTGTTAGCAGGCTCACCCCCTGGTTAACATTACATAATAATAAATAACAGATCCTTGCATTTGTAGAGCTCTATACCTGCTTCTTCCAAGTATTTCATAAAGTAACTAATTAAGCATCAGAGCACCTGAATAAACTGGGAAGATGCCCTGTACAATAAAGCTCATGGTTTTTAGCCTTGATTATTTCTTCTTGGTGTAGGCAAACACACATTTGGTAACAGGGAGGAGAACATAAAGGAAGTGAACAGTCAGGAAGAAACAGAAGGGCAGATAAAGGATCCAGTCCAGTGCTGGAAATCAGTGGAAATGTGTGTGTGTGAGGCGGTGGGGATGTCCATGTGTGCTGCTGGCAGAACAGGAAATTCTCTCACCTGTCAGGAGGAGTGTAACAGCCAGCCAGCAGAAAATTCACTCCCAGGGATGCCCTAGGGACTGCGATTCCATGGGTGGGAGTGGAACTAAAGGGACAAACAGACCTCATTCGGTCCCTTCCACCCAAGGGACATCATCCTGGGATTCTGTGATGCCACACAAGTGCCTCCATGGCAGCAGCAGCTCTGCCATTCCATGTGCATCTCTCTAGTGAGCACTGGGTAAACCACTTTTCTCTGCTTCGCTGGGAAATTTATACAGGAAAAAAATATTTACTGATGCCTCTGACAGTCAGAAAACCCAGACAGTCAAGACTGAATTCATAAACAAACTGACTACAGAGTCTCTAAATGTCCAGCAAAAACAGAGAACTGAAAAGAAAAGAAAAAACTCGGCACCGTTTGGTTCAAAGAATATGCATTAAATTCTCATTCCTAAGGTTTCCTTTCTAGTTTGTACTTGCAGAAGGCACTTGCAATTGGAAGGACATTTTTCAGCCTGAAACTGCTCATCTGTTTGAAGAACACCCTCACTAGGAACCGAGTCACGCACCCAGGTTTGGAGGAGCAGCTGCAATCTACCACTTTGATTAAAGAAGTCTAATTTAAAATTACAAATGTATTTTTCAAACCATTCTTTCAGCTCTGCAAATGCTGAGATTCTTTGTGAAGTGTAATACAGTTACTTTTATGTAGTAATACAGTTCTCAGTGTGTCTCAGATAACATCAGGCTCTTACATATTCTGACTAGGCAATGAATTTCAGTTAATAATGATGTTTGGGATATTAGCAGCTTTTATCTGGAAATACTGAAGAAATACAAAAACAATATAAACCTCAGAGCAGGATTTCTGATGGGCTGACCAAGGCACGAAATGTGGGCCGTGATTCATGTCTCACAGTGGGTCAGGCTCTTCTCTTTCCACCCCGGGCTGTCAGATCATTCCCTGCACAATGGGCTCGGAGCCAGCTCTAACATTGTATTTTTATGGCACTGCAAAGCACAAACCACCTCCCACTGCTTCTTACATTTCACAAAGGTGGGAATATGACTGTGATCCGGCTCGACTCAGGAGTTCATCCATATTTAGAAAGGCACTTAGCACATCCCAGGCCAAGTTTACATATGCATATGCATGGGCTGAAGCAAAGCAAACGCTGTAAGACCAAACCCAGCTCACATGAGGCAGCATCCAGTGCTGAGACACAGCTGCACGACTGAGCAGGGTGAGTCTGGCGTGACACCCAGGCCTCTGGCTGCCCCAGCTGAGTGCTTTCACACTTCCCTGCTGTTCTGCCCCACAGCCTTCCTGTGCCACATGCTTTGCAGAAAAAGTGTTTTCCAAAGATATTCCAGAGACAAGCAGCATCGTTTACTGGAATTACTACAGAGGCCAAAGTTATCATGAATCCACCAGTGCAGATCACTGAGATAACAATGCTGTTTCTACACAGGGTTTTTTATCTTAAACCATCCCATGATTAGAAGAAAGTTCTGTATATCACAGTGAAAAGCAGAGATCCTTGAGTTCCCTCCAATATTTTTAGGTCTATCACTACCACAGATAGGGTAGAGGAAAAGTACCTGTCTGTGGAAAGTTAGATGGAAATAGATATAGACTGTACCTGCAGCTGAAATAATGACTGAAGGAGCTGTCTTCAGATGAAGAGCACACTTCTGAAATACCCTGTCACAGAGCATTTTTTCTGAAGTTAAACCTAGACAGAATCTCTCCTAGGAATAGGGAAAATTGATTTGCTTACTGAATTGCTCACAGGAAAAGCTGATGTTGAAAGTTAAAGTAATTACAAAGAATGGAAAACAATTGGGTCCAAATCAGAAGGTTTTTTAAAATCACTGCTCCTGCCTTTGACTTAGGCAGTGATGCAGGGGTCTGCTCCCATTACAGCAAGGATTTGGAATGCATAAAGGCATGAGCACTCATTGAGCATATGTGCTAATGTCTGAAAAACAGATCTATAATTTCTTTCTTCTCCCTCTTGCTTGGTTTACCAAGGTGTCCCTGGGGTGCTCATTGTTAAACATATTCATAAAAGTCCTCCAACTCCACAAGAAGTGAAAGATACAGAGAAAAATCCTGCTTTTGGTTAGAGCTGAGCAGCACCAGTAGAATTTGCCAGTGGCTCAGCTCCTCCCTCGGTGTAAATTAGCACTTACAACTCCAAATGGAGTTTTGTAGTTTCCACCAGCTTGTTCTGCTTGCAGCATTACAAGTGACAGCTGAGTTTGGCTCATCCTGCTAGAACAAATAGGAAAAGGAGAGAACAAAATATCCTTTGCCAGCACTTTCCAGATGATCTTTCTTTGTGATAGAAGTGTTTGTATTTTAATAAGTGCCTTTTTCACACAGTCCAGCTACTTTTTCTTGAGCCTACAGGGGGAAGACACAAGCAGATCCTCAGTAGGGGCCAATTGATGGAGCTTCAGCAGTGAAATGGGCAGATTCTTACAGCACAAACCTGTAACTCCTCACCTGTAGCCAACAGTGTTGTTACTGTGAGGGGGAGGCTGCTGGAGCAGCTGTGAAAGGCACCTGAATTATGCAGTGATCTGACACAGACTGGAATTTTCCCACTGCTGAAGTCCCTACTTGCTGTAGTAGGGATTATGCAACACCAGCTCTGGTTTGTTGCTCTTTCCTTTCCTTGTGATAGAAAATAGTATGTGTACTCTGCAAATCTGCTCTTTCCTTATGAGATCTCCTTCTTGTGCTTTAAAATCTATATTATATGAAATGTCAATCTGTCCACTTTTGTCACTCTGAATACAATATGTATCAGGTTAATAACAGTGACTAGCAGAAAACCAGCTCCATGGGAATTGGGGTGGGTTAGCTGAAAAACTCCACTGATTGAAAAAGAGTTAAAAGCTGTGTCATCCTGCCACCTTGCAGTGTGACAGTGCTCCCTGCTTAGCCTTCATTTCCCTTCCATCTCAACACCAACTGCTGCTCTGACAGCTCCCACAAGGATCCAAAGCTGGAGAGGGCTTGGCCAGGCAGCTCATCCCCGTTCCCTGAGCTGCAGCACATGGGGGGTCAGCACTCTCCCACTTTTGCTGGTCTGGAACATTCTCCTGAGGAATCTGACTATAAGAGACTCACCAGACACCAAATAAGCAAGGAGAAACATCAGTGCTATTTTTAAAATGGCTCTAACCTTCTGTTGTCCTCATCATTGATTTGTGATTGGAAAAAAAAAGAGTAGGATTTGATAGGTGACCTCTGACATGAAAGAATACAGCAGTGCACAGCTAGAAAAGGAAAGAAAGAGGGGAAAAAAAGATAAAGGAGAAAGTTTTAGGTACCTGTAGTGCATCACATGCACGTATATGACTGAGAAAGTATAAGAAACCATATGTTTCTTATTCCAATTGTCCTCTGCACCCTTCTCCAAAGAAGGGATAGCAATGAAGTTTTATTACACATAAAATTAGCTTCTCTAAGTGCTACCATTAACTAGATAATAAAAAGAGTTGCCTGAATCTTGCAAAAGAATTGTTTTTTAAAATGTCAGTTAATTGCTAAATGACTCCAGCTCCTTTCCAGCTACTTTATCTTTGCAACAGTGAAGACTTCAGCAACTGACTGAAAGGTTTTATGTCCCTCTTCTTCATTCCCTGCAAGGAAAGGCAAGACACAGAGGGAGCCTCTTACACATTGCAGCAGCTTGTGGTGTTGGAGCATCCAGTCTGTCCCTGGCCCCTTTAGTGTCCCCAGGGCAGACTGACCCACCAAAGAACAACTCCTTGGGGTGTTCAGGGCTCTCCCAGGCCCTGGCTCAGCCCTGGTGCCACCTGGATGTTCCAGAAGGAAGAGTTACCAAAAAAATTATCACAAGCATGCTTTCAAATATAACCAAACATCAAAAGGAGTCTTCTTTGGATTGGTGGGGATGGGTCTGTAAGCCCTGACGTGGGGTTTAAAGCTGTTCCAGGTGAGGTGTTCTTCCCTGGAGTCAGGGATGAAGCATCAGTGAACAAACAAAGGAAGTGAAACAAGGCAGAGAAGGGGAGAAGATCCACATCAACAGGAGCAAAGCCCTGTTTGGATCCCCCTTCAGGCATGTTCATTACACCTTGTTGGGAATATTCTGTGTGAGCCTGGGATCCCATTCCTGCAGCCCTGAGACCTGACTCTACTTGGCTTTGCCTGGCTCCAGTTCTGTGGATTCCTTTACATCTGCTCTCCTTGCTCGTGGTATCTACTCACTTAAACCGAGTTCAACAAAGCTTTTGAGAACAGGTTTAACATTAATCTCATGCTTTGAAATAGTTTCAATTGAAGTCTATGGGTAAGTGTCTGGCAGGAGTAAGTGCTGCTGTTATGAGCAGCTTTGGAAAAGCCCATCAGTTGTGTGCCTAATGCCTGAGCATCCCCATGCAGAGCACTCTGATTTGAGAGCAAAGGATCCCAGGGACATTGGCAGAAGGCTTTCTGGGCTTTCTGGCTTTATCCACAGCCCAAAGCATCACCTGTAATAGAGAACTGCATCACTGTCTCTTCCATGTCTCCTTATCCTTCAAGAGTTCTGTTTAGATTACTGTATAAATCTGTATGAATCAAGTTTGACTTTGTTTTTACACAAGGATGCTGTCTAAGCTCTTCTCATACTGTACAGAAAAAACACTCCTTGCCACCAAATCCTGTCATCTTTATCCAGTTTTTCTTGGATGAAATGTCTGTGGGACTCAAATGTCAAGGTTAGTTCCAGCTTTCTTAAAATCTTACAGGCTCTCATATCAAATAGGTGGAATTTTCTCCAGCAAAAAGGCCACCTCTAGGCCAAACTCTGCACCAAGTTTTAATAGGGAGCTCAGAGAATTAATTAGGTATGTAAAAATTGTTGGCAGTAATGAGAACTCATGTCCATCTCCAAAGCTGGAACCTGTGCTTGAAGAGACGAATTGCTTGGGAACACATCCAGCACTGATGGTTTTATGTGAGATCTCAGTGACTTCCATGGGAATTCCATTATGGAGAGTCAGTGGAATATGGCACACTGGTCATTGCACTTTAAGAGATTTAAGGACTTCAATGATTTCTGTGACTTCAGCTGCCCCACAAGACAAGGGAGATGGTCTGAACCACGTGATGTGGTTCTGGGGTGAATGTGTGGTGATAAAGGAGAGCCAGGTGAGAATTAAGTGAGTTATCTGAAGTGCTTGTGAATAAACTCCTCAACCTATACTGTCAAATTGTCTCTTCTAGACAGATCCACACAAAAAAAATACTTGACTCAAGTTTGCAGAGCTGTATCATATTCCTGAGACAATTTCCCATATCCTGGCATATGAAAATGTAAATTTTCTTTAGGTGTGCTGACGGTCCTTCTGAAGAGAGATCAGAGGAATCTTAAATGTCTTAAAGCAAATCAAGCTCTCCAGATATGGCTGTGCTTTTGAATATGCAAAATATCATGACTGGAAGGTCTTTCAGCCAGGAGTCTCTGAGCTGATGTTATTCAGGCCGTTGACAATTCCACTTTCTCTTCCCACAGTGCAGATGTTCACAGTGCTGAAATGCTATTTATGGGTAAAGAAAGATGCTATTACAATACTGTGGTAATGAAGGGAGAGTTCTGTGGGCTCATTGCTTCTTTGTTAAATACAAAACCCAATAAAGGGATTTGGAAGATGTCTGGGAGGGCTAACTAGCAGAGAGTGAAAAAATAGGGAAAAGGAGAGTGATTGAATGGTATAGATCAGAACACACACAGGTTTATATTCTGATCACACAACAGTGTTACTCTGCAGTAACTCCTTGAAGCTAATAGTTTATAAAACAAAATTAGTCTGGAGAGAAAAGCAGGTATTACACATTTGTAAAAGGGGAAGAGGATTTTGACCTCATCGAGAGACATTAGTGAGGAATAACTGGGGGGGGGAATTCTCAAAAGTCTTAAATTGCTCTTTGAAAATGGATGTAGGATCTGTATAGCTGTGATGACAGAACATGCCCAAGTACAAGGAGCTTTGTGCAGCTGCTCCTCGAGGGGCCTGGCAGCCAGGGCTGGGTTTGTCAATGCCCCACGTGTGCTCCAGCAAAGCCAGAACCACCTCAGACAGCACAGAGAAATCTGATGCACCATCAACAGTTTACACACTTAAATCCAGTCACACATCAGCTTTTAAACTTTCTATCACTTCTGAAAGTAAGATTTAGATTCCTGATATGAAGAACTTTTGAAGATTTTCTTCTGCAGCTGAAGCAAGTCAGCAATTTCTGTTTCCTGGGTTGTATGGATCTTGCCTTTGGCTGCTGGGGCCAGTTTAAAAAGTGGCAATTACTGCATTGGGTTTGCAGGACCAGGTTTGGTTGTGAGGGACCACAGGAGTGAGAAGAGTCTGTGAGAAGCTGCCAGAAGTTCCCTCGTGTCCCATGGAGCCAACACTGGCCAAGGCTGAGCCTGTCAGGGGTTTGCTGGAATAACAGAGTTAAGATGGGGAAAACCCCAAACCTGCGCATTTGCAGTTGGTGAGAGGAGTGAGAACATGTGAGAGGAAGAGCTCTGCAGACCCCAAGGTTATATTTTCTCTCCCCTGTCCAGGTGAGGAGGGGAGTGGCTTTGGAGGGCACCTGGTGGCCCCAGGGACACCCTACCCAGGCACTGCCAAGGCAGCACATTTGGACTCTCTGTTTGCCAAGCTGTGGTTTTAGTGGAGGCTCTGGAATGATTGGTGATTTCAGGATGTTGTTTTCTAAAGAAATTGGAAACGCTGGGAAATGAACTCCTAAAATACTCTATAATGTGTGTAACTCTTTTGAAAAGTGTTTTGGAGTATCAGTTTTTTGAGGAGGTGAGCACTGTGCATATTAAAATGATGCCTTTTCAAAGCTCTGAGCTGTTGCTAAAATGTTACAATAAAAAAGTCATTCCCTCCCAAACACATTACCAGTTAATGCAAACACAAGATTTTTTAAAAAGCCATTTCATTCCTTGGTGCTGAGAGCAAGGAAACAATCCAGAGGCTGCAGCCTCATGGCAGTGACCTCCTGGGTGACGCAGTGTTCTCCTGGAGAAGAGCATCGCGCTGGGGCTGTGGCTCTAATTAGGGGACAATAGGCAGGAAGAGTTCCAGAACTTTTGAATGGGGTCAAGAATACCTTTTCCTCAACTAACAAAGGCATTTTAGGGTGGAAGTCATGAATGTTAAACGCCATTTCAAAACAGCATTGGGATAGGATAAGCAACATTTCAAGCACCTGAGATCAAATAAGCAATTGTTTTGTGGAAATTCTTGATCAAAAAGACAGCAGTTCCCTGCCTGCTGCATCACCAGGCTGTGAGAGGGGGAAAGAAGCACCAAAATTCAGGTGTATCTCAGCTTAAAACACTGTACAGACAGGGGCAGCTGCACCCTGCAGGAGCTGAGGATTCATCCCTACCTCCAGCACTACAGGAAACAACAGAAGTATTTTCCTACTTGAGTTCCAGATGCGGGGAGAAAAAAGGATGTTACCAAGGGGAAAATGCAATATGCTGACCATCTGGTGAGGCACTTGCAGGCAGGGTGAGATCTCAGCTACAGGAATGGATCCCCCACATCTCTCTTAGCCAGATTGCCAGGCAGCAGAGATGCAGAAAAGATTTGGCTATTAAGAGGTGCTGTGAAATACTGTGGTGCTTGAGAGGATTAACATAACCAAGTGCAGGCTTCAGCTGCTTGACTCTTTGTATGTTTTGCACTTTAGTAGCATAATGTAGCAATAAATAATGTAGTATTGCATTAGACCATATGTTGAACATTAGCAGGAGTGATGTCACACACTAATTGCTGTGAACAAATGACCTATGATTTCAAATCCACTGTTTCAGAAATGTGTACATTTAACCCTGTTTAAGGTGGGAAGGACCAAGCAGGTCCTTGCTGAGGAGGCTGGCGTGAGGTCAGGCCGGGGTCTCAGTCCATGGGATTGGGATCAGCAGGGTCCCTGGGCAGGCAGAGGCCAGGCTGGGACACAGCTGGAGACCAGCATAGCTCCAGCTTAGCTCAGGCAGTGGCTGAGGGTCCGGGGCTGAACTGAAATGCAGCCTCTGGGTCCTTGGGCTGTGGGCGATGGTCCCAAGGAAGGCTGGGCAGGGCTGTCCTGTGCACCCAGGACCCTGAGGGAACAGCCCAGTACAGAGAGCAGGACTGGAATGGCACTGCCAGGGGATTCTCTCCAGTGAGGAGCTTCCCCATTGTCCAGAAGCAGTTTGGAAGTCACTCCCAGCTGTGCTACCCCTCTGCAGAGGATCTGGTGTGTCAGGTCATGCACAGAATCAGTGGTGGAAGAGACCCACAGGATCACCCAGTCCAACTGTGTGACATTGTTTCAGTTTGACCAGAATTTTACTTTTGCTTACCAAATGGAACTCCCTTTCCAAGCTAACTTTTTTACCATCCCATCTTTGAGAACCTTCCTCGGAGGGATGGGTCAAATTTGGAACACACTGTCAATGCCAAGTTCTCTCCCTTGTGCAATGCAGAGGTTACACTGGTGTTCAGCCTTTAGGTTCTGAAAGCTGTGTAACAAACTAATGTTTACAGACTATCATTCCTTATTTCTCTCCTTGGAATCAGGCACAGCATAGATATTTTTGATAAATTATTAAATATATCCACCTGGTAGTCAGGTTGAGCAGTGTTCATCCTAAAGGCTCAAAAAATAGCACATTGAAAGTGCAGTTTTTACTTATTATGCAAGACTTCTTCTGCAAGCTGAAGTGAAGAGTGGGAGAGGTGGAGATACAATCCCATGTGTTGATGGAGTGATTACTTCAGGAATTCATTTATGTTTGCTAAAAAACTTTATGCAGATTTGTCCAGGTCATTTGGAGCTCTGCCTCTCAACTGTGCACATGCTGAGGATTATGAAACCCCACTGAGTTCTCATCTTCTGAATTCCTTTTATCTTGTTTTCACTTTGGACTGCATCATACTGAAATTTAGTGGGAATATGCTACTTCCCCAACTGCAGAGTTACCATAATGCATTTAACATGGCCTGCATATCAATTACATTCCTATAATCATGGATTAAAGAGTCTGGAACAGCGCATATAAAGAAATCAAGAATTTAGTTAGGTTTTATAACTGTGGGCTTAGAGTCAGTGAGAAATAAAAATGCATGCAGGCTTGGTTTTCCTTCTCTTCCCTTCCTTGGGCAGCTGCCCAAACGTTGCATCTCTGAGTTAGAAAAAGGAGTTGGATTTGGCTTCTGTACAGATTCCACATTCACTGAGCTGCTTTCTTCATTTAGTGAGCGCTCTCTCTGAGCAACACTGGCCACATTCATCTTTATTAGGCTGTAATGGGAGCACTGCACAGGAAACCTTGATCCTGAGCTCTGCATAAAACTGCAGCTTGCAGATGCTCTAATTCTACCAGCTATTAGCACAATAAATTTATAATTGATATATAGGTGTAAGTCTTTCACATCACCTACCTGAAAGCAAGAGTTATGAAATTTAATAAACTGCCTATGTCCTTGGAGCAGTGATCTCCCTTCATGGAGGAGAACAAAATGTCCATCAGTGCTCCTGACAATTACTAGAATCGTTGTTAATGTACTATGAGGAGTAATTCACCATCAGGATAAGCTCTGAGACACAGTAGGCAAATTTAAAATATTTTATTGTGCTAATATTACAGTTACAAGTGATATTTTAAAGCAATTTGCCATGATAATGTCAATGCAGTGCTAAGTAGTTCCTTTTAATGCTGTTCACAGAGAAGCTGATATCCACACAGATGTAGCAAGGCTTTTGAAAGACTGGCTTAATACAAGGGGAAAAGCAAAATCAGTGTGATCCAGCACAGTTGTGAGGAGAAAGATGCTGGGTGGGATTCTGGAAGGGTGTGAGTGCCTGAGACAAAGCAGTGTTGAGTAACAGATGGCAGCCAGGACACACCAGTGACTCCACCACAGAACTGGTGCAGTGCAATTTACATATTTTTCTTTCTAAGAAAAACAGAAATGCTATAAACATATGCAAAAATAGTTAACTATTACCTCCAAGGCACTATTTCACCACATTTCTAGGATATTAAGACAAACTAATCATGTTTCTAATAAAGAAATGCTGGTTTTCCTCAGCACTATGCAAGAGAAGCAGCATCTTCCTGGAGGTGTGTATTTGATGAACTGCAGCACTTATTATTTGATTGATTTAACTATCAGAGAGGTTATAATAATAATAAACCAATTCAAGACATCATTAACTAGCAGAGCATTCGAAATAATACAAATGAGACAATGATTCATGGGCATGTTCAGATTTATTTTTGTGGACTCTTGGGGTCCTTTGGTATTTAGAGCCAGTTTACACAGAATTATGGATGCTTATGTAATGCTGTTTTCTGAGAGAAATTCTTGATCATAACTAGTTTGGAACCAAGCAGAAAACAAAAAGTGCATCTAGAACATCAAAAGGAAAGAAACAATATCTCCATAAGGAGTTAGAAAAATGAAGAAATTTACAGAGAGCTCAGCACAGAGTAAGAGTGGGAACTACCTCCAGCCACCAGATATTGGACAATTAGTTACCTCAAATGTGGTTTGGAAGGCTTTGGGAAAGAAATGGCTCTTTGTTATGGCTTTTGTTTGTGCTCCTTCACCTATGGGTGTCTTTAATTATGCAAATGTGTGCCTTAATACAGTTGTGGAGACAAATATTGGTGATATTTGTGAGTGGTGTGGATGCCTGGGGTAAAGGCTGACTTTTGGGACACATGTGAAGCTGCCATGGGATTAAAGAAATGTAATTTATAAATGCATTCATTTGATTGGTGAAACATCTGAGTTTCCATTGTTGTCTCTTGTAGTCCATATGGGTTTGCCTCCCCACACTGATGGTTTGAGGATCTTTAGCATAAACAAAGACTTTGTAATAATGGCTTCACCATCTCTCCTTCTGACACCGTGCACATACTTTACATCCAATGGGAAAAACTGATCTCCTGCAGAGACTTTGGAAGCCACAGAAGAGGCTCCTCTTCCCCTCCTGAGCCTCACCTGAGACCAGGTGGCCTTAACGTGGCTATTGGAGGTTCCATTCACATTTTCTACAGTTCCTCTTTTTTGCTGCAACAAAGGACTTCCTTTAACTAGGCCACCCATTAATGATCAGATACTTTTATCCTTTCTTGCCAGACACAAACTCTTTTCTCCTATCCATAATATTCTTTGCCTGTTTCTGCTTCATAATCAAGGTAGGCAGTTTTATTAGTTCCAGGATCTAATTTAACATCAAAAGAATCAGACCACCTCTCTGGTGTGGGAATGACTGGCAGACCTGATTCAGGGAGGACATAAGGCACGTTTAGTATTTTATAGAACCAGGTTTTCTGTCTGCCAGCATCGCTGCCTTAAATGCAAGGGGAGCTAAGGGAAACCATGGTGGGTACAAAAGCAACAGTAAAGAGTTTTTTGTGCCAGATCCCCAAAGTGTGCCTGCAGAAATATTTCCTAAGGCAGCTCTCCATCACTGCTCGTGTTAAACCTTTTAAGTCCATGTGTAATCTGGTAAATCTTTTTCATCCAGATAGATGGGTTTGAATGAGAACTCACCCTGCGAGGAAAGACTGGCCTGGAGAAGATAACAGTTCTTATTTGTCATCCTCTGTTATTGTAACCATATTACAGGGGATAATGAAGTGCAAGGGACAGCAATTAGTTGGTGGCAGCACAAGTGATAAGCACAGCACCAGGACTTTCATATACTGTGGTGTGCAACGCAGCCTATTGATTTAACGGCGGCTTTTCTCCCTTTCACTCTCCAGTAAAAAACAGCACTGAGATTTATGTGAGCAGCACCACTTTGGAATACAGATCAGGCTGGAGAGATGCTGAATCTTTGGATGCTCACAGTTTAAAAAAGCCCAGCCTAGGTTAATTCATAAAGTGCTTTCCAAAGGGGCTGGATGCCGTGTGGTCCCCGGTAGGGCTCCTTGGCTTTGTTCCTCACACCTGACTGCCGATTAATCTGCCTTTTAACTGTGCCTGCGTGCAGCCACACATGCTTGGAGCCACCAGCAATGTGTCTCTCTCCAGGCCTCTCCGAACTGGGTCACCCTTCAGCTATTGGTTAGTGGGAAATTATTCCCTTTGAGATTCCCAAGCCACTCCACAGGGCTGACTATTGTCATGTTCTGGCACTGAGATTGTAGAACAGATTATGGGCAATCTGTCAGTTCAGGCTGTTCAAGGAGAGATGAAAAATCAGACACGTGTTGCTCTCACACACTGAGCAATTCAACAAAGACAACAGAAAAAAATATTTTTCTGCATTTATTTTTCCGTTATTATTTCCTATTGTAATATGGCAGGTAAAGCATGAGGTGCACCTTGAATAAAGAGCTCTAATGATGTGTGGCCCTTGGCATTATCAAAATGTTCCTATGGATCTCAACAGAGAATAATTTCAGGTGTCTTGAGTCAGTTTTGTTTTTGATGTTCAGCAGCTTCCACAGACCCTGTGAAGACTGAACCCCACCCCAAAAATCACCTTTGGTTGCACCTAGGAACACACTTCACTTGTCAGGGCTGAGGCCAATCAACTACAGGGTGATGATTCATTTAGATTAGTTTGTAATTAATGTCTCCTGGCACAATTTTAAACCTGAAAATGAGAATCCAGAAGAATTTATTGTTGATCTTGGAAGGGATTTTAAGATAGTTGAAATCATGGTCTTTGAATACAACCAGGCCACCAACATCATAGGAATTCTTGTATGGACTTCCAGAAGTGTCCAAGGTCAGGTTGGGTGGGGCTTGGAGCAACCTGGGATAGTGGAAGGTGCAATGAGATGGTCCTGAAGGTCCCTTCACATCCAAAGCATTCTCTATTCCTCTCTTTCTATCTTGAGTTGTGTAACATAATGAGTTGCAGGCTCTGCCTTGAGCAGGGTATGGCTTTTTTTGGCTTTGGCTCTGAAAAATTATCACCTGCCAGTGAACATGTTTAATATTTTCACCTAATATTGTAGGTTAAAAAGAGAATTGCGTTGGAAATTTCCTTCTGGTAAACAAGCAGTGAGATGACAAATGCCACAAAAAACAACTCCAGTCACTGAAATGCTTAATGTTTTCTAGTCTTGGTTTTATATCAGCTTCCAATTACAACTACAAAGGCAGAACCCCAATGTTGATGTAATTAGAAGACATATAACCAAATTAAGAATTGAACACATATTTCAGAGCTTAGAATAAACAATCCTAATAACCTTTTTAGCCATTAAAGAAGCCTATTTTTTTATTCTAAATAAAGGACATTCTGGCGATGGCTGAACAAAGATGAGAAAGTTGTGGGGAATTTCAGTTAGTGGGATTAGTTAGTTACTGTGGGGCAAGAATTCCCTCCCAGCCCAGCCCTGGTTTAGATGGTTTCTCATGCTGTCTGTTGGCCAGGGCAGTCACTGGCTGGATCCTCAGCTCTTGGATGAAACCAGAAAACAGTCCCATGGATGCTGCACCCCCTGTGCCCTCAGGCAAGTTGTAGGAGTAATGATCCAAAAGGGTTTAGGAGTTTCATTGCAGCAGGGAGGCAGCAGGGGTCAAATCTGTACCAGAAAACCTATAACTAAGTCTGTAATTCTTTTATGGGCAAAGCTGCAGGGATTTCTGCTTGATTAAGGATTGCATGATTGAGGCCAGTGACATTAACAGGCACAATGTCCCGTCTGCATCTAAAATAGTGATCAAACATGACAGGAAAAGCCATGTAATAGCAAAATCCCAACACTTTCTTGCTGGTAAGAGTGGCTGCATGCTTTCCGTCCTTCCCAGCTATATAAATGGGATTAAGTTCTCTTTTTATTTTTTTTTTTTGCCATCGAAAGCAATTTTTGGAACTTCCCTGTAGTATTTAATGCATACCTCTTGCCTGTCCAGGCTCTGCACTTCCCCAGCTTTGTTTGGAGGCTACCTGATCAATAAATGTCACTGCTGAAGTGCTTTGCTAGTTCAGGTATCAGAAATGAAAACAGAAGCTCCAGCTCTCTTTTACTGGTCGTGACAAATTGATTCTTTTTGGCCCACCTTGCATTTCTCTCACTTCATGTGTCTGAAGAGAGGGGCATTTCTCACACCACCTGCTGTTGGGTCAGCCTGAATTCCAAGATCCCTTAAAGATTTGTTATTAAATTTGTCTCGTTCTCATGTAAAATGGGAACTGGTGGGATTCTTATAATTGGAAACCATTTGTGTTTTGGCAGTTAAAAATACTAAAACAGAGACTGTCCATGCAGAATGAACCTGCACTTGTAATTACAATTTGTCCCTGAATACTCAGGGCTGTGCAATTAAGTGAGGAATTATATGCTTAAAGGACCACTTGGACACTTTATGGCCCAATAAAAACATAACTATTCATAAGTACAGGTGTGTATATGTTTGCTTAAAAAGAAACAACAAACAATTATTGGATCCCCAGAGGAACATTTGTTCCCTTCCTCAGGAAATAAGAGGAGTGACTTGTGCTGAAGGAAGGATTTTTATCCTTGCTGCACAAAATCTTACCAGGATTGTTTTCCAATTATTGTTTTGAGCAACAGCACAAGTTCAGCAATGGATTAATCTGAAACTTTACTTGTAGCTCCCTAAAATACATCCACAGTTTATTTTGCAGGCAGTTTTGCTGAGACACAGAAGTTCAGAGAACTTTGCCACTTGGTTTAGCTTCTTTTGCCCCCAGAAGTCCATTAACAAACACTTACAGTTCTTAAGAGTTTGTGACACAGATGAAATGTAGAACCTACATTTCTTCAGAGTCAGTGAATGAACTGAGTGTGCATTTTTGTCTTCTGGAATCTGTCCCTGAGATTTCCAATTCCTTTTGCTTAATTTCTGTGTTCTGAAAGTTTTTAAACTGTCAGCAAAGATGTTTTGCCAGTCTTCCCATTATGGCAGGAACTGAACCCTACTTTCATTAAGGGGTGGAAAGGGATGCCAGTTGGATTTTTTTTTTCCTCAGATCCCATAGGAGGAGGTATGGGTGAACAAAAGCTACTACTGAAAAAAAAGAGAGCAGGTGAAATATTTACTCACTGAAAAAAAAATCAGAAGAGCTTTAGTCATCTATGCAGAACACATACAGCACCTAATTAAATCAGGTTTCATTGAAATTAAAATAAATGGCCTGAATTAATGAATGCAGCTTGTGAGGAACACTCAGCTCCCATTGTGCAGGCAGACTTTACATGAGGTGTTTTTGATAAGACATTTTGGGGGGCAGAAGCTGTCACTGCGTGTTTGTACTGTGGAGAAGAGCAGAGGACAGGACAGAGATCTCTGCTTTGGCACCTGGATGTGTCCCAGCTCCTCTGCTCCCTGCTGGGTGACCTTTGGCGAGCCACATCTCATTTCTGACATTCTCTGAAAGCATTTTGTAGTCTCCTCAGGAGCAGCAATATTTAGGAACAAAGCCTTGTTGTCCCAGTAATGTGTGATTTGCGTGCTGCTTTATTCCACAGGATGGGGCTTAAACAAAATTTATGGGAAATGCTGGCTTGTGCTGGATCTCTGCACAGGAGTGAATCTTACCCAAGATCAATAGAGTCATCCCCAGTCCTGAGGATTTTATGAGTGCCACAGCATAAAGGAATCAGGTCCTTCCCCAACAAAAGCACTATGCCTCTGCCATAATTGCTAAGCTTGGGAATTAGATAAATACTAAATTCTGGGTTTCCAATGTTTTCCATTTCTTTGTGATTATTAATGAAATTATAGCCCTGCTAATAACCATGTGACATCGTGGCCACAGGAAAGGTATGTGGGAATTGTCAGCAAATGCAAGTTTGAGTGAAAAAGGTGCAAGTCCTCACCTGTTGTTATCCTGCTGATTTCATCAAGGTTATACAGTGTTTTCAGGAATGCATGGGAAGTGGTATTTTCAAGTTATTATTTTGATTTTCCATAAGATTTGGCCACCTCTGATGGGCTAGGGGAGTCCAGCACCTCTTCGGCAGAGACTGGTGGAAACAGCAACTACAACAGTGAGTGGTTTCCAGCAAATCCAATGGTTCATGCAGGGTGGTGGGATCTGAGGGAGCTGCTGCCAGCCTGTCCTGGGCGTGATTTCTCTCTTGAATGGCACATAATGCTCTGGACCCCAAACCTGAGGGATGCTGAGGCAGAAACCCAAGGCAATTGAGTATTTCATGCAGTTTCAGTTAACTGGGGTGGATTTTTAAATCCATCCCAAACCTGTGCTTTAGGCAGCTGGATGGATGCAATTTATAGTTCTATGTCCTTAAATGCTGCAGGTTGTGGCACAGGCCTGCCTGGTGCTCACCTGGGCTATCTGACACCTCCAAAACACCCACTGGAGACACGAGACTCCTTCTGCTTCTCCCTTAGTATGGTATTCTGAGGTTAAAGAGATGTTAAAGCTTCTTCTGATCACTAAACACCTCATGGAGTTTTACATTAAACCAGCTCTAGGTCAGTATGTCCTGGCCACATTGCAACTTGGGTAAATCACAGGGCACAGGATTGGATGTTCTGGCTCATTTTATGCATCATCCCCCTCATTCTGTTGTATATCAGTAACACTCTGAGGACCAAATCTTCTGGCATCAGCTGCCTGTGGTAGAGCTGCATCTACTTCTATCCAGAACCACTTTGATCTCATTTCCTTATGCAAAACATCTCCTGAGAGCACTCAGAGCAGGCAGGGAAAAGAGAACCTCAACTGTGTCGGTGTTTGCTCCTTTAATATATTTTGGGATGTGTGTGGGTTTATTTACAAAGCACGTGTAGTTAAATGTCATTGAAAAATATAATTAAAAATCAATTAAGAGACCATTTTAAAAACAAGGGGTTGTAAAAATGGAATTTACAATAATAACCAGACTAAGCATTTGGCATTTACATGTCTGCACCAAATAGCAATTCCCTTGTTAGTTGTGCTTGAGTGACAAGGTGCTCGCTTATCTCCTGGATATAAATTCCAATATTCTTGTTATTGCTGGGACAAATAAATACCTGCATAAAGACTTCTTGCACTGCCAAGTAACACCAACTGATTAAATTCAGACAATTGGCTTTTTGTTCTTTTCTGGGCCCAGTGCCAAAATTATCCCATTGTATGAAGGGCCAGATTTTGCACTCAGCTTATGCTCAGTTGATGCAAGGTAAATACTGGGATACCAATACAAAGCTAAGCACAGAGAGACATTCTGAAATGTTTTCATTACCTGCATATTCTGAATATGCAGAATACATACAAGCAAAAATGGGAGAGTATTTGGCCTATAACACAACATGGTGGTGAAGGCAATTGCTGTGACTAGAGCTCTCCAAGGGGGAGGACATGAGTTGTGCTTGGATCCTGTGAGGTACAGAAGTCCCTGTGACACATTTTGGCTTCCAGAGAAATAACTGGCAATGTCTCCATAAATCCACTGGAATGCCTATATGTACATGTAGAACTCATGCCTGCACACTCTGCATCTGGCTTTGAATGGTAAGAGCTCAAGGACTGTCTTGCTGTGGGATCAAATATTCTAGATTTATAATCAAGCCTGAAGTCTTTTTCTTTGTTAATACTCATCCCCTTCCTCTCCCATCTTCATAGTGAACAGCTGGGGGTATTCCTGAGGTTCTTGTAAAAGAGGTGAAAATTAAATATCTAAAAAGCATGTTAAACATCATGAGCCCATAGGAAATGCTGGATTCAGTGATAATGTCCATCTGTGATGGTTCCATGTTGAAGGGGATGGGGCAGGATTACCCCTGGGAAGTTCTCTGCCTGTGCCTGTGTCCACATCTCTTCTCTTCCTGGCGATACTGAGATGAGTGCTTGGCTCTTCCTGAGTTTTGGAGTCAGCCTGGAGAGCAGGGAATTGTGCTGGAGGGCAAAGTGCCTCTTTGTGGGGTAGGGGGAAGGTTGGTGGTAGCTGCTGTGCTGGGCCATTTCTCTCAGGTGATGGATTAAAGAGGTCTGTGAAGCATCCCACACATCCTGCTTCATTCTGTGCTGATTGGGTTCTCTCCTGTGCCTGGCTGTGGCTTCTACGATTTAGCTCTCATTCCTCATTACATGCACAGACCAAAATGAATCAAAACTCTCTTGAAAATCTGACATTGCAGCCCTTTAGAATTTGGATGATATGGAGAGTCTGTTTCCCCTATTTATGACTAATCAGAGGTTTCATATGTGCCACCCCATGCTCTCATCAGTTCAAGATGCAGAAATCAGCCCCTTTCTTTTCCCATTGCATCTTTCTTTGTCTCTGAAGATCTCCATTAAAATCTTACTGTAATACTCAATCTGCATTTCCCCCAGTTTTCAGATCCATGGATACACTGCAATAACACACTTACACTCGTTTTATGAGGAGGGCTTACTGCAAGTATTTTATTCCATTTTAAGGATTTCTTCCTTCATTTTTTGGTCCCACAATTCAGACCATTCACAGCAGTCGTTGCCTGTGCCATCCCTGCACCCCTCCCAGCAGGCAGCACCCTGGTGCATCCCTCTCCAGACATCTTCCCTCTGATCCAGGCAATTTGTGCTCAGACTTGGATGAATATGGGTTTTTTGTGTTCGCATATGAACATCTGCTTCAAATTCCCAAGCCAAGAAAGACAAGAAGCAAATTAAACTATTTGTTCTTCTTTCTCTCTCTTTAATATCAAAGTCATTCCTTACATGCTCCTTAAGCTTCCACTTTTGATCAGGATATATTAAAAATGGATCTAAACAACTCACATCTTAATCATATTCCTTTGTGAGCAGGGTAAGAGTGAGGAGCAGGGGAGAGAAGCCAAAGCTGCTCTGCTGCTCATGCTCAGCATCCAAGCAGAATCCAACACTTAATTCCCTGCCCTGCCCTGGGAGCAGAGCCCTGCCCTGTCCCTCCTGAGCTGCCCTGTGCAGAGCACGAGGCCTCTGGAACATCCTGCAGCTTCAAATCAATCTCTGCCTGCGCTGGAGCAGCCTGGGAACAATTCCCTGCTGCTCACTGATTTGTGCTGGAGACCTGGAAAAGGGAGTTTTGAGCATGACTCAGACATTCCTCCTTCCCCCTGGGCTTTTTTGCAGTGCCAGCCCAGCAGCCAAGTCTCTCTTCTGGGTGCCTTGGTTGCAAGTTCTCAAAAATCTCTTTAAGAAAATTCTGTAAAGTGTCTTTTAAGAAAAACCAAAGAGAAACTTGAATGTTTTCACAATCCTGTGCAGATTTTGGAAAATATGTCGTTCACTTCAGGAGGAAAACCAGTAAGTTGTGGTGCTGTTTGGATTCAGTCAATGAAAAATCAAAAGAATAAAATAAGGTTTAGCATTTCACAAGAAATTGTTCATTCTACACAAACCTGATTTCATTCTGTGATGAAATAACAGATTTAGTTGCAAGCTCTATTAGAGTAGCTGTGCAAATAAAATGAATTTTTGTGACATGTTTGATTCAGTGCTGAAGGATATTCTGATTAAAAAATCAGCACTGTACAATTATCAACAACATGCATTAATAATTGAATAAAAACTAAATGACAGATCTCAAAAAGCAGCTGTCAATGTGGAATAAACATTAAATGTATTTCTGGTGGGTTTCTGCTATTTCACTTACTCCTACAAATATTTACATTACTGATATAGGAGTAAATATGGAATCACTGCAGCAAAAATTTGTGAATGACAGAAGAACTAGCAGAGTGATGAGTGCTGATGGGCACAGAGTGTTCACACGGAGCCATCTAAACCAGCTGACAAATTATTTTAGCATTTCTAGAGGAAAGCTGGAAATTATCTCCATATTATTGACATCCCTGCCCATGGCAGGGGGTTGGAACGAGACAATGTTTAAGGTCCCTGTGAACCCAAACCATTCGGTCCTTCCCAGCCCAAGCCTTTCTATAATGTCTGGGATTCTCTTATTCCCTGCAAGGAGCTGTGCTTGTTTTTGTAGGCAGTGAAGGCTCTGGGAACTGAAAGATCTGCATGTCAGTCAGGAAATGACAGAGTTTGCCAAGCAAAGGCGCCAAGGAAACGGGAGCTTTGTCCCTGGGCCAGGTGATTTTCTGCCTCCGAGGTTAGCTGGAAATTCCATATCCCTGGAATGCAGCGCTCCCACACCCCGGGCTGTGCCCAGCCCCACGCTGGGATGAGCCCTGAGCGGCAGCAGAGCAGCGCTCGGGGCACTCTCGGGCTGACCCTGCCCCGCTCCCCGGAGTTTTCCAGCTCTAGCTGGAACTAATGAGGCCGAGGAGACAGGAGGGGCAGGATGAGAGCAGGATGAGAGCAGCGCTCCGCGCACCTGCCTCCCTCTGCAGGAGCCTCTGCTGCTGCGGCGGAGCCGATCTCTGGGCACAGACGCGGGGAAGAACAAATGCGATCCCTTTTCTGCTGAGGAGGTATCTCAGAGGTGAGAGGGCAGCTTGAGAGGAGCCTCAAATGCTTGTGAAGACTCCAGAAATGCAGCCCTGGATTATTTCCAGAAATAAAAAGAATTGGCACCTCATTTCCATGTATCTGAATTCAGTTCAGTGTTTTGGTTTTAACACAGAGTCATCTTAGGTCAGTGGGAAGATTTTGATTTTTTAGTGAGGTTTATACTGGGCTTTGCAGCCTTGCTTGCCACAAACCCTTCCCTTTCCCTGTGGCTTAAGGACACTGAGGAATGGAGACCTTCATCCTTCAGGGAGACATGTAACTATGAGATTTTTTTTATACTTCTCCTTGTGCCAGCTCAAACTTCATGGATAATTAAGATCTGCTCTTCCTTGTGCTCTCAGTTGGCCGTCTGTCACTGACACTAAAAACTCTTGGAACAGGAATATTACAAAGCTTTGGGAAAGATCTCACCATGCCCTTAAAGGGGTGTGAGGTTTAGTTGGCAGCTGTAGAAATGGCTTTGCTTTATGGACTTCACACGCTATAAAAAGGCAACTCACTACCCACAGTCTTAATTAGAGTACTCTGGACTGTTAAGGGGGATGTGGGAGCTTTGTCCAAGCCAGACAGAAATCAGCCAGTGTGACTCTTATCTAGGATGCAATTTTGGGAATAAAGTCTCTCAATTTGGATATTGTATTCCAAAAACATCTACTTGCAGTAAAGTATCAAAATAAGACATTTTGAGTCTCACACACAACTCATACCTTTTCAGAACAGTGCAGGTCTGGGAGTCTTTGAGCTCCCACAGGAGTTAAATAATGATATTTATAATCATTTGTAAAGCCATTCCCTTGAAGGAGTGACAGGAATGAGCCTCACATCTCTTACAGCACAAACTTCCTAAGTGGGGAATGAAGGGAGTTAACATCTTCTCATGATTTATATCCTGATTTCTGATTCCAGAGTCACATTGCTGTAGCTTGCAAGCCAAGGGATCGTGACAGCAGCTCAGGCCTCCTTTTTCTGAGGACTCTGTGGGCATCTAATGAATTCACTGTGAATCTCCCACTGTCTGTTTAAGGTTTGACTCTAAATGGCAAGATCAGTCTTTGTCTCTCCTTCTACTGGGGAGCTTAAAGCAAAGTTCTCTGAACAGTGAGGACTGAAATAGCTGAACACAGCAAAGAAACCTTTCTCAGTGAGCTGTCTGACATCCATCCCCTCTTCACAGGTACTCTGCAGGTCAATAATACCTCCATGAACCCAGAAAGCAATCTGCCAGACAGCTTCATCCTTACACCTCCTCCATCCCACACTGCCTTTTGGCTTTGAATTGCTGTGGTTCCAGTCAGTCTCTCCTTCCTCTAATAGGCAGACATGAAGTTGTCATCTAGAAAAACAGGAGTTACAGGGAAAATCTGCATTTTGAGTCACACAAACTCATCCAAATCTTTCCAAGCTCATCCACTTCCAGTGTTAATGAGCTGCTGTGTGACACCTCATGGGTACAACATCCTAAAACATGGGGAGAAGAACCTCCTTCAGCCCAGGAAAGGCCCCTGGGAGCAGGCAGACAGGAGGAGCTGCTCAGCCTGTGGGCCACAGCAAGGCTGCAGAGGCTGCAGTTCCACCTTGCCTTGTAATCTTGTAAGATTTATTTTCAGATCTTATCAGCAATTCACTGTGGGCTGTTCTCTGCTGAGCAAAATTCATCCATCAATCTCCTGGCATGGCCACATTCCAGCCTACACCGAGGTGACAGTTCAGTTGTGCTAATGATCAGCCTCACATCCACATCCGCATTCCCCCTTGGTCTGATTCTTCTTCTCTTATGATAATTTAATTGATTGAGCACACTGGCTTCTAGTCAAGAAGCTCTTCTCAGCTTAACTCTCAGTTTAAAAAAATCACTGCTCAACATCTCTATAATTAGAGTTAGTTGCTAAACCCTGTATCCAGGTTTATGAGAGGGACATATCTTGAACTGATCAAATCAGGGATTTAAGCAAAATGTCCTTGATCTATGTTTCACAATTCGTTAATGTCTTCTACTTTGGGTATTTTTCCCTTTTTTTGGTGTTAAATATAGCTGGGTTAGGAAGGTTCATGTAGAATCAGGACAGTTAGGGGTAATTTTTTATTCATATCCCTGTTATTGTTTGGGGAAGCTCAGTAGGGTTCATTAATATTGCATTTCCAATGAAAAGGCACTCAAAAGCCAAACAGTTCAATTATATTCTGAAGCTGCAATGCGATACAAAAATGAGCAGTGCAGTGATGCTGTCGTGGTTTGAACCAACTGCTCCTGTCCGTAGTCAACAGCACCACTCCCCTCTTCATTCCACAGGGCAGCTGTTCCACAACACAAACCAAACCAAATCTGGGGGGTTCATCTGGGGTTTTGTACTTGAGTAAGGTTCACTGAGAGGCTCAGGAAACAAAAGAAATCTTTGGAGTGACAGAGTTTGACTGATCCTATGTGCTGACCCTTCCATGAAGGTGTTTATTTGCAGGAAATCTCCCACTGCAGGGATGGAACTGCAGCTGCTGGAGCAGGGGAGGCTGTGCCAAGCTCCCTGTTCTGCTTTGTATTTGCTTGATCCAATAGAAGCATCCAGAATGTGATAATCTTCATCCAGAACTACATAGAATTATGAAATATCCCTTTCTGAACCTGACTGTTCCCCTTCAGCCTGAAGGGGAGAAGGTTCTGGGGAGACTTCTCTGAAGCCTTAAAGAGGGTTATAAAAAAGAAGGAAAGTAACTTTTTACACTGATAGATGGTGCTAAGACAAGGGAGACTAGTTTTAAACTAAAAATGAGAGAGATTTAGATTGGGTGTTAGGAAGGAACTGCTCCCTGTGAGGGTGGGCAGGCCCTGGCACAGGTGCCCAGAGAAGCTGAGGCTGCCCCTGGGTCTCTGGAAGTAAGTGCCCAGGGCCAGGTTGGACAAGGCTTGGAGTAGCCTGGGACAGTGGAAGGTATCCCTGCCCACGGCAGGGGGTGGAATGGAATGATCTTTAAGCTCCCTTCCAACCCAAACCATTTGTGATTCTGTGATTATTCCCTACTTCTCTGAAAGAGAGAGTGAGAACTTGTAATTGATTCCAGTGAAAGTGAAATCATGCTTTATATGCAGAGGCCTCTGATTTTCCTGATGCAATGGGATCTGGTTGCTCAAAATGATGATACATTAAAATTTAATGTTTTGGAAGTTTTATTATTTTTCTTTATAGGAAACACCAAAGTAAAATTTGATTTTGCTGGATTTATGGCTTGATCACTCACCCTATTAAGAGTAATGATTGCACTCTCTGACCTTGTAGGGCACCAGCTATGAAATTTGAGATGATGGCCCAAACATTTTTGCAATACAACTCTTGGCTAGTGCATGACAGGCTATTGACTGAAATACTGTCAATGCACAAATGAGATTATAACCAGAGAAGGTCTTGATTGCTTTGGTCTGTTATTCAATACCCTCTTCTATCATAAGCAGCTTCTTGGCATTTTTTTCAGGCTAACGCAGATCTTCCTTCCCTGACAAATGACACGAGTTGATTGCACAGACAGACTCTCTGCTGCAGTTTTTTTATCTGCAGAAGACTTATCTCTAGCAGGACTCTTGCACTTGGTGTCTGCGCTGCTCAAGTCCTGCACTCTGTAAGAGCCTCTCTGAGCCTCGTTGGCTGCTCAGCACTGCAGAAAGTCTGATCTGGCTGAGATGGAGAGAGCAGGAGCAGCCTCACGTCCTACTGGGGCAGCGTTCCATGGCTGGGGAGGGAAAGGGTGGCTGGAGCACTCAGTTTTCATTTCATTTAAATGAGCACAATTGCTTTACTTCCCCCCTAGGTATAGCAATTATTAAGAATTTATATTGCTATTCATGCTGTATAATAATGAACAGAAACTGGGTTTGCACTCTTAACCTTTGCTGTTAGGTAGAAATGGAGAAGCAGCAACAGTGACTCTTATGAGACCAGATAGATCTGCACCATCACACTCACTGCCTCCTTTTATGCTTTGGGAGACAGAGAGTTTGTGCTGTATCATCTCTGGATGTCCCCACTGTGAAAAATAACTAGTTAATGCATTTTTTACTTTCTTCTGTATGTTTCCAAAATAAATCTATTCATCACTTAAACAAACCCACCCAGCATTTCTCATGTATTCTGATTTTTCAGTTCAATATTGTTTGTATTTAAATATAAATATTGTTCAAAATGTAGCATTAATATTTTGCCTACTGACAAGCAGTTCTGTATCTTATTAAAATTTAAACAGCCATTATGTACATGAAAGTTTTTTTGTTGTAGTTTGCAAGGTGCTATAACAATAATTACCCAAGTGCATCAATCATTTTTCATTGCCTCATTTGTATCACGGGGATAAGTAGCTCCAATTAAAACCCCATTTTACGTAAATAGATATGGTTTGAATCAAACCACAGTCTGTTTCCACTTCTCAAACGCTGGCCATAGGATATCTTTTTCATTATTCAAAATGTATGATGTGTACTGCTTATCTTTTTGTGCTTAAAAAGGCATAAGTCTGCAGGCAGACATGCCTTAGTGCAGGTTTGGCAGGGAACAAATAATTGTTACTGTAATTATCTATCAATTTTACTGTTCCAAATATTTTAGCCAAAAAGCTAACTAGTATAATCACATGTTTATTCCTGACACATTATAGTTTGAGTAAGCAGAACTGAAAATGTTTAATATGAATTAACAGCTTCAGGAAAAATTATAATTTTTCTATTACTCGTGATTTCCCCTCCACCATGGCAGCTTTTCTACTAAATGTGCTCGTATTGTCACTTATTGTGGAAAACCAAATGAGGGGAAACTTGGGGAATTATCTTCTGCTCCACTGTGATTAACTCTGCAAGGAAACAAATCAGACTTTCCCTTTCCCAGCTCTGCCAGAGGCTGGTTCCATTCCCAGGCTACAGCTCAGGGAAAGGAATGCTCTGCCCTCTGTTCCCTCTGGGAATGGTGGGACGCCTCTGCCTTCCCAGGCTGAGGCAGTACCACCCACCTTGGTTTTTCTTCTCCCCTCTGTACTGGTTTGGCTCAGCCTTCAGATCTCATCATTTTTCCTTCCAAACCTGGAAATGTCTTGGTTCCAGAGGGTCAGTTCAAACCCAGCTGTTCCTGCAAAGCCTTTGTACACTTTCAAAGCTGGAATGTTCAAATTGCAAATGGATCAGAATTCTCTGTGCTGCTCCACACAACTTTTAATATAATTTCTGCAGAATCTGCAACTCCATGAGCAGAAAATTGCAGAAATCTCAATGACTCCAGCAAAAGGGCTAAACAGTAGTTTAGGTCACAGTATGCCTTATCTGTAAATTCCCTTTCTTTTCTTAGACCAATGCTCTGCTTCTGGAGAAGCTGGGGGACAGCAGTGACACTTGAGAGAGCCCAGGCTGTACCAGGTGTTGATGGCCTGGACACTCTACAGCCTCTGGGAGCACCATCAGAGGGGAGCTACGGAGTAAAATGAGGGAAAAAAAACTGAAATAAGACTGGAAATTCAAACTGAGAAGAGGTTTGGCTTAGCTATTAGGAGGAAATTGTTCCCTGTGAGGGTGGTGAGGCCTGGCACAGTTTCCCTGAGAAGCTATGGCTGCCTCTGGATCCCTGGAAGTGTCCGAGGCCAGGCTGAACAGGGCTGGGAGCAGCCTGGGACAGTGGAAGGTGTCCCTGCCATGGCAGGGGTGGTACTGGGAGCTTTAAGCTCCCTTCCCACCCAAGCCATTCTCCAATTCTGTGATTCTACAAAAACTGCAAGACTCAGGCTCAAAAATATCTTAAAATCTTTATCCGGATATTTCAGCACATGCTTAAAGAGACATTTTGGGGCTGTCCAAAATGAGGACAGATTAGGAACCTACACCAAACGATTTAGCTCAGTTTTACAAGGACTTTTCTAACTGCTGCCTTTTTGCCTCAAATCAGTGTGTCCCACCTTCATGTTCCTGCTGCTCCTGCTATGACTAAACCCCTTATTTGTGCCATGCTGTAATCACCAGATTCCTCCTCTGGAGTGCTGAAGCAGTAGATAATGTCTGTGTTTTTATTTGTCAGGTCAGGAGCACCAATTCATAGCTCAGGGATCATCAGCACCGTGAGCTGACACCAGAGTCTGTCCAGCTGCTGTTTTCTTACAGTCACACAACAGAAAATCGATGGTGTCAGGAACACTGGGATAATTCTACTGTTACAATCAATACATGCTGATTAAACCAGTTGTGTCTGTTGGGTAAATTTGCTGCATCATAATTAGAATTATTAATTAAAAATAGGAAATCAATTGACACAAATTAAGCAAAAAAAGAAATTTGCTTTATTTCTTTGACACTCTCTCCAGAGGCCTCAATAACTGTGACAACAGGGACGTGACCGAATGGCATTTGTCAGTTTTTTAATGCTGTCCTGAGTTTTAAAAATTGACTTATAAACCCTGCTAATGCTGCTCCCAGGAAATCAGACAGGAGATGTCTTGTGTGCAAGAAGCAGCTATTTATTTTATTACAGTTAGTCATTATTCCCTGCCTATCCAGGAGTAAAAAGCAGGAGTCATGTGCGAGGCACTGGGGAGGGGAAGCAGCTGAGGAACGAAAGCCTTGGGGAGCAAGATGAACTCATCCCCTTCCCATGTTGTTTTCTGTTTTCAGATAACAAGGATAAACAAATTGATCATTTCTGTGCTGGTTCTAATGGGCTTCTCATTGCTGCCTACTTCCTATAATGTGCTGGTGACCTTCATTATTTTCAGGGACACATTATGTGGGACACTAAGGCAGGGACCGCAGGAATTCATGTGCTCTTTCATTCAACTCTTTATTTTCCTCTCTGTTTTTTTGAGATTTTGTGTAGCTGGGTTTTTTTCTTTCTTTTAACCTATCTCAGTGTTCTTTTCCTACATACTCTTTCTCCTTGTTTCTGCCTACTCTTAATGATTTCCCTTTTCCTATCTAGTACTTTCCATGCCTTGTTTTCTTCCCCCCATTCTGCTTGCACACATGAAAGCAGGAAAGTGCAGGGTTACTTTGGGTCTTCATACTCTTGTGTTTTGCTCAGCTACAGCCAAATACTTTCTCTGATCTTTCACACCTATGAAAGATGTGAGGGCAGAAAGGACAACTGGTTTGGGTAAATGTGTGACTGGTCACTGCTGGTACTGGTTAATACAATGTTCTTTTAGTAATCATTGGTGGCAAACTGGGACTGTGCTGTTCAGCCTGGAGAAGAGAAGGCTCCAGGAGAGCTCAGAGACTCTTCCAGAGCCTAAAGGGGCTCCAGGAGAGCTGGAGAAGGACTTGGGATGGAGGGACAGAACACAGGGAATGGCTTCCCACTGCCAGAGGGCAGGGCTGGATGGGATATTGGGAAGGAATTGTTCCCTGGGAGGGTGGGCAGACCCTGGGACAGGGTGCCCAGAGCAGCTGTGGCTGCCCCTGGATCCCTGGCACTGCCCAAGGCCAGGTTGGATGGGACCTTGAGCAGCCTGGGACAGTGGAAGATGTCCCTGCCCATGGCAGGGGGTGGATGATCTTCAAGCTCCCTTCTAACCCAAAGCATTGCAGAAGTTTATGATCTCATTCATCCAGCTTTTCTAGTCCTAAACTTGTTTTTTAAGGTGTTTTACAATAACAGTATTTCATTGACGTGTATTTCCAAGACCAGTCAAAAGTAAGAGCAAATAAAAACGTCTTTAGTTTAAAAGCCAGGACAGATTGAGTGGTTTGCACAAGAATCAGGAAAAGCAGAGTTGTTAAAAGTCCCAATTCCAAAGACTTATGGCCATGTCTCAGGCGGGCTCAGCAAGCTGCCAGTTTGGACCTCCCTGGCAATGGAGAACATACAGAAGCAGGAGGATCCATCCACTACATCTGAGCACAACTGTTGAGTACCTTAAAATTAAGCTGTAAAACCTGGGCATCAATAAAAAACTTTACAGCACTGGTGTAAATAGTGTAAAATAAGGTGGATGTACTCGAGCAGTCAGAACCTGAGAGGGGAATTCTGGCAGCTCTGCTCAGGGTGAGTTGTGCTCCCAATGGGAAGTAATAAAGAGCTCCCACGAGGAAAATGGTCCCATAATTGAGACTTGAGAAAACAAGGACTTGGATCAACAGCTTCAAATCTTTTTTACTAAGATTCCACCTGGCAGTGTTTTGTGGGCAGCAGCCCGTCGCTCTATTGCCAGGACAAATCTGAGGATAAATCAGGTTATAAGGCTACACTGGGAAAACGAGTGGTGGCTTTTGCTTTCCTTTCAGTGGGCTGTGGATCAGGGCTGTAATTAGAGTTTCTGCTTTATAAATCTTTGTTGCAGCATTTGTCACATGTCAAGGCTGTGGCCCTGCTCCACCATGGGTCCTGTTGCCATAAGTGAGATGTAAACAGTCATCAGTGGGTCCTCTGAAACTGCAGGGCAGGCAGGAGCAAGGGCAAGGTTATCTCTCAAGGTGTAGCCATGATGAGTTACAATTACTGTTTTTTCAGAAGCTTTGAAAATGGAATTAGTTAGCTTATGCATAAAAGTGCTTGTTGTTTCTTGGCAGTCAAGTGGTGTTTTGATTTTTAATGAAATTCACAGTATTTGCATTATGAGGTTATAATTATTTTTAAGTCCATGGGTCTAAGAATAAGCCTGAAGTCTTTCGGCTGATTCAAGGGAAAGTAACACTAGAAAGCTGTGTTCACCTCTGACATACTTAAAAACTTGAAAAAAATACTGTTATCACCTGTAAATTGTTGATTTTAGAGCCCTGCTTTTAAAAATGTACAGAAACTGATCCCGAAGTTGGAAAAACTGAATCCTTGCCCAGACTGCTGTTAGAAAGTTGGCTTTAGCTCTTTACACAGCTCCTTTTGTATTCCTAGGAAGGAGCAGGTAACAGGACATTGGTTTCAACCATGACCAAGGCCAGAACCACCACAGCTGAGAATGAAGAGATTTTTTATGCAGTTGCTAAAAAAATGTTGCTGTGTTGCTTCTAGCTCAATTCAGCTGCTACCAAGGATCCTGTGATCCACTGACCTGCTGGGTTCAGGAATCACAGAGTTGTGAGATAGACTCTGGAAGGAGCTGATTGAATTGCCATGTTTACTGCAGTTTCTCAACAACTTCCTTGCTTTGCTAGCAAATTTAAAAGGTTAAAAATGCAGATTTTTAAAATTATGTGCACCTGTGTTCTCAAGTCTCAGTGGGAAGTCACCTTCTTCAGCTTTTAAGTGCACAGACCCAATAATTTCCACTACCTTGATCCTGATCCCCCAGTTTAATTTTCTGTGTGCCTTTCAAGAGTCAAGGATAATTTTTGGGCTTATAATGTTGCTTTCGATCTTCCTTCTCTCAGATCTGCCTAGGAATGAGTGAAATGAGTCAACAGTAGAGGTTTTTTTAAGCCTTCTTCAAGTTTTACACCAGCTCCCTGACAGAAAATGTTAGCATTCTTTTAGTTTGACAGAAATTAAGGATGTGCCAAACAGAGGAGTGTGCATAGATGGGAGTTGCAGAACAATTTCCCCCATTTGCTGGCTGTGAGGTCTCTATAAGGGCAAGTCCTTCTGGTGCAATATGAACTTAATTCATTTACTTGTAACAATTTTAATTAACAAATACTTGAAGAAACTCCAGCAGTCTGTCTGTGGAGTTTTACAGCCTTTTGGATCCCTTGCCTTGCAAAAATTCCAATTGTGCAACCCTGGCAATCAGCAGGGAAACAAAACCTACCAGGTCCCAGCACAGTCTATGGAAAATTTCGCAGCAAACATCGTGTGACTTGGTTTGGTTTGTTAGAGAGCAAGTGGGGGAGCAGATCAGCACAGGTCTGTAAGAAACACTGCCAGGGTTAATGGGGATGGAAGCAAATGGAGAGAAACAAACCTGGAGAATCCCAGATTTCCTTAAAGAGAGTGGTGGAGCTGGGACCTGGAAAACCAGGGGGGAGAATCCCAGGAAGTGTCACTCAGTGTCTTAGCACTGGCTGAGCAGGATGGAGGGGCTGGGTCCCTTCCCCAGGGTGTTCAATCCTGCACCAGCCACGATGTTCTTTGAACCAACTTTCCACTTTTTAAACACTGCAATTGATGAGAAACAGAAAAATACTTTCTTAATTAATCTCTGTATACATTAAATAGTCATTTTCCATCTGTTTAATTCAGCACAGGACTATAAATGTGAAAAAATATACTGTAAGGTACTTATAGCATAAATTGACACTTTAGATCTTGGAGCTGTCCTATCTCAGTGCTATCACTCCCTTTCTGGGGAGTTTTGTAGTTTAATGTAATTTGACTGTCTCAGTTTCCCTTCTATGAAATGGTGATTAAATACATTTTCCAGCTCATAGATGGACTCTGAGAGTTAATCAGTGTTTGCATGGGACTCTGGTCATGGAGGCAATTCTGTTAAATGTGCAAAACCACATTTACATACCTACGGACCCTATGTGTTCTGATCTTACTGCACAGTTTAGAATCCAAATAGTTGCATATTGTCACTTTTTATTACACCAGCATACTTTGAATTTTCTTTAGTAATGTACTCTGAATAATTAATCACTCAACTAATAATTATCCATTCCAAATAAAACAACTTGATTACTAAGCCTGATGAGGAAAATCCAGTCAGGAAAGAACCCTTTCAAAAACAACAACATTCTGCAGATATCCTTAATATTTAAAGAGTAAGCTATATTTAGTAATTCTTCTGAAGCAGAGGAGAGGAACGGATGCTAATTTCCTGTGTCATCAGATTTGTGCATGTGTGTCAGCAGCATTCCTAAATCACCACCTACCACAGAGTCACCATCCTCACAGGCATCAGGAATATCCAGTACTTCCCTGGGTTGTTCCTGTTGTGGGCTCGGGCCTCCTTCTGCTCATTGATTATTTAATATTGGGGGGGTTGGTGTTTGCTCTGCAGGGAGCAGGGCACCTTCCTTAGCCAAGGAACAGCAAAGTTGTGGAATCAGTGCCATTTTCCAGGTGGCACTCACTTAACCCACGGAGGCCAGCCCTTATCAGAGATGATTACAGATGATGGAGAGAAAATCCCTGCCTGCAAAGGGCACTGGGGTGAGCCCGAGGTGCTGCTGATGGCACTGTGCAGCATGGCCAGTGACAATTTAGGTGATGGCCTCATCAGACAACCTCTCTTTCACTGTGGTTTTTTTAAGGTATGTCTCTGCTGCCACAAGGAGAATGTAGAGATCTGAGCCTTAAAGGGAGTCTGGCATTTCAAACCTTTAATGCACAGGTGCTGTGCTCTCTTCCAGCAAAACCCCGTTCACTTCTCTGCTGCCATCCAGCCAGGAAGTCACGTGTGTCTGGTTTGCTTTTTCCTTCTCAGTGGTAGTTGTCACTAAAAAAAGGGGAAATTAAATTAATCCAAGGCTGAAGCTCTTCAGCTCTGGCTGCAGCTGAACCCCCAGGAATTGACACCTCGAGCCTGGGAAGTGGAGCTGCTGTGTGGATTTTCCTGGTTTCTGTGAGGCTGACCCATGGATAATGCTGAAGGCACCAACAGGTTGTTTGTAAACAATGAGGAAAAAACATGTGGAGTGATGATTTAGTGTTTCTGCCTGCCTGACACTTGATGGCTTAATGCAGGAATCCACAATGGGGAAACTGTTCCGAAAGCACCGGCTTCCATATGGCTGGGATTTTGTCAAAACATTTCAGCTCACTACACCCGTAACTGATTGTGAGCATGAACAGTTTTGATCAGCCTGTTTTTCAGAATGTAAAACAGTTTAAGAATTGTCTGTTTTTAACATCATAACAAAAAAGTTTCACTTCCCAGTTTAGAGCAACTTCTGCTTTAGAAATTGGCATTAATTTATGCTTCTGTGAACAACATTGGAACATGTTGGGAAGTCAAAATAAAATATCAAGGTTTAGACATCCAATCTCAATAATTTATGAGACAAGACTTTCTCGTCCTGCCTGGCTCTCCAGAAGGAAACCCAAGCCCCAGTGGTGGGCAGAGGAAGCTTTAGGGACACAGGCAGAGGTGCCTGAATGTTCTGCCCAGCACTCGGGGCTGGTGCTTTGCCTGCTGAGGCTGCTCTGCTCTCTCAGCATTTGCATCCTAAAGAATGCAAGTGGTGCAGGAGAGCTGCAGCACTGGTGCAGTCTAAGGAGGACACTGGAATTTTTCTGCTATAAACCTCTCCTGATGCTGGGCCCTGTGCCCTCTGCCTTTCCCAACACACCCAGGGACACGCAGGCTTTGGCTCCTGGTATTTTATCTGCGCAGTATTTGTCTGCCTCATTATTATCTCTTTATTAAAAGCACATCTCACATCTCTATGTCTGAGTGATGTAAAAAGAGAGTGTAATATTCTAATGTTTCAGTATTTTTTGCCTTTTTTCCCACCAGTAGTTTCAGACTTGCTATTTTCTGTTGGTAAATATCAGAAAGGTTTTGCATGGACTGTGCTGAGTCTCGCAGTGTGTTTGGATGAGTGAACGTTCCAGTTTTTACTGGGTCACACAGGGCAAGACTTTTTTACAGAATTGTTTCTTTTTCTATGCCTAAAAGGGACATTGCTATTAATGGTTTATAAGAGAAAGACAGCAGTGTATTTAAGATATCTTGAAGACATTAGGTAACATTAAAGAGCCATGTGAAGGTTCAAGTATGCCTAGAAGAAAAGAGAACAGCAAGTAGCTGGTGTGGATACCTGCACACAGCTTTTTGCAAGCCTTTGAACTGTTTTAGATCTAAAAGACACCCCTTTTTCAAAGGCCATTGGGCTTTCTGCTGCTCTAATTCTCTCTGAATGTCTGTAAGTAACAGAATTCACACTAGAAAAAGGTAAGATTTTTCCTAGATTCAGATGCTGGGGCAGAGCATCCTTTAAGCTGATATTGTTCGGCTGAAGAGCAGTGCACAGGTGACCCAGTGATAGGACAAGGGAGAGAGGTTTTAAACTAAAAGAGGAAAGATTTTGCTTAGATGCTAGGAAGGAATTCTGCCCTGTGAGGGTGGGGAGGCCCTGGCACGGATGCCCAGAGAAGCTGTGACTGCCCCTGGATCCCTGGGAGTGTCCAAGGACAGGCTGGACAGGGCTTGGAGCCACCTGGGATAGTGGAAGTTGTCCCTGCCCATGGTGGGGGGTGGAATAAGTTCTTGAAGGTCCCTTCCCAAACCATTTCAGGACTCTATGATTAGTCATTAGGAGGGAATTGAAGCAAAGAGAATAAAAAGTGGTTCTTTTTACTCTCCAGCTATACTGTTGGAAATAAAAGCAAATACCACAATCCACAGTGTTTACTTGGTGTTTCAATATCAACACAATAAAATAAATTGCTTATTGACCATCTTAAAAATGACTGATGAGTCAGGGCTGCGAGTTATGTTATGCATGAAGGATGTGCTTATCCATCCACTTGAAGGGGAAATTTTATAGTACAATTTGCAGCTGCTGAGGTGGATACAGCATTTCTTTCATATCCATGTCCCCACTGCTTGGCCAATCCTGACCAGCAAATCCAGGTCTCAATTCTGCTCCTTCTGCTCAGCAGCTGCAAGAGAAGGGACACATGCCTGCGTGGGAAGGACAAGGAGAAGGAACATCCTCTAGCCCTTGTTGTAGTGACAAGAAGCTTTTCTCCTTTAAGCACTGCTTTAACTGCAAATAAAGAGATATTGCCTATCTGGCAAAACATCAGCAGGGTGACCTTCGACAAGGCTGGGTTTGTGCTCTGTGGAAAACAAGGAGCTGAGCACGTCTCCAGAGCTTGGCTGCGCAGGGCTGGTCCCACTCCATCCTCTGCAGTCACACAGGGTGGAAAGGTGACTCCAGGGGTTGGATCAGGTTGCTTTCCACACGCTGGATTCCCCAGGATGAACGATGAAGTTGTCGTGGGGCGGATGTGACTGAAGGGCAGCCAGCCTGGGCAGCCTCCTGCAGCTCCCAGTGGCCCTGTGGGTCTGCTCCAAGCTGCATCAAAGTCAGCTGGAGTTACTGAGCCCAGGAGGGGTTTGCTTCTGCTCCCACAACTGCCTTGGTTGTTTATTTAGATTATTTAGAGTAGGAAGAAGCCCATGTGGATATTGCATGTGGCTTTTTTACACCAGGCACCACTGTTGTGTCAACAGCTCTAAATCTCCAGGGACAGAGGCCTCTCTGAGCAACTCTGCTGCCACCACCCCTGAGCCCCTCCAACACTAATTTCTTGAAGGCTGCATCTCCTCCCTGTCCCTGTCCTGCAGTGTTTTAGGCATATCTGGTATATTTCTACCCCTTCTGGTAGGCAAAACTGATTTTACTTCTGTACAGAGGCATTACCAGAAAATTTCATTACCTAGTCAATGAAAACATCTAAAGTCCATTACAGATGTTGAGAGAGAGAATGTTTTACCCAGTTGGAAGACTGAATTTGGGAGTAAGTTACTTGCAGATATTATTATTACAAGCCTGTCCTAGACAATAATAATGAAGTATTGGTGGAAGTTTTGCCAGAGCAAAGACTGCTGGGTTTCATACAGAGGAAAGATAGTATCTTCATTTAGTTTTATTAGACTCTTGATACTCTGCCCATGTATTTTTTAATTCACCACAGTAAAATTCTAATTAAAGAACAGACTTTGCCTCCCATTAATATGACACTAAAAAGAAAACATTTTAAAGAATGCAGCATCTTCTCCACAAAAATTATAATGAGAAGACAAGCTGCCAGTGTTGTATAGAATGTTGTCGCTCCCTTATGAAGCGTTTCATGATTTTAAACTCCTTGTAAGATCCAGAGTGTCAGTAGAGTTAAAGGCTCATTAAACAGAGCAGTAATTTCTACAAAAAGAAATAGGAAATATTTTCAGGTTTTTTTAATGTTCTAATTTTCACTTCTTTTGAAGCATCTGTCAAAATAACTCTTAGTAGAAATTCTGTAAGCGCCACACTTGAGATCTGTCAGGAGTAGAAGTTGTTTCTTCCTTTTTGCTGGTTCCAAAATATATTGAGTTCATTACAGGATTTTATGAGGCTGACATCCAAATACTTAACTTTTCTTTGACTTGGAGTGATTTTGTTTTCATTTATCCAAAAGACAAACCTCCTGCTAGGTAACTGTTGTAAGCATTCTATGGAATATCGTAGGAACGTTCTTTAAACAAGAATTACTTTGGAAAGCAAATGCTTCCTCAGAGGATACTAAATAAACTGCAGGTTCTCAAAAATGCTGAGCCTGAGTTAGGTACCACATGTTGGAGAGTCAGTGACTAATGAGATCCTCATCCAAGATTAAATCAGGGCCCAAATCAGCCACATGTTCTGTAACTGATTCAGAGCAGGAACTTCAGGGAGAATCAGCAAAATCTTTCTTGAAGGAGAAAATCTGTTCTCCTGTCCTTAAGAAAGGAAAAAAAAAACCTAACAAAATGAGATTGATTTCCTCCTGTGAGTAATAATTTATTCATTTGGGGAAAAATCAGCTGATGTTTCCTTCCCAACTTTCCATTTCTACCTGATGAAGACTGATCCATAAACTGGGAGGATGAGACTGATTGCAAGTCCTGTCAGCCCCAGATTAACCTCAGGGGTTTTCCTTTTGGGTGGATACACAAATGCATATTTACATATGCAAAATACATTCTCTGGGCAGTCTTAGAGTGGTAAACATGAGACTGGCATTTTCTTCATTATAATTGTGTGAGCTGTGACTGAAAGTCTGGCTTTGGAGATAAAAGGAATCCAGGATTGGGAACCTTAAGGCTGCAAAGCTACAAGCTCAGAAGCCAGCAAGTGCCAGGGTACCCTGTGCTCACATAATTACAGAAAATATCATAATTCATAGGCTCAAGTACTGAATTACTGCTGTCCTTCCAACCTTTAATCTGACATTTTATTTTTATGACACCAGCTCCATAAGTCAAATGTCTTATTTACATGGCATGCTCCCTGTTTGCTCTGGGGAGCCAAATGAAAGCAAATGAAGAATAAGAAAAATCTCTACAAGAGTGTCATCAGGCTGATGTTCAGGTGGTTCATCAGCAGGGACAGAGCAAAGCCCTGACATGTGGGTGATGGACTGAGAGCACAGGGCTGTCACCCTCCCCGTGGGCCACTTACTGCACAGAGATTAAACAGCCAGTGGCCCATGGCTGCTCCCAGGAAAAATTGTAAGAGGAGTCCTGCTGAGGCCCTGAAGTCTTTAATTTCAGATTGCTTTTCATACGGTTGGAATCTTTGAGGAAGGCAGGTAATGAGTTATCCAGGGGTGGCACTGAGTATCTGCAAATTGCATTTTTTATAGTTTGATTGAGTACAGGTGAATTTTCACTGGGGACACCTGAGCACACCCCTGGGTGTGGGACAGTGGCAGGTGTCCCAGCTGGTGAAATCATGGAATTAGAATATCGGTCTCTAAGCATTTGGAAGAACATTTTTGAAAGGCATTTCTGAAAATCTGGGTTATTTTGAGGCTTATTAACATGTGTTAGATGTTCCAAGGGTGATCAGTCTTATGAGACAGAGGTTTTTTGGGTTAGAATCAGCAGATCAGCAGGTGATTTGTCAGTGACCTGGCTCATGCCTTTACCAGTGTGTTGGTGTCACCTGAGGGGCTCAGCACTGCCCAGAGCCAACAGAAAGTGCTGGGAAGTGTCATTGTAGGGGAATTCCCTCTTCATGGACCTTGTTCCAAACCTATTGCTTGGCTTCTGTTTGCAAAGGTGTTGGACTGTCCCAAAAGGAGTTGTGTTTGTGCAGGGGCAGACACTGCTCAACGCAGGGCTGTGATTCTCCTGCTGAATAAAGTGCAGGGAATAAAAACCTAATTGATTATTTTAACTTTTCCTTCATTACATTCAGGTATATGTTTTACCTTTTGCTGTTTCTTTGCTTGCTTTGCATTAGCTGGGTCAACCATCTGATTCCAAAACTGAATAAGACAAAAAAAAAAAAAAAAAAAAAATAGAACACCTACCCAGAGCTAAATCCACATTTCACTTCAATTTGTATGCATAGAATAATTTTACAACAGTACAGTTACATTAAGAGGAGAATCTAGTCCTAATTTCAAAGTAAATTCTAAAATAATCTCTCTTAAACCATGTCCTCCTAGATTTAATAAGTTAATTTTGTTTCCTGTTTGCATTTTTAAGGGCTAGTATCTCATTTAAACATTACAAACTGAATTTGGAAATATTCCAGAATATTGATTATTGAATATAAGCACATTCTGTGCTTTAGCAAATTTGTAGAAAGCTTCTTTAAAGTGTGGATTAATTGAAGTTCCCCATGAGCCCAATATGGTCCTGAGTCCTTGGGCCAAGGAAATCAGACACTGGGTTTTTTCAGCTGTGCCTTGTGCAGGATGTTTGTGAACACCCCACTGACTTTGCAGACCTGCAATCCAGAGCTGGTCCCTGGCTATAAAAGAGCCACAGGGAGGCTGATGCTGATGAGAGCAGCATAAACTCAGACCTTGAGACCACAGGTTGTGGTGCTGCTTGGTAGAAGGTGCTGTTTTCATATTAATAGTGTGTGTGCAGTGATGGAAAAGCTGTGGAATAGTGCTTTTGACTCTCTCTCCTTGGGGTAAGTCACTCCATAAATGTCACCCCTTCCTCGGGAGTCCTTTTATTCACCTGTTACCTTTTCCATCTCCTGTGTTTGCTTCATTGTGTCTGACCTGTGCTGCTGCACTGAGTGCTGGGTGTCCCTACTGACCCAGAATGCAGCAATTCCCTCCTCACCCCTGCAGGGATAACCAGCCCCGGGGAGCACAGCAGCACTTCCCGTGTGCCCTCGAGGTGTATACCAGGACACAGGATGCCATGCAAGACCACAGCAGAAACATTTCTTCACTGCAGGAGTGGTTAAGCACTGGAACAGGCTCCCCAGGGAAGTGATGGAGTCACCATCCCTGGAAGGGTTCAAAAACAAGCAGATGTGGCACTTCATGATATGGTTTAGTGGGCATGGGGGTGTTCAGTTGAAAGTTGGACTTGGTGATCTTGGAGGTCTTTTCCAACCTTAAGGATTGTAGGATTTGATGATTCTATTTGCAGAGCCTGCAGGAATTAGCCCTCACTTCAGGAAGGTATTGAGGTTTCAGTGTGGGAGTAGGAATGAGAGCGGGAGGAAAACCCTTGGTGCTGCTCTGAGCATTCTCTTCTGAGGAGAGAATCCTTGCCCTATCACAGCACCCTGTGCACACCAGTGTGCTGGTGCTTGGGCACCCAGCCTCATCCCTTACAGAGCCACTATCATTTTTACTGGTGACAGTTCATCTCCAGCCATATTTCCAAAGGTAAAAAAGTGAGGCAGTTAGCACATTTGCCAGGGAACGTGGGCACGTACCTGAAATATGGCAGTTCCCTTCAATGTAGCATCTCCCAGGAGAACTGGGGCTGTTTCAGACTCATCCCTCAAGGTATTGACATTCCCACATGCAGCTAAGGGGAGCATTTGTACCTCCCTGACATCACCTCTCTCAGGTTGCTTTCCTTATTGATGGTCTGGTTAAAGTCTCTGTATCATTTTGACATTTTTAATGGCATCTGCATTTACAGCGGAGCGCTCGTGTGAGCTTTAATCAGCTCTCTGTTCACACGGTGTTGCTGTTATTATTTATCTCTATTACAGTAACTCACTGAGGCAATCAACAAGAACAGGATCAGACTGTGTTAGGCTGGAGTTGGGGCTTAAAATGGTCTCTCCTTCTCCATGGATCCCAAAGTGCGGCAGGATCCGTAACTCTGAGCCTGCTCTGCTCTCTGTCTCTGTCCCAGAACCTGGAGTCACTGTCACACACCAGCCAGGATTCGCCACACTGATGTATAGGGAAAAAATATCTTTTGGTTGCTGAAGTCTTTTGTTTCTTCTGTTTTATAATTCCCTACCAGGAGCTACTGGATCGCAGTCCTGTAGCCAGTTACACACTCAAGTAGTCTTACACCTGAGCGAGCCTGCTGAACTCAGTGGAGTTAATTGTATTAATGAGTACTTGGATTTTAGCTTATCACCCCTGTATCTACCTTGGTAAAGGTGCAGAAGAGCCCACAGTGCAGATCTCAGAGTTATCATTATATTATCATTATATCATTATATAATCATATCTATGTTCCAATGAAATGACTGCACAGTCATTGGAGTCACTGCAATATGGGACTTAGAGGAGAGGGGAAAGAAAACCAACAGGAAGAGATAAACTTTGAGCAGCAAAGATCTTATTTTCATGTGAGGTTACTGCAGTGTAAAAAAACAGGTGAGGATGAAATTTCATTATCCAACTTTTACGCTGACAGATTGCTAACAAATTTCACTCAATTCCCTTTGGTGAGGGACCAAATACTGATTGTAAATAAGTGTTCAAACAGGACAGACTTACAGAAAAGGAGCTGTGTTTGGGGCAGGCACTTTACAGTTAAAACAAGATGCTTGAACTAATGATGGGATGTGGTTTTCCCCTCCTACAAATGCTTTTCTTTTTCCTTCACTTTCTTTCAAAGTGAAAAACACAAACCCAGCAGACAAATCGGATGCTTGGAGTACCCACCTGAGACATGAAAGAGCAAGGATAGAATTGTACCTTATAACGAGTGTTATTTATTCATATTAGGGAAATTAATTGCAACTGGAGCTGTATCAGCTCAGAACAAGCCACAGTCTGCAGCTGGGGCTCTGATGTGAGGGGTGGGAAGGCAGGAATCAATCCCCAGAGCATGCAGGGTGCAGTTTGATCCCTGAACTCCATTTTCCTGTGCTGAGGGACATCAGCTATGCTTGTGTGGTACAGATTTGCTCCTTTATGGAGGTGCAGAACTGCATCCCTTGATGTTCAAGTTGTGCAGAAAACAAATCAGTGTTTCTGGAATGGAAATTGCTGGGGAACTCCAGCAGCTGTGCTCCCTGCCCCAGAAGGCTCACACAGCCTTAGCAAGTGTCTATGTGAAATAAAGATAGATCATCTCTTCCCACAGATTCTCAGTAATAATTTAAGTCTTATAAAGAGTAAGATTTTGTTTGCTTGGCTCCCAGTGGTGTTGGAGGAACTATCATCCCCGTTTACAGCTGGGGGGAAGTGAGGCAAAGCAATAAATGATCTGAGGTGAGGCATGAGTGGGATTGTGCACAGGGGTACACGGTGTGCTCTGCTCCCTGCAGGACATGAAACCTCTGCACCTGCACCCTCTAACACCCTGCAGATCTTTTGGAGACCTTGGAATTGTCTTATTTCAGCTTTTAACACTTGCTCAAGAATAATGAATTTTGAAACTCCTAATCAGCAGTGCAAATTAACTAAGAGCTGTCTTCTTTTTCTGCTGGATATCCTCACACTGACCAATGAGTATTCTCTTTCTCAAAATGAAAGATAGTAAATAAAAATATTGCAAAAATTAACAGATAGAAGCAGTTTTCCAGTGTGGGTTTATAGCCAAGTACTGTAGAAGGAGAGGGCTATGAAATTTCTAGGACAAAAGCACCAGGCTTAAGTGAGCTTTACATTTACCTCACTAATCCTGGAAACAGATCCAGGGCTGAGAAGCAGCGTGTGTCACCTGGGATTAGTTTCCATGTTTGCAAATAAAAGAGTTTGTGAAGACAGCCCCGTTGCTGGGATTCCACTCTCCTCTGCTGCCTGGCAGTGGGATTTGCAGCGCTCGCAGGAGGGTTGGTGCTGAAATCGAAACCAGCTCTGAGCACAGCCAGCTGTACCTGGAAAGAGATCAGGAATGTGTCCTTCTCAGTAGCCTGTTCTGAATAGGATTAGGATTTTCTTCATCACCACAGCTATGGTGAAAGGCTGCTAAGTGGAGGGTAGGGCTGCTGAAGAAATCCTTGTTTTCCTGCGGACTTTTTGCTGAGGAAACCTTGACCTCAGGTGTCTGCTCGAGCTCTGTTTGGTGCATGCAGCTCAAAGAGGTGTTGTACAGGTGCTGTTTCGATAGCAAATCAGGAGAAACTGTTCCTGTAAGGCTGACTTCCCCCTCCCCATCCTCCACATGGTCTTCAAAAGAGAAGGGATCAGACAGGATTGTCACATGAAGGGTTCTCCCTGTGCCTTAATGCATTCCATAGGGAGCCTACTCTCCATGCCAGTGGCCAGAGGGTTTGGGGTCCTTCTGTGTTGCTGTTGTTAGCACAGGAATTACCTGATGTATTCACTCCACACCTTCATCCCTGAGCCTGGGCAGCCTCAGGACGTCCTGTCTCCAGTGTTATTTTCTTTCCTCCCATCTATTTAGTCCAGACAACAAAAGTAAATAAATAAATAAGAAAACAACCGATACCAAGGAGAAAGCTTTCTTTAGATTATCTTGTATGTTATCTTACGGGAACATAACAAAGAAACGTTTGATGACATTATTAAATCGACAGGATTTGCTTGGCAACACCACCTGCCATTAAGTGCATTGCAGGTGGGATGTGACCCTCTGCATCTAATTCCACTATAAATTCATTCCTTCCAGCAATCTAAAAGCACTAAGAAACAGGATATTAAAAGATTTCAGGCCTGATCCAATAAGGTGTTAAACAAGTCCTCAACTTCAGGTGTAACAGTGGTGCCGTTGTGTCCTTGCACCCTAAAACTGGGTTGGGGGGCCAGATGCTGAACCTGGGTCTGAGGGGGCGGATGCTGAAGCTGGGTCTGGGGGAGCGGATGTTAAAGCCGGGTCGGGGGGGCACTTTGGGAGGGGAGGTTCCTTTGGAAGGCTCTGGCCGAGGTGCACACGGGGCTGCGGGGTGAGGCAGCCCCGTGCCCCGCCTGGGTAACTCCGTGTGCGTTCGCAGGCTGTGACAGCGAGCACTGGGGGCCCCACTGCAGCAACCGGTGCCAGTGCCAGAACGAAGCGCTCTGCAACCCCATCACGGGCGCCTGCGTGTGTGCCGACGGCTTCCGCGGCTGGCGCTGCGAGGAGCTCTGCGAGCCGGGCACCTACGGCAAGGGCTGCCACTTCCAGTGCCAGTGCCACCACGGGGCCACCTGCGACCACCAGACCGGCGAGTGCCACTGCGCGCCCGGATACACCGGCGTGTTGTAAGTGCAGCAGGAGCGCGGCGGGACTGCCTTGAACTGATCCGGTTCGGCCGCCTTTAACGCGAAGAGTAATTGGCTGAGTTTACACCCAGTTATACACTGGCCTTTGTAGGAATCAGGGCACGGGATTTCAGAGAAAATGAATAAAGGGAACTTCTGTCCTTGCTGCTGGTTATAGCTGTGTCCCTGAAGGGAGCCTTCAAGAGAGCTGGAGAGGGACTTAGGACAAGGCTGTATAGTGATAGAACGAAGGGTGGTGGCTTTAAGTCGCCAGAGGGCAGGGATAGATGGGATATTGGAAAGGAACTCTTTCCTGTGAGGGTGGGCAGGCCCTGGCACAGGTGCCCAGAGAAGCTGTGGCTGGCCCTGGATCCCTGGAAGTGTCCAAAGCCAGGTTGAACGGGGTTTGGAGCACCCTGGGAACTGGAAGGTGTCCCTGCCCGTGGCAGGAAGTTGAATCTGGCTTCAATGTCTCTTCCAACCCAGACCATTCTGGAGTTCTATAATTCCATGCTATTAAAATAAAATATAGTGCTAAAAGAAGCTTAAAAATAATTTACATTTTCCAACTTGTGCAGCAACTCTAGCTGTTCCTAATTTCAGAATGTGAATACAATCCAAATTACAGTGGAGTTTTGATAAGCAGTTGGACTCTCTCCTCATTAGCAGTCCAGTGCAGCATCAAATGGGACTTTTCCATCCTCAATTTATTTGACTTTCAATCTAACTGAGAAAGCATTGCTGTTAAGTATATCAGCTTAGTATCTAGGGGGTAAATTTTAAGCACAGAGAGCAGGGATTTAGCGGTGTGACTCCTATTAACTTTAACGAGAATCATGTAGCTAAATCCCCATCCACCACATGGAAAGTTTACCAGTAGGATTCACAAAATCTGCATATTAATTTTAGGACAGCAAGCAATAGTTTCTTGTTTAAAATTGCCCACAGTGTAACATCAGTTCTCATTAGAGATCTTTCAGTAGTTTCAGAAGTAATTATGTTTTTCAGAATTATTTAAGGGGAAAGAGAATTTAGTCACTGAATTTGGTTGGAGATCTATTCTAGGTGAGTTAATACTTTTGCAGTCTATTTTTATTTGTTGACCTGCATGAAGGGAAAGGCAAGAAATAAGGACACAGTTAACCCTCATAAATAAGTGATAGGCCTTGTGAATATTTTATTTAGAACCTGATTTCCTCCTAGACTTGTGACCTCAGTTGTGGAAGCACTCACTGCTAAGGACTCCACTTACTCTTGGGAGTGCTTCCCTTGGCATCAGCGTGTCAGTTCTCAGCAGGGCCAGCCCCTGATGTTGTAGGAACATCCTCATCAGAGGACAGTCAGTAATTTCAGAACCTTGCTGCTGAAAGCTCTGGTGTGCAGATGTAAGGAGACATTGGGTTTTGCAGGGATTACCCTCACATTGCCCCCCACAAGTACTGAGAGAGACTCAATGAGCTTAAATAGACTTTAAATGATGTTGAGTCCTTGCCAGTCCATTGTACACTGCAAATGTTAACATTCAGTAGTGACTGGAGAAATTTCAAGCCATTTAATCCCATCCTTTTATTCTGTTTGCAGCTTCTTTTATTGCCATGTCATATAATTCACATTGAAGGCTTCATCCTGCAACTCGTATTTTCCTGGGCTATTTTAATGTTTATGGGTTGTCCTGTTGAGATGGGTGGGATTTGGTACATGCATAAAGATTACACACATGCATCAGCCTTACAGGGCTGGACCCACAGCACATAAACAACCCCAGCAGAAATAAAAGGAATCTCAGCTAATTGGCAGTGCCAGCTGAACCTTACTGAGGTTTCATCATTTGCATGATGACTCCCATGATGACCTGTGTTGTGTGTTTTCCTCATTTGCTGTTTCCTGTAAGTTCTCTAAAATGATCTCCCTGTTTTCTGTTGTTCTCTCTCCCCAAAGCTGTGAGGAGCTGTGTCCCCCCGGCAGCCACGGAGCGCAGTGCGAGCTGCGCTGCCCCTGCCAGAACGGCGGCGTTTGTCACCACGTCACCGGGGAGTGCTCCTGCCCTGCTGGATGGATGGTGGGTGCTGCTGCTCCTCACTCAGGGCCTGGAACTGGCTGCTCATTGTTGTTCACTGTCTCAGCTGGTGTGTGCCAGCCAGGCTCTAACAATTCCCAAACTGGGACCACATTTGCTGGGTGTGCACAGCACCTGCACAGACAGGCCACCGGTTTGAGACCTGCCACCTTCCCTGGAAGTGTTCCAAAAACATATGGGTGTGGCACCTGGGGACAGGGTTTGGTTAGTGGTGGGCTTGGCAGTGCAGGGGGAATGGTTGGACTTGATCATTTTGGAGGGCTTTTCCAGCCTCGGTGGTTCTGTGATTCTCTGACTGGTAGGTAACATCACAGAGTTTAAAAACAACAGGATGCCGCGAGACAAGAGAGCTGTCTGTGAGTTCCAGCTCCTTGGAATACACCTTGCAGTGCCCTCACACTAGACAGAAGGCTCAAAGCCCAGCTCAGCATTGTCACAAAGTGTCCTGTTCCCCTTCAGGGCAGAGGGAGAAGCCAGGGGGAATTGGAGGCTCAGGCAGGCAGCAGAGCTGAGCCCAGGGCACAGAGGCCAGTTCAGTGTCATGTCCTTGCCCAGGCACCACTGCCATTGATTGCCAGAGATTTGCTTGTGTCAGGGCTTGCACTGCAGAGAGACAGCTGCCCTAACCTTTAATCCTTTGTGTCAGGAAAGCAATGCCAAGCATTTTCAAAGTCCTCAACTTTATCAATAATGTAATAATGAACTCTCTTGGGGCTTGCCAAGTCTCACAGGCCTTCATCCCATTTAGCTGTACTAAACTTCCTGGCATTTTTCCTGTATCTGACAATTAGTCTCTTGGCAAAGTTGCTGGATTTTAAAGCATGCAAGTACTCTGAATTTTTTATTTTTACGTGGAAGGCCCTGCAGATCATCACACAACTGTGACTTCTGACGGGGACCCTCTACCTGTTCAAGCATACAAAAGCTGAGAGAGAGATTTATGTTCCTTTCCACTTATACATCAACTGCTTTGAGTTCAAAAGTACCAGCTATGAGATGCTGCTATACATCAGCAACAATGTTCTGTGGCAGAACATTGCTGTCCTTAATTTTTGGTGGAAAATATCTCTAACTGGAGAGCTGGAATCTCTCTAACACCACCCATCATGGCAAGGGTGCTGATGAGATTATTCCATTTCAAATGACAAAGGCAAAACTTGTCAGAAGTATGAATATGGCCCCTTGCCCTCACCTGGCAATCAGTGGTGGCAAAGAAAAGGTTCTTTCCTTGAGTGCTGGAGCATTAGGAAAACAATTCACATATTTTTGAGGGCCTATCAGTCCATTCTGGCACTATCCCCTAAGAAGTGATCAATAAAGTGATTCACATAAAAATATTACTTTTTTCATCTCTCCTCATGCATGCCAAGATTTCTCAGGATCTGAGTTGTTCTTCTGTATTCTTTGTTACTTTTATTTTATCAGGAGTTTTCTTCTCTTTTTCAAAGTTAAAACATCACTAAACAAATAAGAACAGGAATAGAACAGGAATTTTTATTTGTCTTTTAGGATGCAGCACAGACTCTAAGAAGAACCAGAGCACTGCACAGCAGCTGTGGTTGTATTCTGGCCCAGTCCTGCCCAATTCCTTACAGCCTGGAGTTCCTTTTATGCATTTGTAGGAGCCCAGAGAGACTTTTCTGAAAACTGTGTTGTTGGCTGCTCTGTCCCTGGAGGAACCCTAGAGTTAACAATTGATGTTTGAAACAAGCATAACTGAAAATTGAAGAGAAAGATCAAGTATTCTGCAGAAAGAAACTGAAATTATAAGTAAAAGCACTCAGCTTGTAAATGTTGAGATTTTAAGTATAAAGGGTCTCTCCAGGGTTTTAATGAAAAGCTGGTAATTCAGTGTACAGAGAGGGATAAAAAGTACGTTTTCATGCTATATTTTTAACTCTTGCTGGTTGGAATGGTTTGGGAAGTGAGACATGAGGGGGCTGTAAAGGAGCAGGCGAGATGGGATTGCTAGACAGCATTCATTTTATTTCACACCACGGATTTCTGTGACACCAGGAATTTTACTTGCTGATTTTGAGGCTTGAGACTGCACATATATATTGAATATACCATCATTTTGGAAGGAGAGAATTCTCCCTAGATTTATACAAGTGAAAATCCACTTGGACTTTATTGCTGCTGGATGATCTGCAACTTTTATCTTTTCCTAGCTTGGCTTATTAACAAGAGCTCAGCTCCCTTGAGGTTTGGTGGGATGGGGAAGGGAAGGCAGTGACTTTAAAAGCAGGAAGTTCTGGGGTTCTGAGGTTCTTCCTTGGATCTGCCATCTTCAAAGGCTGATTCTTTTATGACTTGTAATTTCTTTCCTCTCACCAGTGCTGAATCTCCCAGCAGCATGAGTTCCATGGATGGTGTCCTGTGGGATTTTACTGCCCCATGGGTTCTTCACCAGGAGGATGGAGGCCAACAGCCTCTATTGTTGAACATCAACAGAACGTGGCTTCCAGCATCCCACAATGTTGGACTTTTCCCACTTCTGTGCCTTTGTGGCTCTGGAGTTTAGTGGGTGGCTGCTTTGGGGCCTCATTAACAATTTACAGGTTTAATTCTATACATCTTTCTCATTTGCAATATTAAATTCTCCAAGTGCTCTCAGGAAGTGGGGGGAGAAGTTAATTTAGCATTTACAATGCTTCTCAGAAGCCCTTTTGAAGGACTAGATCCCTGTGCTCAGAAAGCAGCAATATTTCCTGACGTGACAGAACATTTGTCACTGGCAACGCCCCCTGTTTGGCCCCAGACCCCCTTCCCAAGGCAGGGTGGAAATACACCACATTCTGCTCATCACTTCTCTCCTATTGATTCTGGCTGTTGTGAAGCATCATTTGTATTTTTGTCTATTTTTCTTTCTGTTGTGGGTTTTAAATGTGGGGGTGTCTGAGAAAATGGAGCAGAAAAAAAAATCTTTTTCTATCCTACAAAATACAGCAAACAATGTCAGAAGCAGAAGCTGATGAGATCGAGGCCTTAAAAAAGGTGCTGATGGGGTGAACTTTGCTGATTAGATGTATAAGCAGCAGGAAATGTTGTTCTGACATTTGATCCTCTAGAGAGGGTTGTTTTGAATTCCCTTAGTACATATTAATGCAAAAAGTACAGCTAAAGATTCTCTTGGCTCTGGGGGATGCATCCCAGAGTATTGCTTTCTCATCATTTGTTGATAGAAATCCTGTTCCTTTTGAGACATGAAGGGAGAAAGTATTTATTATCAAGATAAATGGACACTTAGGTTTTCAGATATATAGTGTTGTGTATTACTCAAGTCCAGAGACACCAGTTTTTAACACTTGTAATCTGAAAGTTCTTGAACTGAGGCCAACCTGTCTGTTTTACAGCCAAGGAGCCACATAGCCCTGGTTGGGAAAGGCTCAAAGTGTCTGTTTTATGGTGACATTGAAGAGCAGCCTCTTCACTCTGGGGCTGTTGATACAGCTAAACTTCCCAAGCCTCGAGGAGTGAAAGCAGCCATTATATTCCTGGTTTATATTTTGAATAAGTTGTGTCTGATACATGCTTTGTTCAAAACTCAGAGGCCCCAGGGCTTGGTTAGGGAAATAGAGAAATGAAACCCAAATAATCCCGTGGCCAGACACTGTTTCTGTCTCATGCTGGGCACTGTGGTGGCACTGGCAGCAGCACCACTTGCTGCAGATGCCAAACATTTTCCATTATAGGACCACAACTTCAGATCCCAGCACTGCCAGACTTGTTTTGGCTGAAGTTCCTCAGTTGGATGCCAGCCTCAGGCTTTATATTTGCTCACAAGGAGAAAAACATTCATACAACTTCTAAGAAAGTCTGGGGAAATCCTTGTAAGGCCTTGATACTTGGCAGGGACATTATGGGATACCTGGGGGGAAACCACCTGAGAGTGGCAGGTAAATTCTGCAAAGACACAACTCCACACAAGGGTGAGCATTCCCTGCCTTGGGGCTGAACAGCTGGAGCAGGGATTACCTGGGGGCTGCTTTCCTTGTGAGCAGTGCCAGGGGCACAGCAGGGACAGTCTGGCTTTGCTTCACTCCCAGGGCTGGTTAAGCAGGGAGGGGAAGGAAGAAACATCTCAGAGATGAGCATTTGGGTCTGGATGGAGGAGAGGATTGAAAGGGAGGCTGCAGCAGGGATTTGGAATAGACTGGAATAAAGAGGCAGGAAAGCAGAGAACTGGGAGAATAAAACAGGATATGGAGTTGAGGCAGGTCAGGGACTGAGATGTGGCTCCAGGGTTGGGGATAAGGAGCTGGGAGGATGCTGGATGCTGCATCCTTTCACTGTTTAGGGATTAGGTAGATATTCCACTGCAAAATTCCTTCTTCTGACCAGAAGATTGCTGCAGTGCTGATGTGGGGACTCACATTGCTTCTGTGCTGTCACTGGGGGCTTTCTGCAGCTGTCCTAATCCTCATTCCCATCCTGCCCTTCCATGGCTTTCCCAAAGCTCTGGCAGATCCGTTCAGATGTTTGTGGCTGGAGAGAGCAGAGGGAGCAGAGTGAAGGGTGTGAAGGGCAGTAGGGGAATCTCCAGCCTGTGTTGGGTTGGATGAATGAGACTGGCTGAACAGGAGAGATTATCACAGACCACCAAACCCAGCACAGCTACACCCCCCAGTGCAGCCTTTCCAACAACCCCATCCTTCCCAACCCTTCTCTGAGCAGCGTGTGGCCAGCAGCTTTCCAGACTCTCCATTTCACAAAAACCCCAGGAGCACACAAGCAGCTTTGCAGACTTCTCTGGTTGCCCTTAAATTCTCCCACATCTTCGTGGGGCTGTTCAAGGGGCAGTGCAAGCCCAGCTGCAGTTTGTGGGGGAGATCCAAGGAAGAGAATTATCCCTGAGTGTGCAGTGGTGGGAAAAATCCCTTCTGGAGTCAGGCCAGGCAGGCATTTACTGTGGTAGCAGAGTTTTCAGACTGTCTTTAGCACATCTTATGCAGATAAAATATTGCTGCTACACTTACATCTAGTTTTAGCAAGAAGGACAATAAAATTCCAAGCTGCATAGAGAAATTTATTGCATTATGAATGTTGACTGAAATATTGCTCTTTCTGCAACCTTACCAGGGGCTGGTGTGTGCACAGCCGTGTCCTCCTGGAACCTTTGGAATTAACTGCAGCCAGGACTGTCCATGCCACAACGGAGGACACTGTGACCCCGTGACAGGAAAATGCCTGTGTACAGCTGGCTATATAGGAGACAGGTAAAAATCAACCCCCAAAGCCTTTCATTTTAACTATGGACTGTCAATATTTATTTCCCTTCTAGGACAATCTTCCTCCCTGAAAAATGGTGTTATGTTTCTATTGCTCCAATTAGGTTCATCCTTCTGAAGCACTTCAAGCAATATAAATGTGGCAATGTTATTACTTTTTATTGGCAATGCTCTCCATTTACAGGGGTTTTTAATATAACTTTTAAAATTTAATGGATTAAATTTAATTTAGATATTTACAGTGATAAATTTAATAGAGAGCATTACATGTTTACAAGATATGTAAATGAACTATCTTTATACAAATTAATATCCTCAAGAGTAAGCAATGCTGCAGTTTAATGTCTCCTTCATTCTTCTGTGCTGCTGTAGCACTGATCCATCTCAGCCACCAGCAAAAGGTGATCAATCCTCAAAATTTATAAACGAGAGCCTTCACCCATGAATCGATCAGAGCAGATGATAATATTGTTTTACCAAGGTGTCATGGATTCAGCAAAATGACTGCACAGCAAAGTCAATGAGGGATTGCAGCACGTGCTGGCTTAGCCTCCAGCTAATCCTGGTTTACAAAGGTGGGGAAGTGCAGTTAAAGCAGCTCTCAGGAGCACTTTGCATGGGGCCTGTGGCACCAGAGTTTGCAGAGATGCACAGCTCACCAGTGGATGTTGTGCTAAAGCACTTTCTCCTCTATATTCCATTTTTTATTTGCTCTATACTGACATATGCTACAATTATATTTTTATGCAACAAAGCTCATTGGAATTTCTCATCTCTGCCCTCACTGAATAATCAGCAGGTTGTTGTAGCACAAACATCCATCCCTCAGCCCTGTGGGAGGGTCAGAAGGCTGCTCCTTCCCATTACACATGGAGCTTCCCTGTTTCCATTTTATGGACAGTTATAATTGGAGGGGGCTCAGGGGTTTATGTCAGGATTTGCATGGGGTTGAATATGGAGGAAATACTAATTATTTCCAAGTAATTTAGAGGAGAAGACATGAGTGTGCCTCTCTTCCCCATTCTCCATCTGGAGACTGTTTCCAGATATGTGGTACCATGTAATTCCTGTTTCTCTCTTTGTGGAGACTTTTCCATGAAGGAGACAATGTGCAGCCTGGGCCTTTATAGTGGTGACCACACTTGAATCCTGGGCTGCTGCCAGTGCTGGCCGTGCTGGGGAAGGCTGACAGAGCCTCTCTTGTTCTCCTCATTTGGTTGTTGCACACCCTGATGGATTCCTGGCTGTAGATGGATCAATCCAATCAAGTGTTGGAGCTGTTGGGAGCTCCCAGGCAGCAGCCTGCATTCCTGCATTCTTCCTGGGAAGAGGATTTTACTGCTGATTGACCTTAGAGGGGGCTGGAGAAGGCAACTCAGGGAGAGACTGAGCAGTGGAGACACCTCAGGGAAGACATGGCAGGAGCTCACAGGGGCTGTCCTTGGGCAAAGGGAGCGTGGATTGTCTGTGCTTGGAGAAAAGTGAGAGAGATTCGGACTCCAAAGAGAGATGTAACTTGGGAAGGGAGACAGTAAAAAAATAAGGCAGAATCAGTTGGGAGAAGTGGAAAAGAAGCGAGAAAAGGTCACATTCTGGATCTGCATCCAAGCAAAGGCCTTGGGAATGGCTCACCTTCCCCATCCCAGAGCAAGTAAAAGGAAGTAAAAGACACTGAGAGCAGAGGCAGGAGAGCAGAAATGCAGGTGTGAAAGGATGAATGAGAAAAGGATTGAAATGGTAAACAGGCAGTTAGGAAAGTTCTGCTGCTGCATGGTAAAACTGGATTAGCCTAGAAATTCCCACCTTTCCAACGGGTTCCTGGAAGGTTAGAACATGTTCATCTCTGAGCCTTTAATCCCCCTTCCATAAGGGAGGGGAAACCTCAGGCCTGTTTATCCAGCTGCAGTTCTGCTGCTCATTGGGCTGGGCAGCCCTGGTTTGTACTGGCTGTACTGGTTTGTTCTGAGCACACAGCTGCCTCACCTGCCTGGGGGCCCACTGATTTCAGTTGAGGAATGAGGTCTTTAAAGAGTCTGAACGGCTTTCCTTGGTTTTGTGTTCACACCACAGGGACAACGGGACAGACCAGGCAGCTTCAGTTTAGCTCAGAGTCTGTTTTACCCTCTGCATCTCCTGCAGCTGTTGCAGTGTCACAGCAAAAAGGAGAGCAGGAGACTCTGCTCCACAACAAAACACTGCTTGCTTTAACGTTTTACAAGGCACTGAAAAAAATCTTTTTCATAATGACAGATACTGTGAATAGCAGCAATAAAGACATAAATACATTTTACCCACTATCATCTTAAAATTGTCAATAAGTACTATATAATACTACAGTTCATCATCATGTGCAGAAGATAATAACGCAGAGTTAGATAAATATCTGCAGAGATGAAATGGTCATAAAGGTCTGTGTGAGTGTAATTGCCACACTTTTGTTCCCTACCTGTTTTCCAAGAGTGGTACTGCACTAAATCCCTAGGAAATTGGCAGCACTGTTAATAACTGCAGGATGCTTTGTGTTCACTGAAATGACTGGATCTGTCATGGAAATGTGTGTTTTACAAACTGGAAAGGAATAATAGCAGAGGCACAGTTAGAAGCTGAGAGTGAAGTGTTTCAGAATTGAGTGGCTCACAGGATAAGTGAACATGCTGGTTTAGCTTTGTTTTCCATATTGCCCTTAAATCGAAAGATTGAATCTTAACAGAATAAATCTCACATTTATTAGAACTATATGGGCAGATTTACTCTCCAGCTGCTGTGTTCGTACCTGTATGTCTTATCTCCAGATTAGTGAATTTTGGATGGCTTTTCATAGTTGTCTGTGCTACATAAACATGATCATTGTTTCAAAACAAAGAGAACAGCCTAAAGAACTTTGCAGCATTGTTCCTTAAAAAAAGAAAATTGTGGGGGAAAATGCAGGAGCATGTACTAAGTTCATCTGTTAAGCATGCTGTCTTCTGTTTAATATTTTGTGAAATTGCTTCCATTAATTCTACAGGTGACAGCCATATTATCCTATCCCAACCCAAATAATTATGGTACATATTAAAGTTCAGTGGATATTATAATACGAATCTCCCCAGATAGGCAGAAAGCAATGTAAATTAAACAAGAAACATAACTAGGGCTTAGCAGCTCATTTTGTAATTTAATTGAACAATGTATCTGGTTGTTAATGGTGCTATGGACACATTAGATTGATATGTTGCAAAGGAAAGATGTTTAAGTAGAAAGCTAATTCCTGCTGTGATTATTCTCATGTTCCAGAGGAGTCATTATTAGTATTCTTTGTATAAAATTCATTAGCAGTAGCTGCTTGATCTCCAAATAAATAAGTTGGTTAAATTGTTAGTAGAAAAAGGCTAATTATGTAAATGGATTAGGTCGTCAATATTTCATTTCCAGATGCTTTTCTCCCTGCTAGGTGATGCTTCATCTTCTATAAATATAGAATGATACAGTGCACTATTGACTAAGAATTCACCCCGTGGAGCTCAGAGCCCTCCTGCTCACTCAGGGTCTGTGCAGCAGTGGGGACATGAGGAGCTTCATTGTTCCTCTTTGCATTTCATTTGCTGGGAGTGTTCCAGCCCCACTGTTCCCATTCTTTGCTGGTTCTTTCCTTTGCAGCTGAACCCCCAAGAGCAGCAGGGCTCTCTCTCTCTCTCTCTGGTGCCGCTCCAGACTCTTTCCCTCTTTGTCCCAAACTCCTCTCACTTCGGGTCTCGTATGAACTCCTCGACTCGGATTTGCAACCAGCAACTGCATCAGTGCCTGCTGGAATTAAATCATCGGCCAGGCCCTTTGCTGTGTTCATTTATTTTTAGTAAAACGTGATAATCTGAAGCTGCAAAAGTAATGCCCTTCTTATATACTGCCTGTGTTCATTGCAGTTTTGCCTGGCTTGCATCACACATTAATCTTTTATTACTGATCATTATATTAACTCTCACCTGCCAGCTGTGAAATGACCTGCAGAAAGACATTTAACAATTGCCTCCATCCACTGAGTTTACAGTATACACTTTAATCAATGCTCAGGCTTAAATTAATGCTGATAGGCAATTTCCAATGCCTGGCATCCATGTGATAAGGGAATTGGGCTTTTCTGGGCTTCTTTTTCTGTTTTTATTAACTGAAAAGGCCTATCTATATTTCACGGTGGATCATGTAAACTGTGCTACTGACTCATTGCAGAATTTTAAACCACTGAATTATGTCGAGCACACAATCAGTTGCTTTCTTCAGGACCTTAGCTGAGCTTTTCCAAGTAGGAAATTATCTGAACTCTTAAATTGGTTGTGTAGGACAAGGAAACAGACTTTTTGGCACATCTCAGAACATGCCCAAGTAGGGAGATATTTTTAACAGTGCATGGAAGGTGCAATTTAAAACAATCTGTGTAAAGTGTTTGCAGGTTCCGATTTTATGTGCATCAAATATTAAAAATGTTGGCAATTTTTAAGAAGATTCTCCACTAAGGAGCATGAAAGTGATTTTTATTGCTATTTTATACTACTGAGCTACCCTGGAGTAGGAGAAGAAAAGTAAATTTAAGCTTTTAGTTACTCAGAACACACACAAAACACAAAGGGGTTTCTTTTCTCGTTGTTGGTATAAAACCAGAGCAATGACAGCAAAGAGGGCAAGTAAAACTAAAACATTGCTGGAAAACATTTTGCTCAATATTGCTAAACACACTTTCCCTTTTAACCCTCCTCATCACTAAGAGGGCCATGTGCTTTCAAGGCAGGTGCACAGTCCTCCTGTGATAAAGAGAAGTCAAACAGGTGAGGGGTGTTATAATAAAATATTTTATTGCTTATCAGTTTCTTACAATTGATGAACACAATTGTCAAGGTCCAAGAAAGAGGAATGCATTTTGTGAATGAAGGTAATATGAAGGAATGCAAATTTAGCAGGATATAATTGGGCATGGATGAATGCAGTTTCTCTTAGCAGCAATTTGCATGCCCAAGACATCCCATCGCTGCGGTGATACCATCAGTTCAGTGTGTTATTTCAATAAATGAGCAATGATTGCTCTGGTTTGGATTTAATTCGTTAACAAAGAGGATCTTGTGTGAAAGCAATGTCCTGCTGAGACTGTGGGTTTAGCTGGGTCCCGTGTCCCCATGCCATGGCAGGTGCCAGGAGGAGTGTCCCATCGGCACCTACGGCTTCCAGTGCGCGCAGACCTGCGACTGCCAGAACGGGGCCAAGTGCTACCACGTCAACGGAGCCTGCATCTGTGACCCTGGCTTCAAAGGCATCCACTGCCAGGAAAGAATGTGTCCTGAAGGGTTTTATGGCCTCAAATGCAACAAGAGATGCCCTTGCAATATTACCAACACCCTCAGGTATGTACATCATGTAATATTGTACTGAGGGGACTAGTCCAATAAAAGCACTGGGAAAAAATTCAGTTAACTACACCTACTGTCCTTTTCTCTGTAGTTTTAAGTACAAACACAGAGACTTTCTCTGGTTTGTAAAGTTTTGATTTAAATGAGCTCAGATTTGGAACCATAAGCCTCAGTCCAGCCAGATACTAAGCATGTATCAGTTAACAGTTCTGGTAACACCTGAAACAGCCTGACATACAGCTTTATCCTGTAAATCCTCTAGGCATAAGAACTACCAGATGATGCTTGTACGTGTGGATAATAACCCACTGAAGTTTAAAAAATAGATACATATTTACTGGAATCCATCACTTTCCCTCTTTTTTATGACATGTGTTTGCTTGTTAGATCTATAGACAGCAAGGGGACTTTCAACATGAAACCTAATTTGCTTCAGCTGATGTCTCATGGCAAATTACCTTGTTGGAAACACTTGAGGCAGACGTATAAATAGACTGAAATCAATATCCCTGAGTCAGTCTGTGGAACTGTAACATGGTTGACATTGTTAAAATAGACTCCTCACGTGTGCCCATTTTTGCTCTTCATTCTCTTTGTGTGTGAGGAAAATATTCAGGCAAACAAATATCAGGGAATCATACCTACAATGGAATAAGCCTCACTTAAAAGGTCAGGGTTTGATGTTTTATTCCCTTTTTTGCTTTTTTAAAGATCTGATTCTTGAGGTTCTCTTTACTATGAGACAGCCACAAACAAACTTGAGTCTTTTGAATTTACTTTCCCATTGCAGGCTTGAATAAGTTTTCCAAACCTTGAAAAGAAGGAAGAATTTAAGACACTTCCCTATTATCCTCTTTGTTACCTTAAGTAGTTCCTTGCCTTGTTTACTGACTGCTGGAATTGCTGTTTGGAGACTCCTCTCTCCCTGTCTTGCAGTAAAGGGAGCCTGGAGAGCCAAACCCCCCTGGCCTTAGCTGTCTGATGTTCTGGAGCCACATTTCCTCACCTGCACAGTGCTGAGCCCCTCAGCTCCCCCTGGATTTTCTCCTTTTGCTGCCCATTCATGTTCAGCAAGCAAAGCCAATTTAGGGTTGTGTAGGCTTCAGGGGGAGGTGGAGATAATTGATTCCCAGGCAAAAATGCTCTTGATAGACATTCTTTAATTTGGAACCAGACAGGTGGGGACCTGAGTGTCCTGCTGATGCTGACAAACCCACCTTGCCATCTTGCTAAAATATAAACACACTCAATTATGTATGCAAGAAATGGCACCTCATTTGTGTGCACACAGACACACACACAAACACTTCAGGCAAATCTGTCTGTGCACTTGAGATAGACCCTATTTGTCTCAGTCTTGGAAATAAACAGGTGCTTTTCCTTGTGAATTCAGCTGTGAGTGGTGAGCCTTTGCTTAACTGAAAGTCAAAGCTCACAATGGATTATTTAAAAACTTGTAATTGTGGTAATACAGCTCCTGTGCAGCAGGAGAGCTCCAGCACAATTGGGTTTGACAGCCAGGATCCAAAGGGTTTGAGACTCCCAGGGAGCTCTGTACAAGAGTCTCCCATCACTTCTGATTATGTTGTGTATCCTGAAATCACTGCAAAAATACCATCCCTGAGGCATGAGCTGCACATTATACACGAAAGGTTAGTGCTGTGTTGTACTGAGGATGGGGGATGCCTCAGGAATTACTGCAGAGTGAACTGAGGAATAAATTCCTTCATGTCACATCACTGCAGCACCTCTGGTAAATCCAAGCTGAATTGCTCCTCAGTGTAAACTGTTCTTCAGGTGTTCAGGAGGGTGAGAATATGCTCGTGGTCAGCAGCTGACACTTGTGTCCTCACCCCTCCTGAGCCTGCAGAAACCTCTTTGTTTCCATAAAGGTAGAAATAGAGTGGAAGGACTGCAGGCCACAGGCAAGGCTGAGCTTGGCTGCAGTTTCTCAGCTTCATGCTCAATTCATTAAGAGACTTCTAGGTGTTGGAAGACTGTGTGTTGGAGGGCGAAAGAATTCACCCTGTGTTACTCAGAACTACCTGGGAGGTGTTCTGTGAGTGTGCCAGAGGATCTTTCCTGAAAGAACAGACTTGCACCTTCCAGCTGTGAGAAAAGGAGAGGTCTCAGAGAGGTTTGAGAGAGCTCAGAAAGGAGGAGGATTGAATCCTCTTCCAGCTCTTTTCTGGGCATGTGGTCATTCCTACACACCCTGCCTGTGCCTGCTTGCTGTCTGATGGGAACATTTTATTCCTTCCCTCCCAACACTGCTCTGTCAGCGTCCCTTGCAGCCTCCTCTGCTGAGATGGTATCTCTGGTACCTTAATAAATGAGTCTGGTCTCTCTGTTGATAAAATCTCCCTTTTTTCTGCATCTTATCACTGCTGTTATGGAACAAAGAGATACCAGCAAGCCGTAGATCTGTAAATGTTCTTTCATTCATCCATGGGATCTCAGCTCCACTTTTCCACCAGCTCTGCAGAGTGCTGTCAATTGCTGAGCCAAGGAGCATCAGAGCTGGTGGAAAATGACCTTTTCCAAAGGCACTCCAAATTCTGAACAAATCTTTGTGCTGATTGTTTAACCAGTCCCATACAGTGCACTTCTCTTCCCACCCACCTCTTCCCATTCTCCCTGAGTGTTTGTTCCTACTGAAACTGGGTTCTTCCAAAGTGACTCATTTACCCACAGCCATCTATTTTCCCCAGGAACAGTTTAAGCTGTTGGCTACTTGTTGTGATCCCCAAGTGTGGAGGATAATTACTAAACACTTGTAAAAGGTGAAGGAAACTCCTGCCCCTGGATTTGTCTCATTTGATCTGGTTATTGGAGAGTTGACTGGAATGGAAAGTTCTGAGGGCTTTGAGGAGTAGCTGAGGAGGAGCAGTAGGAAATACACAATCAGCTTTTCCATTTTCATAGATCTATCTATTTTAATGTCTGAAGAGATCAGAGTGATCATCTAGTCTAACCTCCAGCATGGTAATGACTGAAGGACACCATCCAATAATTTCTGCATCAAAGCACAGTGAAAGGCACTTTGTACAGGACTTTGAACAACCCCACAATTAGGTGATTTAGAATGTGATAGTGACTTGGACTGTCCTTCCACAGGAAAGGATACACCTGTAAAAACCTCCCCTCTGCAAAAAGTCCATGTTGAAACAGCCTGCAATGGCTGGAACGGAATGATCCTGGCTTGTTCTTCTGTCAGGCAGAGAGGGAAATGAGCAGCTGCAATATCCTGGGCACCCACCCTTCCTGAGCACTGGTGTAGAGCCAGGCTGAGGAGCCACGTGCCCTTGGTAATGTCTTTCCCAGGTCAGAGATGTGAGAAGGAAGGAAGCCACTGGGACAACTTGAAATGGAATGAGCAGATCTCCAGGGGCTCCAGTTACTGCCTCAACACCGGCAAGCTGGGCAGGAGCAAACCCCATGGAGCTTCCATGAAGTTCTGCCTTGGTCTCAGTCAATAATGTGCTGGACAAGGCTGGCTTTGAAATGGGGCTGGACTGAAGGGGTGGCCCTGCAGCCTCACTGTGGCCACTGCTTTAAAGCAAGAGGCATTTTAGTAAGGGAGACTGGATGTAGTGTGGACACCATAAAACAGAAAATACTGTAAAATAAGGATTAGGCTGCTGCTAACGAAAATGAGAGGACTAGTGCTGCTGTATAAACAGAAAATCAGAAATTTCACTGGGAAGGTGTTGCTTTGGCTGAAAGATGTGTGGAGAACAAATTCAGAAGTTGGAACAGACTGTGCTAAAACACTTCTAATTTGCCTTGAGAAATTTACCTGGATTCCTCAGATTTCCCCAAAATTAGATGCTTAAAAAATTTAAAGGTCAAAAATGCCTTTATGCTTTTCAGTTCAGCTAATAAAATTTTAAAAAATAAATCTTTTATTGCTGTAAATGTGGCTCAAAAGCCAGGGATTGCACAGTAAGTTTCAAAGTGCAGCAGGAGCCCTGGAACCCTTTCCTTGTCAGCCCTGATGTGTGTGTGGACAGCTCTGTTCCACCTCTGCTTGGCCTGGAGCCACAGGAACACTTGGCTGCCTGTGCTCACTCCTGGTCTCTACTCTGCTTCTTCCTGTGATGCAGGAGAGTTGAAGAAATAAAAGTTGTTAAGATTCAATGCAAACTATGGAGGATTTGGCAAACACTGCCAAACTCTTTGAAGAGTGTGAGGTTCCCTCGCTGCTCCCAGCAAGGGTTGGAAAACAGATGTTGGTGGGTTTGCCTTTGGGATCCTTTTGGAACCCTCCCATTCTTTCACCCATCCTTCAGTGATCCTTCTGCAGAGGAATTGTTTGTGTTCAATAATTTCAATTTATTGGGGGCTGCAGAAATGCCTCACATGCACTGTGACCACTGATGGCAAGATGTTACATGGACACATGGCCTGGGAAGGTGCACTCAGAGCAGGAGGGGAAAAATTATACAGATATTTATAAAAATTTCTAGCTATATTTCCTATTCAAGCTTTATTCTGCCTCAGAATAAAGCTTCAGCTTCAGTCCAAATAGCATTTAATTCACTGGGCAGTCAGGATGAATGGATGTTTGGATGGGTGATAGATGAATTTCCTGGCTCTGTTCTATATCTAGGTACATAATTTGACCAGAATGTGGTTGTACAAAATGCCAGCAGAAGAGAAACCTTCCTAACACACACACACACACACACACATACACTATTCCTACATCATGAGCTGCAATATGTTTAGTATGTAACTCTGCTCACTTTAATTAGTGGAATAGTTCATACAAATCAGAGAGAAAAAAGAATTAATGTAAAAATGTTGTACTATTTAGTGATATCAGCTGCAGATCTTGAAAGGAAGAAAGGTGTCATTTCAGAAATGGGAAAAATGAAGGCAGAAGAGTCAGTTAGGTGGCCAAGATTCCCTGGCAGGATTGGGAAGAGAACAGCTGCCTTGTGCAGTTTGGGAAAGCATCTAAACCTCAGCCCTCCTCAAGTTAATGCTGCATCAGGCACCTGCATTGTCAAACGAGTGCTTTGGAGTTAAGAGAAAAACAAAACCCTGATCTGCTCAGGCTGATAACAAAACTACCCTTTCTTCCACGGGAATGTTATATGGAGGGAGGGACCCAAACATCTGCATTGGATTTTCCTGGCTCACAGTCCCATGAAATGTGGACAAGGCTTTTGTGGGTCAGAAGATGCCCTCAAACTTCTACTGGCCTTTGTTTTGGAGTCCAAGTTCCCTGTCTCCAGTAGATTCTTCTGGAAACCCTGTTTGGTTTTGATTCCTGTTTTAGTGCATGTCAGGATGAATTTTAGCCCTTAATACATCGCTTGTATCCCATGCAAAAAAGCTGTCCATGCTGATGAGGGAGCCAGCCTCAGAGTAAAAATTCTGAGTGAGTGTGCTATTTTCTGCTGAATTGTCATAGTCTGATTCAAACTGCCCTGGTCATATATTACCTTTGAAATATTTAATTTACCCACCAGATGCAGTTCTCATGGAAGCACATGATACATGTAGCAGTATTGGAAAGAGAGAAACACAAAATTCATTTCAAAATCCTTCTTTAATGTTGAGCTTTCTGCTCCTATTAAGTAATGATTAATAGACACAGGGGGGAAACATGAGCTTTTATTATTTTCACCTGAATGTTAAGAGGTGCTTTGTGAAAACCATAAATTCAGGGACTGCTTTGTCATGGATGGTAGTTTGTTATGCTGATGAATTGTTTTAATTAGTCAGTAAAACACTATTTATGATGAAACATTTGACACTTAGAAAATTTGATCCTTTTTAGTTGCAACACTATATGACTAACCTCTCCTACCAGAAATTGACTGAAACATAGTTGGAAATTACATTTTATGAGGTTACCTTGAAAATTAACATGTACAATATTAATTTTATAGGTGTAAAGAAACCCATTCAGTCATGTCTACAGTCTTAAACTGTAACAATAAATAATCGTAAAGGAAACAAAATTGATTCTGAGATGCAAAAAAACCAGGAGACAGGCCTAGAGAGAGGTCCCACCTCGCAAAAGTCTATTCTTCTTGTTCTGAGAATAAAGAAAACAGGATTTCTGGCAATATTGTTTCTCATCTCTCTCACTGAGGACTGCACAGTGCCATTACTGTGCAGTGCTGAGGTGCAGAGGCCACAGAGCAGGCTGAGCTCTCAGGTGAAGCCTCATACTCCCAGCTGGCCCCAGACAGCATCCCCCAGAAACCTCCATCCCTGCAAGCCAGGAGTTAACCCATCTCCAGCCTTCCCTCTCCTCCTCTCCCAGCCCAGCCTCCTGCTGTGGGAAGGTGGTGCTCTGAGAAACCCCAAGAGGAAAAATGCAGAAGGACCGGGCATTGTCTGATCTTTTGGGCTCAATTCTCCTTTCTCCTTTTCTCTCCATGTGCTCTCACAACTGTGTGGGATTGACTGAATAGAAATGAAAGCCAGAGGATTAATGTTGTTCATTATGCAGCAAAAAGGAACTTGACTCATTTCCCTGCACAGTCGTGACTTGGTCCCAGGGCTCCTGTTAACTCCTGTCCCAAGTAAATCCCAAGGCTTCAGGTGCTGATCAGTTCTGGTCACTATGGCTGAATAATCCCTACAAAACTCTTCTTCCAAGGAGAGTTCTCCTTTCCAAAGCATTTTCTTTTCTACCTGTGCCTGCTGGAAAGTTTGGCTGAGGTGGAGGCCACTTTTAAAACACAAATGACAGTGGGATGGGATGGAATAGTATAGGAATGCTGTGCCCTTGAACTCAGGTTTATCTTCACAGCTCTCCTGATTGCATTCCTCCACCCACTGGAACTTCTCCTATCCCTGAACATCTTTACCTGGCTACATTACAGCCAAATAGTGCAGCACATCCCTGTCCTGCAGGTTGTAAGGATTAATGGTGTGGTTGATGCCAGTAATCCAAGTCACATGATTTGAGAATGGAAGAGCATATACTTCAAGGAGTAAACTACCCAGTGCTGTGGCAGTTCCCAGATGTTTGGAAATGCTGGGCTATTTAGCACCAGACTGTAGGCACCTGTTTGTGGTAATTGTGAGTGGGGCTGGCCCATCCTCATCCCCAATGGGCTACAGCTGTGAGAAGCAGGTGAACAGCATTGAAAGCAATGAGTCATGGAGTGCCCAGGTGTGCTGACCAATCACCAAAGGAAACAAAGGGCACACAGGTGCAGTGCATGAACCATGAGGGTATAAAAGGTTGGGCTAAAGAACAAGAAGAGCAGATGCTTGTGGCCTTCTGAGGTGATGTGATGTTACTCTGATGGGCAGACACATGAAGCCTTCAGATGAGGTAAGGTGTTACTCTCTGTGGGTTGAAGCTTTCTGAAATTGTATGATGATATTCTGTATCATGGCTGTCTCAACTGTGACCTCTGCTGTGACACCAGGTTCTCTATTCACAGCCCAAATTATACAGCTGCTCATGTCTACCACCCTAAAGAGCTTCCAGGCTTGTTCTGCTCTTAGTGTGGCATGTAAAATGTTCAGGGCTGTGTTTTTCCTTCCTGCCCTCATCTCATTAACATCTATCTCTTCATTAGTTGCCATCCTCTGTCTGGGGAGTGCAGCTGCAAGGCTGGCTGGGCTGGGCTCTACTGCAATGAGACGTGTCCTGTGGGCTACTACGGCGAGGGCTGCCAGGTGCCCTGTCCCTGCCACAACGGGGCTGACTGTGACAGCATCACTGGCAGCTGCATCTGTGCTCCAGGCTTCATGGTGAGTGGGGCTGGGCGTGAGGAGGGGTTTCATAAAGCGGCTGCAAAAATAAAAGAAGGTTTTAATCTGATTGGAAATAATATTTGCATAAAAGCAGCCAAACATAGGTCATTTTTGCCCGTTCTGTGCTAAATCCACATTGCTTGAGCAGTGTCAATCTATGGCTGCTGGTTGTTTAGTTAACACCACTGTTCTAAGTTTATTACTGTTATAAAAATATGATTTCCTATAGTATGTTCTAAGTCAAGATATAACAAAAAAAGTGTCAGATTATTGTCTGCCTGGAAGAGCAGAGAAAGAGTTCTCATGGCCATTCAGCATGTTCCTTGTCAGTCACACTGTGATTTTAATAGATGAAGATATTTTAAAATGTTACAAATGATAGAGCAATTTATGTCTTTTCTGAGCCTGTGTGGCAGGTGTCTTTTACTGAGCATCAGAAAGAGCTTCAGACATTCTGAGGTAAACAGGCACTGCATTTTATAGTTGAGATGTAAAATGGCTGAAGAAACCAGCCAAGATGAAAACATTGACAATTCAGAGTTAACAATTGCCAGGCTGCAGCAGAAAGTATTGGGACATGGATCCAGATGTCCAGTCCTGCTAAGGCTGGGTAGAATTGAATTCTTGCCAGTAAGTTCCCTGGTTGCCTGTATATGAAGCTGCTCCCCTTCAGGAGCACACCATGGAGAAGTGCAGGCTGTGTTTAAGAAACAAGAAGCAATGCTTCCTAAAGGGGGGAAAAAAGAAAAAAACCAACTTTAAAGAGGGAATTCCACCAAACTTCACAAAAAAAGTTGACTTTCTCTGTCCTTCATTTTACATGATTTGTCCCCAGAGTCTATCTATGTTTTTGATATTATTATAACAATTATGAGTTATAATTACTAAGTTTACTAGAAATCAGGGGACAGGCTGCACAGCTGGGACAGATAATGGGGAGGTCCTATATGAGATTAGTGGGATGCCAAACTTGCCTTTCTTCCTTCTCATTCCATACCTGAGCTTGTGATCTCCAACTGGCATCTGCAGAGCTGTGCAGCTGTAGCTACAGGTCAAATGCACTTTTGTTCTCTGCCTCATGCCAGCAGTTGGAGCTTCCACTGATTTCCAGGGGTTGTCTCCATGCTAGATATTAACAGATTTATTTAGGTGTGAGGGGCTGGACTCAAAAGCATCTGTGCAAGATAATGGTACTTAGAGATGGGGGTGGGGAAGAAAAGGTCTTTGAGGTTTGATTCCCAATTCCACAAACAGAAAAGAAGAATTTATCTTCTCTAGTCCATAGCTGATACACAAGTAGAGGAAGGAGAAAGGCAGCAGCATGTTAGTAACAACTACAAAATAAAACTATGCCAGGAGCCTCCTTCTTATTAGGAATGCTGTCCAAATTTGCTGCACAAAAGTATTTAGGGCCCCTTTACTGTACATGTTTTAGAAGAGCATACCTTGTCCAATATACATTGCCCCAAGGCAGCATTAGTGGAGGCAGAAAGCTGGGAAGTTCCTATTGCATTGCTTCAAAATAATATTTAATCTCATAATAAAGAGCTTTCTTGCATTGACATTTAAACAGCTTGGTTATTGAGGATAGCTCTATAATCACTGAAGCATATTTAGGCATTAGTATCATTGCTCTCACATAATATACTATAATCTCTGGCAATTAGTCCATGAGGGGAAGTAAAGCCTTGAAATTGCTAATTTATTGCCTCTGAAGCATATTTGTCACTCGTGTGCATGCCAAATGAGCTGCAATGGTTCTTTCAAGTGCTGTAGAACACAGGCTGTGCAGAAAAGTTGCTGGGAACCTTTTCCTCCCAGCCTGGGGTATTGTCCTGCCAGGATGCTCTGGGCAGGGAGGAGGAGAGCTGGAAAAGGTTGTGAGGCCAGAACCAGGCTGGAAGTGCCTTATCCCAAAGATGCACTCCAAGCCAGGCTTTCCCTTCAGATATTCTTGCCTGGCTCTTGCTGAGGCAGCAGGGGAGCTTTGCCTGGGGGTCGAGCTTTGCCCTTGAGTCGGGCGAGTCTGCGAGCGCCGGTTCCGAGCTCAGGATGTGTCCTCTGGCAGAGCTGGCAGTGGAGTGGTGCTAATATAGAGCTGGGCACAGCTAATTATTCACAAAAGCCAGAAATGAATCCCTCTTGCTTTTTTTGAGTATGAGGCTTGGCTGAGGCAGCCACACGGGCAGGAATTTTGCCACATAATTGGAAAGAATAAAACCTGGAGCAGCATCTTACATTTTACAGCAATGTTTGATCTGCACGTGATCCTAGGGCAGGGCAGTCTGAGGGGCTTCTCAGGAAGGGGGGAAGAAAAAAAAAAGGGAGGAGATGGGATAAAGCTGCAGAATTTATCTGCAAAGGTAGAGGAGTTGGACCCACAGGACTTTGGGATTATTGGCTGCCTGGAATATGCAGTGCCCAAGGAAGGACAGTGTTTTCCTGACAAAGCACTCCTCCAGCACAGATGGTGGGTTTTTAACTCACCCTGCCTGTGTCAGGGCAGCTGGGCTGGGTTTCAGGATGAATCATCTGCTCTCACAGCCAAAACAGGGACATTTTGTTGGGATGCAGAACAAGCCATTAAAAACACAAAGCATCTGGTCACCTTTATTAAATGTATTAAGTGAAAAGGCAGCCATCCCATAGGCTGCTATGTATGTGAGCAGAGCACTTAATTTTTGGAAAGTTAAGAAGATTCAAGTTGTAAAATAAAAATGTATATGGTAGGTTAAAGAAAATACATTATTTATTAGCTGTGACATTTCCAAAAATTAAAATGCCTGAGCTAAATAGTGGTGAGCTTGCAGTTTAGGATAGAATTTCAAAACATTTTCTGTCTTATTTTTTCTGTGCATGTTTTGGGTCAGACTCAAGAGCCAGATTTGCATATCTCTGGCTCTAAACCCAGATGACAATGTTGTAAAGCTATTATTGGGTATCAGGGTGTTTGTGTGAGGTGCTGCTGTGATCCCATGGGGGGATGGCTCTGTGTTTCACCTCTGTGGGTTCTGAACCACCTTGCAGAGCTGGGTGTGGATTTGACTGAGGGATCCACAACCCAAACCAGGCAGTCCTTGCAGGCAGCATACAGGGCAATGAAAACAGGATAATGGTAGAGCAGACACAATAAAATCCTCCCAGAATTGCAGACCTACTCCCCATTTTTCCACAGGCCTGTTGGGAATGCTTTGCTTCCTGCATCTCAGTTGCAAAGGAAGGTAAAGGCTGTATCAGTTTAACTCAAATGATTGTAGAGAATCATCATTACAAGCCCACCAAGAGGGCACTTCCCTCCAATTGGGACTTTTAACATATTTGAGGGTTTCCTCTTAGCACTGAAGTGATGAATTGCCAGAATGCTTTTCTGAAGAATGGTTTTGTAAAGCTGTTCTGCTGCCATCTCGTTTGTGACCAGAAGGAACCTGGCAAACACACACAGGGAGTGCACAGATCAGCCCTAAAAAGCACCAGGAGAGAGTCTTGACTGGTAGAAATTGGATCCTTGCTCCCACATGGAAACAGCCACTGCTTGCAATAAATTATCTGGATGCAATTATGGGGATGGTGAGAGGGGTTATACTACCTTGTGCCTCCCCCTCTTCCAAATTCTGCTCCATGTTCTCCTGTAAGTCCACTGAACTCAGGTGTGCAGGAGGGACATAAAAGAAAGTGGGACTTACCATGTCCTCTCTTTCTTCTTTTGTTTTTGGTTCATTGAATTTTATTCCTGTAATTCAATAAACGTGGTGGAGAAGGCCAGAGGATATGAATTAAATATGACAGGAGACCACAGGAATCCTGACCTTGTGTCTCACAAGGAAATCTTGAAACCAATCCCCTGCATGTACCTATCAGCATTTTAGCTGCTGAAATCATTATAAATGCTATTTAGATACAGGTGAGTTCACCTTCTCCATTGCACAGCTAATTGCAGCTTCCCTGAAAGCAGTGGCTATCTAGAGACCTCATCCCGTGCTATGCCTTTGTTTCTTTATGCATGCTTTGTTTTCTTCTTTTGACAAATGGGTTTAGCTTCAAATGCTTCCATTCTGTGTGTTGTGGCAAGGAGAGATGTAGTTAAAACATTTCTCAGCCCAAGACACTCTGAGAAAACTTTTAACACTTCTCTGTGGAGTGTGTGGTCAGCTTTTACTTCAGCGGGCACTTAGGTCTATATTTCACATCCAGATGACAGAACTTATATTACTTTAAAGAGTTCATCTATTTATGCTGCTGTTTTTTGAAGACCTGTCTGCTTTTATTGAACCCTGCATGCTGGCAAGCAGAGCAAGCACTTCATCACCAAAATGAAAGAATCCATTTTGACATTTCTCTGTTTCTTCACTATATTGGTAGATCCCACACAAGCCAATCACATGCTGCAAGGCATGGGAACTACAGCAGTGGTGATCTCTTACTAGAAGATTTTTCAGCTTTTGGAATGGCTCTTGGATTCCCTAGAGCTTTCCAAGATTTATCCCAGTGCTGTGCATCTATAGCTATTTGCATCTTCTATTGGCATTGTATCAAAATTGCATTTTAAAAGCACAATTAATGCCTTTCAAATATATCCTTATAGAGGTGCTTACGTGTATGGATCTCTGGCTGGGCTCAGTGGGAATCTGGGCACTTAAGTACTGAAACACAGCCTTCATTTGGGTCTGTAAGTCCATAATTTTGTCTGGCATGCCTGAATTTCTCAACGTAATTCTTTCTCTACCACAGGGGTACAAATTGTTCCCAGGGTTTACATCAGAGCAAAACTTTACAATCTACCTGCACATTGAGTAAAAGTCAGCCCTTGTAGCACACAATGAACAGTAGCTCGAGCACTTAGTAAAAATAAGTATAAATTATAGTGCTGTAAAGCTATTCAAATGCACAGCAAATGCACACCAAATTTTGCAATGGATAATCTCTTGGTCAGTACAAACACCCACGCACAGACTCAGACTGGTCTTAGCCTGCTCTGTGCCTACTCACTGAGTAAAATGACCAATTTACTGTCCCACAAAATGATGAGGACCATGATTATGGTCCTTTAGGGGTTCAGTCTGTTGAATATTCCAGCCATAACAGGCTTCCTTCTGGCATGTGCCATATCTCTTGTTTCCTGAAAAAAAACATAGGGGAGAGAAAAAACAATCTTTATATTAAGAAAAGTGGAAGCTTGTTCTCCTATCCTACACCTTTAAAATTCTCTCTGGTGTCTAAAAGAAAAAACCAGAGTAAATAGAGAGGGGCACCTTATCTTATCTTCAATTGAATTTTGAATGAAGGACCCAAGGCCCAGGCAGGTTTGGAGAAATTTGAAGCATCATTGCCTGTAGGTGTTTTCTAAACACACAAGGTATAAATTTATCAGAGTATTCCCTCTCTTCTACATACCAACTTTCATCTTTATTCTAAATGTGTTGTTCTTCTCAAGGAAGCACGGGAAAAATGGATGAGACTTCTTTGTGTTATAAGCCTGTGGTTCGATAGTAAAATTTTTTTATAAATTTCACAAAATTCTTAATATAAAAAATGAACATAAGGCTGGAGATAGAGGATCTGGTTTGGGGGCTTTAACTCATTTAAATGATCCATTTCCCTTTGAGATAATTCCAAAAGTACTTCAGTAGAAGCTCATTGCAGAGCAACAGGGCACCTCATCAAAAGGTTTAAAAAGAAAAGACGAGGGGAAAAAATCTTCAATAGAGCCTGTGTCCTTTTATCCTTGATTTACCGAGCATATCAGTTACCCCCCTTTGTTAAGAGCTCTTTTCATTTCTAGGTATAAAATAAATTCAACCATTTTATCAAGATGTTCTTGTTACCAGCCACCAGTATAAATTTTACTTGCTGTAGGTAGGGGAGAGGTTTCCTGGCACAGCAGTTGTCCAATTAACTGGAGTATCATAGGCAACAGGAATGGTTTGCAGGGTCTCCTTTCATGAATTACCCAGGTGCAGGGGGAAGATGCATTTTCTCCTCACTGGTTTCCCATTTGTGTCCATCACCCAACGTCTCAAACCCACAGAGGAGGGTGAGGAGCAGGGGCAGAGGTGATGAGGTGAGGCACCCTCACTGTGCAGGTGGGGCTGAGCATGGCCTGCAGCTGGCAGGGCATGAATTATTAATTGAGAATAAAAGTAAAACAAGTTTTCTTAGGAGTTGTGGAGCTACAAGAGCCTTGTTTGCCACTGATTTCTCTCCTCTGTCCTCTCCTGCCCCACTGCAGTCACGCTGTCAGGTCTGCTTTGATGCTTTACCTGCCAAAGGACACTCAGATGGGCTCAGGGACCTCACTTAATCCCCTGACTGCATAACCAGGCTCAAAGTACCATGGATCACATTTCTTAAAAAAGGAAAGGGTTTTGCCTGGGCAAGGGTTGAATGTTAAGTCAAGACATGGAAGAAACTGATTCCCATTCTCCCAGCCTTTGAACTCTTTCATGGTTATTGGTTTTTTTCCTTTGTTTCACCTCAGTTATCCAAAAGTTCTTAGCAGCGTTAATTTTAAGAAGTTTGGAAACATCCCACTGTAGCCCTGACTAATTCCTCAGCTACCCCTGAAGTAAAGAGACAGAGACAGGGGAAGGACCAAGCCAGCCAGGAGGACAGTCCTGGTGATCCCAGAAACAGCCCAAAAGGGAAAGTCCCTGCTTGGATACAGGGAGCAGTGCGATGCAGCTGAAGAGTCACCAAAAAGACCTGGCAGATTCAGAGTGTTCTGAGCAGGTTTGAGAGGCTCATTTTCTCAAAGCTGGCAGGAAGGAAATGCAATCTCTTTGATAACAGATACTAGTGTCAGTTTTAGGTCTGGAGGTGATGTGAAAGGGATATGAGAAATTCCACTAAAATAACCCTAAACAATGGAAGATTTAGCTGTGCTGTGGGAAACCATGATGAAAGTCAAAAATTATATTCACCTGGTATTTAACAAGTGAATAAAGATTAAAAACCAGTCAGTCAGAACAATACAACCAGGCCCCCTACACTATAGCTCCATCTCAGATCCCTCTTTCCTGGTTTTGGTCTCTGAGGAATGCACTCCCCTTTGAATTTGCGTTTTCTTGGTATCTTCTAGATACCAAGATAAGTCTGAAAGCTCAGCTGACTGTTTTTTGAAGCTTACAAATTACTTCAGAAGTGGATGTGGAACAAGAAGTGGATCTCAAGCAGGCAAGAAAACCTCTCTGTTCCATACAGCCTAAGAGTGAGCTGGGAAAATGTTTTTTTTGAATGAAGGAACTGACACTTTCCCCTTGGACAGAAGTTTTGCTGTCATCTGGGCTGCAAGTTGGAAGGTCTGAGTTTACAAACGGAAATCAAAACATCTCACACACAATGTTTTGGTACATTTTCCACATAAATAGAGCTGATCACAGATCAGTTGCACTTAAGATTTTTGCATGGTCACAGACCAGATGAAAACTGCCTCTGAATCACATCTTGATGTCCCTTTTCACTGATGACATCTGAATTTTCTTACCCACTTCTCAGTGCATACAAAAGAATATATTTGTGTGTATGCAATGGCTGTGCTTTGATTTTTTGGTAGTCTATTTGGGCTAATAACAGGCTATAATATTTTTCATCCCCAAACTACTTGGTGTGATCAGTACAGACTGAGAATGATCTTCCCTTGGCTGTGCAGTGCCCTGCATGGAATGACTTGGTCTCAGTCCAGCTCCCTGTGGATCAGTGTGTACATCACAATCCCCATTTCCATCAGCAGCCACCAGCAAATTTGCTGGCACATTGAGCCTTTTTACCATTTTCCCTTCACAAACCATTGCTTCAGGTCAAGCCTGGTGACGTGGCTGTGTGATCCATCTCAAGGCCCCTGTAGGGCTTTTTCTGGGGACAAAGAGCACAGGTACTGAGAGCTTTTGGAGCAGCACCCCTGGTGAGCACTGTGAGCCACCCAGCTTGTCCTGAACCTTCCCCAAATGGCAGGTGAAGCTGGAAAATCAGTCCAGCTGTGAGGTGACACTGCCACACGTCATTCAGGGAACAATGGCCATCACCTCAGTGCTAGGGAGCTGGATGTGGGCTAAGTCAGGATTTCAGTAACAACTCACAAATGTATTCTCCTGGCTCTGCTGAATTACAGGAGGACATAATCTCCATCCCAGTGCCAACAGGGAAGATCATTATGGGGAGGCCACCTGTGTATTCCAGGCTTTCAGACCAAGCTGCTCCCCTATTGATTTTGATATCAGTGTTTTATATCAGTTTTATAGAGGTTTTTATATCAGTGCTGTCAGTCAGGCCTGGTGCTGTTCTCCCCCCGAGCTCCTCTGGAGCAATTAGGGATTTCTGCGGGAGCAGCAGCGCTCGGGAGCTGTGTTTTCCCCGAGCCTGCAGTGCCCTGGCTGCAGGGCCAGGAACAAAGGCTCTGCTCGCACCTCAGGGCCTGTGGCGGATGCTTTAGAGCAGGTGAACTATTGTACCGCAGCGTTTAACAAGGTCACTGAATGCACGGGACACAGTGGCTCCCGCTCAGCTGTGCAAACTGCAGCCCTTTCTTTGAATTCAGTGGAACTTTTCAGAGCCTTTTATGAGCTATTCCATTTCATTTTTCTCTGCTCACTCTCTTGTCAATGCACAAGCTCCAGAAATTGTCTGTGACGGCTCAAATTCTACTTTGCCAGCCCAAGTTTACCTGAACACAACTGCTGCCTTCAGTGGGATTGTCCCAGATACACAAGAGGGGGGTTTGCTTTACCATCTGCCTCTACTAATGAGAATGTATTCACTCACACACAGAGTTTATAATTTGATAAGAACTCTGAGCAAGTCCCAGGTCTTCTCTTTCTTCTCGTATTTACTTTTACTGGGCTCTGCTGCAGTTTTATTTACCCGAATGACTCCAAAGTTTTCGTAAGTGGGTCCAAAGGAACCAACTTGGTACAGAAAGCCTGAAAGCCTCTGCCTTTGTTGCTAGTTGACATGTTTCATGTGTTTTATCCTTAATTGGCAATGTGGCTATGTCAAATTGCGTTTCTCTTCCTGTAGCCTCATTCAGAGCCAGTGGAGCTCAATATTCTGCTCAGGCTGAGTTATTTGATCTGAATTTTGCAGAGGGATGAACTGCTTGCCAATAGCAGTGCCTCCTTTCATCTTTTAGGCTTCCAAATGTATGTATCTTTATCCACCCTATCTGTGGTTCTGTGCATGAAAGTGTTGGTAGCTGACTCTCCTGGTAGTTCAAATTGCAAACTGACTTCATTAAAACCTCCTAAGGACAAGATTTAAGTCATAATTTGTTTTCTGCATTTTATTTTCTGTGCAACTGTACTGTCAAAGACTTTGTCTTTCACAATCAGAGATGTATAAATGCAAAATTCTGATTTTGTTTTCTTATGCCAAAGAGCAACTGAAATTTTACCAGATCTCAAACTCTTTTGCCGTAGGGTTTTGATTTAGGAATATCTGTGAGAGTTTGAAGTGGATATCTCTTATCTGCCTGTGTGTGGCCACCTGGTTATTTACCAGCTTTTCAGAATTACATCAAAAAACCCATTAGCTTAGACTTGACATCTCTTCTTTTTTAGATTTTTGGTTTTTTGCTTTGACCCTGCAGCTCAGCACTAAGATCCACCACAGCTGTTTGCAGCATCAGCCCTGTTCCTTTGTGTTTTGCATCCACATTGCTCCTTCCATGGCTCCAGTGCTCATAGCAAGGGAGCAGCTGAGAGTTCCTGCTGTTTCCAGCACTTTTAGCTCCTCCTGGACTCGGTCCTTCGGGGTGTGGACACGAGGGCAGGTCTGCACTGATGGACTGGTTTGAAGCTGTGCTTGGACATTGTCCTTAATTGCACAATACAGCTGAGGAAGAAGTCTAATAGAAAGTTTGCAAATAATGCAAAAATATTGGGATTGTCAAGGCAGTGGCAAATCTGGGGAAAGATTCCTGTTCCTGAATGACTGGATATGTTGAAATTCAGTGTTTAACAATGTAGAGTAATAGATGATAGGAAAATTATGTTAAGTAAATACACAAAAGATGAGTTCCGATTTAATTCCTGCTATTCAGGGAAAGAGATCAGGCAATCACTGTGGGTAGTTTTCTGAAAAACTCAGCCCCTCAATGAGTGTGAAAAACTCAAACAAATCCAGAGCGCCTGACAGAACAGTTAGAATGATCAGGATGAGAATAAAATAGGATGGAAAAGCCATTTTTTTGGTATTGTGTAAATCCATAATATATCCAAGTCTCAAATTACTGCACACAGCTCAGCTGATTCCTGCTTACAAAGGATAGAATGGAAATGGTGACAAAGATCATCTTTTACATGGAACAATTTCTATAGAGAGTGGCTCGATAAGGGGAGCTGGGCTCGGAAAACAGATGGCTGAGGAGGGACACGATAGAGATCTGTGGAACTGGGGATGGGGCACAGAACATGAACAAGGAATGGTTATTTACTATTTCTAATAACACAGGAACAAGGGCCAACCAATTAAATGATTGCACAGCAGGTTAAAAACAAAGAGAGTGCTTTTCACAGAATGCGTAATTAAGTTGTGAAATGGCTCCCATAAAATGGGAATAACAGTGGGATGATTTTGCTTAGAGAAGGGGTCACTGAGGGTAGGAATGTGAGAGGTCTCTCACTCCATGGGGGAAGGGGAAGAAGGAATGCATTCTTGCTACTTACCACAGTATAAGAAGTTTCCCAATTAAAAATCAGGCAGTGGTTTGAAGCAAGCAGATAAAGATGTTTCTTCTCCTTTGTATTTATAATTAAACTGTGGATCTTCTTGCCAGAAAACAACATAGAGGCTGAAGGTATAAATGATGCCTTTTATTTCCTGTTTTAGCTGATGTCCTTTTTGCAGAACTGCTCAGACTTGACAGCCAGAACCAACATTTGTTATTGCAAAAAAGTCAGGAGGCCACAGCTGTTTTACAAGGTGGATCTTGGACTGTGGCACTCAGGCTGTGTGGATAGACCAGAAACCATCTCAAATTTCCAGGCAAAGGTATTTCCCTTAAATAGCTGGAGCAGAATTGACAGGCAGCTCTAGGTTCCCACTTTGAACCCAGTGCCTGGAATTGAAATGCTAATCTGTATTTCCAAATGGCTCCTGTTAGGTACTGATCTGTTCTGCCCAAATCTGGGGAAGGAAATGATGGAAATGCACACAGTATGTCAAAATCTTTCCTTTGCCACAGTGGTAACTCTGATTTTGATGCCTTCATTTTAAAAAAGGCCAAAAAACCACATGTTTTTTTTTTTATCTTTACCAGTATATTCAAGGACTGTGGTTTGATATTTTGACATTTAGCCACCTTCCATCCCCAGTTTGGACACGAGTAGCTTGTTGGGTACATCATGGACAGCACATGTGCCAGAGATATGTACTTCTCAGGGATGCAAATAATTCCCATTAACTTGAAATAATGCCCAGGATGACTGGGCCATTTTACCTTTGAGGATATTTAATTGTGATCTGGCTATGTGTTTTGAGGCATTTTAAAACAGCAGCTGATCAAAGCTGGTTATAGTGAGAGCAATGATTCCCACAGATGTTTGACTCTTTACAGCTTCCCCAGAGTTGTATTTCAAATACTCTGAGAGTTTGCTCCCTGCCTCACCTGTATAAATCTGCAGTGGCCTTATTCCAGGTTTAAATTCCAGGTTTAAATTGCTTTAACTAGAGAGGACCTGGTTTCCCAGCTGGCCCCACAGTGGACACGAGAAATCCCTCTGGTACAGACATGATTTACCTGCCTTGATAATCTACCTAGTTTACCCAGTCTAAATCCAATTCCCTGATTTTGGAGAGGTCCCTCCTGGATAAATGTGTTGTGTGATATTCTATTAGGTGAAAAGTGCTGACTGCATAAAAAAATATTCTTGTTCAGAGGTTGATGATCAGTTTTTGTACTCTCCACACTACTTTCCTTCTGAATACATTTAATTATATGATGCTGTATTCATTGCCTTGCTGACACTAAAGGGCTCTGCAGTTAAGCCTAAATACTAAACCAGGCAGATATTCAAGTGTTGTAAAGTCAGTTTAGATTTTTTTTTTTTTGCCAGCAAGTGCTGCCCTGATTTATGGGAAGCGGGAGGGAGAGTGGGATTTCTTGCCTGCTTTCTTTATTGAATTCTCTTTCCTTTTTTTAATAACCATGTTTAGGTAACTGGTACTGTAGGAATGGATTTTTTTAATTGCAGATAACTGACTGGTATTGGGCATACTTTTAGTGCAAACTAGAAAACTGTTCCCTGGTGGTGAGGGGGATTATAATGCTTGCTGACAGAAATCCAGCTCAGGTTTGCTGGCTTTTAGTATGCAAAATCCAATTTTTTTAATGAAGGTTTTATTTGTGTTTGTTTTCACTGGATTTCATGGAGGGGAAAAAACCCTCCCAAAGCCAGGATTTGCTGCTTTTATTCATCAGTTTTATTGTGCCAGGGCATTGTTCCTTTTGGCTATATGGAGCACATTGGAGCCCAGCTGCTGGAGGGCAGGAGAGTGGTGAGATTCTGTGCACCTTCCACTGGAAAAGATGGATTTCCAGTGGAGTCCCAGTGTGAGAGGACCCTGAGCCAACAGGCAGTGCCTGACTCCTGAGATGCACAGATCCTTGCATTCTTCACAAAAATTCCCTCACAGCTGGGATTTGCTGGGCTGGAAACCATGAGCCTTGTCCAGTTAATTCAATTTTTCCACATACACGGCGTCCACACTGGGGGGGCTGCACAAGTTCTCCCATCTTGATAGGTTCAAATTATTCCCAAGCAGCCAAATCCTATCCAAAGGCTCTCCTAAGCTGTGTCAAATGATTCCCAAGGTGCCAGGGCAATGAGTTGGGCAAGGTCCCTTCTGGGAGGATGGATGGAAAATTGTTGCTCTGAATCCCATTGTAGCACAGGGACCATAGGCTGAGTGCTTTTTTTTTTTTAAATAGAAGTAACCCAAAGATACTGTTAATGCAGCTCAGATCAATTTTGAGGCTGTGCAGTGGGAAACAGAGCACCCCAGACAGGGAGTGAGAGGTTCTGGGGACTGAGAGGCCAGAAATGAGTACAAATGGTCCTGGTTCTTCTGTGGCCTTAATGAGAGTAATGTGAGTTATGGCAGTCACAGGCCACAGCAAATATATTTGAGTTTATAAAAAAGGAATCCATGAAATTTAACCAGAGTTTGTACAGTTTGGAAAATAACAACCACAGTTATGTTGTGGTAACTTTTACTCCCCTCTCACTCAGAGCTTTGCTAGCAAAACTAGCATACTTTACTATGATCAGTAAAGTAAAATTAAATTGTATATAAAAAAGTTCTGTAGGTACTTAAAATTGACATTATTTATAATATTTAGCTTACTCTCTCTTTATAAAAAATGAAGTTTCAATTTTGTTTGTGTGCATGTTCTGCTGAATACTTCTGATCCATCATCAAATTTAAGAATTAGTATCAGCCTGAGTAATTCTGAACTTGGCATTTACTGTGAAATTTACTGTATGAATTAGCATATTAGCAAATTCAGGGGTGAAATAAAATGCTGACATCCATTTGTAAAGGATGTAAAATCCTCGTGAGGTTATAGGGAGCAAAGGGGAAGTTCTGTTCATTCCCAAAGGGATCCGTGCTTGGCATCTCCGTGTTTTGCTGAGAGAACTGCAATGTCACCGGGGTGCAGACTGGGGAAAGCTTTGCAGATGGCTCTTGGAGGGGTTGATGATTTCATGAAAGACTCTGGCATTCAGGCTGCCAATGGTTCTGTCTTTGGATGAGTCATGAGCTGTAAAGTCACTTTTCTAAGTGTAAGAAAGCTCTTTCCCATCCTTTCTGCCTTCCCCTGTCTTTCCCATGAAAAGGGCACAGGGAAAAGGAGACTGAATAAGATCATTGGTGGTTTCATTTTGTCCTTTTAGACGTGTATCAAACCCCACAGCTACATCACATCGTGTTACAAGGTGGGTAAAGGAACTTTTGTCAGTGCTCAGTCAGAGCAATCACCTCCACATGGAACACTTGGCACAGGAGCCTTCCCCAAGGTTTTTACTGCGTTTTATCATTAGCACCAATAATAGCCTCGGCAGGGAGTAATTAGTAACACCCAGAGGGGAAAGGAATTCTGCAGAGGACATCATTATGTCTGGAAAACTAAAGATGCTGTGTAGGAAGGTCATGAATAAATGCTTTGAGTCCAGGGTGGAGGACAAGCCCTGTGCAAGTACAAAGTTTCCCCCTGCTGCTGATCCGCTGATGAAGAGCACAGTAATTTCCACTGAACACCATTAAGGAAATTAGTTTGTTCTGACAGTTTGTGTTGCTGGATACCATATGTTTACCTTGAGGGAATGTTTGTGGAGAACTACTTTGGGTTAATTGTAAATGTCACAATTAAATAAGTAAATATACAGGAGTGTATCTGTGATCTGCATCAGTGCACAGACACTGTGTCCCAGCACACCTGTGTCCCACGTGCTGTGTGTACACAGAAATATACATTTGTAGGTGCTAAATCCATACTGCTCAGCTTATCTGGACACACAGGCCTCAGGTACAAACAGCAGCAGCCCTTTGCCTCCCCGGTCTGTGGATCAGCACACACAGGAGCCTCTGCACCGTGCCCTTCTTTCCACTCACTGCTCTGGGCACCGAGCGTGGAGCATCCCTGGGCTGGTGCCGGGGGCTGCCCCTCTGAGCCACCTGCACAGCCTGGCGAGGGAGGGATCAGATGTGCTGTTAGAAATCTCTGATTAGCTGGAGTCCCACGGCAGGTTACCAAAGGTTCCAGTATTTTGCCTTTCAGCGCTGTCAGTCGCCCCCAGTAACCTGTGGGAGTTGAGGAATTTCAGCACCTCGGCAGATTAAACCTCAAGAGCAAAGCTGTCACCCAGGTCTTTGTCATGCAAACTTGAGGCCAGGTTCAATAACATCCCGTTCCTCTTCTGCACAGCGGAAGCCTTGAAAAATTGATTTTCTGTTTTGCCACTGAGATCAGTGGAACCAGACTTCAGCCCTCCAAGGGAATTGTATTCCTGTAGATTGTAGCTGCTTCTGAAATCCTTAATTTCACATCCTTAAACAGCAAACTTTGTGACAGACCAGGTGTGGGTGCAAACTTTGCTGGATGTTGTTGACCATTGCTGGGTTTTTAACTCTCTTTATGGTTTGGGATACCCTTTTTTTTCCCTTTCAAAATGCATTTCACAGACTTGAAGTCCTGATCCAAAATGCACAAGAATAAATACAAATTTGGTGTATTGATCACCAGAAAAGGATTTTTAAGGGAGTTGATCACTGCTTATAGCAGGAATGCATTTTAAAAAAAACCAAGAAATGTAACCTGTTAGGGTAACATTAATCCAGGGAAAACACTTTCTGAAGCAGCCAGAGCTTGTTAACACAGCCAACACCTAAGGCAGCATTGTGTCTTTAAGCTCTACTAATATTGAACAATAATAATTTTGGTGGAGGAAAATCTTCCCCTCTCCCTGAACAGAAACAAGACAGATTATTGACTGCCATCTAGAAAGATGGATGCTGTGGCCCTCGGAGTCTATTAATATTTGATGCTGATGGATGTGAGCTGGCAGCCTGAGTTATTAATGGAGTTTGGCTCCATGGACCTCACCCTCAATCTGTGGGGGAGAATTCACCATAACAAGAACTGGATGCCCAAAGCTCTTGGGGTGCTGGGAAGGGCTGTCAGTTCCAGCAAAAAATGGGTGTTTCTGAAGTGTTCACAGGCATGGAAAGTCATAGGTGGGGCTTCTTAGATCACTGCCACCATTCATTCTGATTTCAAGGGGACTTTTAGGGAATTGTAGCTTCCCTTCTCTATCTTTGCTATGTTGGGGTGCTCCCATCAGGTCTGGATTTCAAACAAGAGGCTCAGTGGTAATTTGTAAGCAGGGGTGAGGTGTGGGACACCCTGTCCTTGGTGGCACTGGGGTGGCCTCTCCCAGGCTGGGGGGTCTGGATGCAGAGCAGAGAGCAGGAATGTGCTGCTCCACACAGAGCAGGGCATTTCCCACAGCTGGCCCTGACCCCACATTCCCTAAAGAGAGTTTTTCCATTGTTTATGTTAAAGTCAGATTTGACCCCTTAAGTTGGAAATAATCCAGTGGATAGATTTGGGGGTATATTTTTGATAAACTGGCCCTTCTAAGTGAAAATATTGAAAATTAAGCACTTTTGAAAGTTTGTGATGTCCATATGGGTCATTCTGATTTGGAACATAGAGATAGAAAATGTCAAGTTATTTATAGCTCAATTTCTTAATATAACTTTAACATTTCCAGGGGTATATGTTTGATTGAATAAGCTACTCCTTCCTAGCATGAATACCACATCCAGGCGTTGCACTATCCTCATTAACCTCCCAATCTTAATAGGAAAAAAAAGAATAATCAACATAAGGAGCACAGCTGTTGATTAATTTTACTAAATAGGATAGAAATATAAAGTACCATATTGCAAGAGTGAAGATTCAATACACACAATTTGAAATCAGTTTATTAGAATATATAACTCATTAACAGCTGGAGGCATACACTGCAGCATTATCCACTCGGGCAGGTGGGGAGAGGGAGGTGGAATTTACATATCTTTAACAGTACCTGAATGCATTTCATTTCAGAGGTCATTCTCCCAAATCAAGTTCAAAATGTTAATAACAAGGTGTGCATTTATAATTAATAAAATCTTAGAGCCAGTGCTATAGTTCAAGTGCATTTTCCTCTTATGTAATTAAGAAGTTAAGTGTATTTGGCAGTTGTCACTCAGAGAGCTCTGAAGGTCTCACTTGTCAAACCTGGGGATAGAAATCTCATTAAACCAGGGGTTTTTTTTTCAGTGAAGGTTTGTTTGTAAAGTACGTGAGTGGATGGTGGGCAGCCAGAATGCCCAGCTCTGTCAGTCCATAAAGCCAAGTACATTAAAGTAAATGCCAACACTCAAAGGCTTGGAATAAACAGTCTGATGTTCAGCTTGTGAGAATCACAGAATCACAGAATCCTTAAGGTTGGAAAAGGCCTCAAAGACCACCAAGTCCAACCATCAAGCAGCACCACCACTGTGTTCACCACTAAACCATGTCCTCAAGTGACACATCCACATGTTTTTTAAAGATTTCAGAATGGTGATTGCGCCACTTCCCTGGGCAGCCCGTTCCAACGCTGGACAGCCATTCCTGTGAAGAAATTTTCCCTAATATCCAATCTAAACCTCCCCTGGTGCAACTTGAGGCCATTTCCTCACCCTATTGTTACTTGTTACCTGAGAGAAGAGACTGACACCCACCTCACTACAACCCTTTTTCAGGGAGCTGTATCCCTTTTCTTTGGGATAATCCAAAGTGATGACAGAAAACCAGTGAATCCACTCCAGCTGTGCCTGGCCAGGGAGCACTGTTCCCTAACACGAGCTGCTCTGTGGTCACAGAACATCACCTGAGGTACTGGAAATCCTCCTGCTGCCTCCAGCCCTGGCCCAGATGGTGTTTTAGAGGTGTCAGGGTGTGGGGATGTGGTTTGGGGGTGATTGATGGTTGGACTGGATGATCTTGAAGGTCTCTTCTAACCCTGATGATTCTGTGGTTCTGTGGTTGGTTAATGTGATTCCCAAGGGGTATTTTAACTCCACATCACTCTGCTCCCCTTTCCTTTTCAAAGGAATTTTCTTTTCCTTCTGGATCACTAGTTCAAATCCAGATAAGGTCAGTTGTCATAGAAATTATTAGCAGTACCAGCAGTTCTGTGTAGAACATGAAATGAGTTGGGAGTTTCATTCACACAGGATAAGGGTTCCTAAGTGGCACTAATTGGCTGTCTAATTGTCACACACAGGAGCAAGGCAGAGGATTGATTAGGCGTGGAGACTGAATGCCCCTCTGCCAGCCCGGGCTCCTGGAGCTCATTCCATAGGCATGCTGGCAGGGTAATGAGGGGCAGCCTGCTCTGGATTTTCTGGCTGTCAAGGCAGCATCTTTTCCTGCCAGACCTTTTCAGGGGCACTTGTTTTACTCCACCAAGGTCAAAGATAGCATCTTGTACAAACAGTGCCTTCAGTCAAAAATCAGAGACTTGCAGGATTTACTTGTGAGCAGTGTACTTTAACCATTTCCTTTCCTTCCCCCTGAAATGAAGGTTTTGGTCTAAAATAGGATGAGTCACACTGGTGTGAGGCAGAACTGCTCCAGCAAAGCAGATGGGGGTTTATGGTGCTCAGAAATCTGTTCATATTTCCTTGTGCTGTCTGAGTGTCTGCTGTGTGATATACAGGCTCCTGGAGGTACTTGTCACAGCATAGGGAAGCTGACATAGTTCACATTTCACTCCTGATAAATGGATCCTCCTATCAAACAGTGAAGCCTCTCACCTGCAAAAATACATTTTGACCAATATCTTTTCCCCTGAGCTATGGCACAGGTCACACCGTGCAATGGAGTTACTTTTTAACTTGTAGTAGGTTCACTTTCCCTGGCATAGAACTAAATTATTTAAGTTTGACTCACTGAAGTAGTAAATTTAGGAGCTCATTTGCAATGTGAAAGTCAGGATTACACACAGAGGAAAAGGGAGCAAAAATACCTTGTATATGTTAATGTGTAGACTCAGCTATGGGAGTCAGTAAGTTTACTAAGGCTTAAACCTCAATTAGTGAGGTTAAACCACAGTTGCTTTAAACCTTATTGTGCTCACATTTTAATTCCCTTGCTGTATCAGATGAACAGTATTAGGAAGAACTGTGTCTATCCTTTCAACCACACAAGCTGATCAGTGCATACAGCACACCAGAATGTAGTGTTAGAGCACTCTATATTTCTGTAAAATATAGGTGTTTATTCTCCTTTCCCTCCCTTTGCCCACACCTAGAGCAGAAATAAGACAGGGACCATGTTTCTGTGCTCTGCTGCGTGCCTCCTGTCTCTGACATACACATCACTCCTATTCTGCCTTCTTCCTAAAGTCACAATCTCATGCAAATTAATTGAAAACAAATGCAGGTACCAGCTACACATCAAAAAGGTCTGATGCACCTGCCATGTCGTTTTCCTCTCTGCCAATCTGTGGAAGACGAGCATGTACGAGATCCTTTAGGTTTTTAACAACCCTATTCTTAGAATATATTTTCCAAGAACCACAGAGCAATCTCTGCACGGTTTCAGACTGTATATTTTGTGATTAGCGTTTCATAAGTGATGTTTTGCTTAATGATCTAACATCTGCTCTAGGAGGTTTGTTTTTGTAACTTCCCCACCTCCTGCTGAATGAATGCCAGAAACTTGTCCCTTTCCTCCAAGTCAATCAAAGCACTAATTGCATCATAATCATGGGAAGCAGCAGCGACTGCTCGAGTGCTGAAGACTCAGCAATCAACTCACAACACTCTGCTCACTGTTCAGAGAGGGAAAGCTTCCCTGTGCCGAGCTGGGAATTTCCTGCGTGCCGGATTTCTTTAGCTGACTCTGACTTTTCTGGATTGCAGGGAGATGACTGCACCATTCCCTGCATGACAGGAACCTATGGAACCAACTGCTCGTCGCTCTGTAACTGCAAGAACGATGGCTCTTGCTCCCCTGTGGATGGGCTGTGCTACTGCAAAGAAGGTAAACAAAATTCCCATTTAACAAGTCCCGGCCATCAATGCCTATTCCCCTTGAAAGTGGCACAGCTGTGCAGTCAGGAACTTCACTATTTTCTTGTCCTCCCAAGTATCCCAGCTCAACAGGGACTGGACTGCAAGTTCAGTCTCTGCCCTGACCAGGGGCCAGACTTCCCTGCTCTGCTGCAGAAATGTGTCACAGAACTGGATGTGAGGGCAGAAGCACTGCTCCTCTCCAGGGGAAAGGCAGAATGATCCTCTGGCTGTTGGATTTTTAGGCCTTTGCTGCCCTGTTTCTCCCAGATTCCAAAGCCACTGGGCACAGGAGTGGAGGCAGCTTCCTGCCTGTGTGTCCTGCAGCCTGTGGCACTGGGCTGTGCCTGGCCTTGGTCGTCCCCACTAGCCCTGACCTGACTCCTGCCTGCCCATCTCCACCTTGGGCTGGTCTCCTTCCTGCTGCCCTGGGCTCCTGGCTCATCCCAGCTGCCAGCCCTGCCCTTGGGCACTGTGGGGTGGGCCCTGGCTCTCTGCCCTTGCTGCCATTCTCAGCTGCTCATCCTCCTGTACCCTGACATGGCGACACCCCAGCCTTGTGTGGGTGTCCTCTGTCTCCTGAGCTAGCACAGGGTTCAGGATGTGGCTCTCATTTATTTGGGGAAATAGGAAGTCTTGCCTGCTCCAAGGTGACTGACATCTTTTTTCCCACATGTGTCCATAATTCCCTCCTGGACGTGGTGGTGAGCACATCCCATGGATCCAGAAACCACCTGAGAATTCCTCCACTGCTTCATGGCACAGTAGCTCTTCTGCTCCACCAAAATCCCAACATGAGCTATGCCTGTATGACATACATAAGCCCTAAAACAGAAGTGAGGCAAATAACAATAAAATCTGGCATTTCAAACATGAATTAATGGATCACTGTAGAACCCCATTTAATGAGGGTGTATAAACCATGAGTTACTGCTCAACTCCATGACATAGAGCTGCAGTGTAATGAAAGTCATTGTGCTCCTGGTAGTTAAGACTTGAGCCTTAATGGCTAGAAATGATGGCATTGGTCTTTTTTAAGGTGCAATAGCTGCTTTTTATTAAATAGCATTCTTTAAAAAAAAGGAGGTAAGACACAGGCAGCAGCATCACATGAAAAGTTCTTGCAGTCCTGTAGGTCAGAAGGTCTCCAGCCTGACAGGGACTGTCCCAGCAGCTCCCAGAAAGGCGTCAGACACCTAAATCTGGTTACAGCCAAGACTGTGATACCTGCATCTGTGTAGAGATGCTGGGAGATGGAGCTGGGAGGTCCCAATGAGAGAGTCAGCCTTTGACCCCAAGTTAGTCTTAATTTACACCAAGAAACTGGTCCTAGAAACAAAGAGCTGCAGCTCGCCAGTTGCCTGTCTTGCTGTTTTCATGAAAACATCCCAGATGCTGTTTCTCTCCCGTTTCCTTAGGGTGGCAAGGAGTGGATTGCTCAATTCCATGTTCCAGTGGAAGCTGGGGTCTGAACTGTAACCAGACGTGTTCCTGCAGCAATGGAGCGTCCTGCAGGCCGGCCGATGGCTTCTGCCTCTGCTCCCCGGGATGGCAGGGGGACTTCTGTGACCAGCCCTGTCCTGTGAGTGCAATCAACAATTTGGGGTGGTCTTCCACCCCCTTAGATCACAGTCCCCATAGCTCTGCTGAACAGAGAGCAGAGGAGGATCTCAATTTGTCTGTGATGTCTGAGGAAATCGAGTGTAAATAACAGATTGGGGTTCTAGCAGTCAACTGGATGTATTATACTTTGCATTGTAGTTTATCAGAGCTATTTGCCATGTTATCTGCATTTTCTTGAATGACATTTTTTAAAAGTGATTCCTCATTTGGTTTCTGTATGGAAACATTAGGCACTGAGTTTCTGTCTTCTCTGTATGTTAATTTAAAAAGCGCAACTCAGCATTAAGAGGGACGTGATAGATGACTTTGCACATTTCAGAACAAAAAGCTGATCACTGAGAGGCTTTTTTATTTATATTTTTGAAGGATGGAACATATGGCCTTAATTGCAGTGAGCGTTGTGACTGCAACCACGCAGATGGGTGTGATCCTGTCACTGGGTACTGCTGCTGCCTTGCAGGCTGGACAGGTAAAATCAGCAATTTCCTTTGTAAACCTTGGGAGTTGGGTTGATTTTGGGGTTTGGGGGGGTTGTGTTGGTTTGGTTTGCTTTGCTATTGCATCAGTTATAGCCCTGGGCTTGTGACTGCAAACTTCTAAGTTATAGATTGAGACAAGATCAGCTGAACTTGCCCATATTTAAATCACTTATGATGGTGTCAATAATTGACATTCATTGAATTTGTATTCAGATGAGCAGAAGATGGCTCCAAACCTGCAGCCAGATGTTAGCCTTCTGTAAAAGCATCCTCAGGAGGGGTGCAGATCATCCATAATCCTGCAGAGTTTTTCTCCTTGAACTGCCCTTTCCACAGGGGTGCAGCTGTGGACGGAATCCCAGGAGCATCATACCTGGGGTGCAGACAGGGCATTTCTGATGAGTCATTACAGCTGCTCCATCATACAAAACTCCAATTTTTCCCATTTTCCAATGGTTCTTGTCACAGGGTAGTTGCAGAGAGCAGATTAATGCTGGTTTGACAGAGCTGTTGTGATTACACAGCAACAGAGAGGAATATTCAGTGGAGTTGGAGAGCCCAGGCTGGAGTTCTCAGTACAATTAGACCTGCACTTGACTCCACACTGATGTTCTCTTTCCAGCTTTTGACAGCAGTAAGGGGCAAGTTATTGACCCAACCATTTCACACTTTGCTGCCTAAAATGCTGGTTAATCTCTCTCTGCTCTCTGTTGAGGCCCTGGGTGGAAATAAAGTTATGTTCCATATACTGCAGAACCACCAGTGCTACTGACAGTCAAAATGCATTTATATTAACAGCAAGTCATTTGGAAAATTTAATTGTTTTTCAAACAAGTACAAGTGGAAGGATGCACAGAGCAAGGCAGGCTGATCAGGCAGCCAACATTTAGGATACTGTCACCTTTCCCATTGATTTATGCCTTAAACAAACATATACCTTCTGTTTCTGATGGAGACGACATCCTACAGCAGCCCAGCTCCCAGGAGCATGAAGCAAAAACAATGAAATAATGCCTAAAACACAATGGAAATAATCTTTAAAGAATTAAATAAAATGTAAAAATACTAAGTTCTACATATTGTGTAAAACAAAGCTACTTTTCTAAGATACTGGGCATGTAACCCTGAAAAGGACATTTTTTACCCAAGAAAATCCATTTTATAAGCTTGCTTGCATCCCCTCCTTCATTCTCTTGCCTTCCTCACTGGCTGGGCAGCTTTTATCTTTCTCTGAACCTCCTTGCCATCGATATATCCATCTATCAGGCTTTGAAACTCTACTGTTCATTATTGATGATCAGCAGAGAAACAGCTGGTGGGTTTTCCTGTAGTCACTGTGAGCTTCTTCAAGAGGGAAAAATGGCTTTTAAAAGTACAGTAATTTGAAGAGAGATATTTATATGCACCTACTCTAAAAGTTTATTACACATCTTCTGGATGTAGCATTCCAGAGGAAACTGCAGGGACTGACCTTTGCAGGCAATGCAGACTGAAGGTGTGGCATTTTCTCAAAGGCATTTGCAGCAAATACTTTGTGCTTACTCCCATGCACGTCTGTAAATGGACATCAAACTAATTAATTAAAGGTAAGAATAATTTCTGATGTCCTTCTTTTAATTTCCATTTTGAGCAAGGTAAGTGTACATTAACTTGGAGGGGGTTTGCTGCAGCCTAAGCACTTTATCCACCAATGGGCTCCTGCAGTTCTGGAATGCTTCTCTTCAGGATCACATTTCAGGGAGGAAAATATTATATCCATATTTGAGACCAGGTTGGAGATGAAATGGTGACAGAGCCCCGTAAGGTGGAAATGTTGATAGACAGAACCAACATGTGTTTTGTCAATTCTGTTCCAATGTTTTTTCCACTTGGCTTGGTGCCAGACACAAGGATAAATTCTGCTCATACCAGTTTGAAAGTATGTCATTTAAGAAACTCTTCAGTTAGATAATTAAGGAGTATGGCATCAGTGAAAGATTAATCTTATCTGCAGTTGTTGTGAACTGGGCCATGATGTGTATTGCAGTGCATTTTATTAATATGAGGTGATCAATAATTCAGGCTGAAATTTTTGCTTTCTGATTTTGGTACTAATTAGGCATGGCCTGAAAAATATCAGAAAGTTCAGGATCATGGAACTTCTGAAGGTTCTCCTGCCCACTCACACCAAACAGAGAATTCACGTGGCTTTCTGATCCTAATAGCCACAAAACTTCATCTGAAACAGCATATTCTGTATGTTCATCCCAGACGTGGGACTCCTTCTTGATGTCTGTGTTTTATGTAAAGATCAAGGGGAAGATTGAACCCGTTTTCTTTAAAGTGGTTTCAAGATGTTACTGATATAAACCTTCAGGGACTGATAGATGGTAAGAGCATGGAGGAAGACTGGCAAAAGAAGGAAAAAGTCATGTCCACAGTAGCATACAATGTAAGGTAATAGCACTCTACCATCCTTTTATTATGTCATGACGCCACCCAAGACTATTATTCAGGACGATGACCTTCTGTGATACCAACTGGGGGAAGGTAATTTTCAGAAGCTGAGTGTCCCTGGCAGATGGGAAGATGATGAAGAGATCCCCACGTCTCAACCAGGAGATCACAAAGCTGTGCAAACCAGCTGGATGCATAAATAAGCAGAGAGGCAGCAAGCTGCTCCTGCTGTGCCCATCCCCTCACTGTCAGTTCCATGGGGAGCTGCACGTGTGCAGCCAGAGGCAGGAGCTGGAGCAGCTCTGGGGGTGGCTGTACCTCTGGGGGTGGCTGTACCTGGTGTCACTGCTGCACATCACCTGGCCAGGCACTCGGGCACGTGGTGCCACCAATGGCTTTGGAGATGGCACAGCAAGAACAAAAGCCCAAAACTACGCTGGCAAAATGCTCTCATGTGGTAAAAAGAAAGTGAAACTTGCTGCAATGTTGGCCAAAATCAGATCTGTGACCTGCTGGTGCCATGCAGAGCTGGATTTCCCTGCACAGGAGGGACATGTGGGATGCAGTGACACTGAGGGCTCAGCCTTGTACTGGATGGAGTTCTCCAGGTTGGACATGTGTAACCTCAAGTATACAAATAGTACCCTGGAAATCCAAACAAGAGGTGCTCATATCTAGTGCTGGGTTAAAAAGGAAAAGTCTTGCTCTCAGAGGACCAAGTCTTGATTGCTCAGGCTGTTTTTTAAGGATTGATAAGGATCTCTTTCTCCACCTTTGCTGTGCATTTTAGGTACAGACATTTCTGTGCTTGAAGCTCTGTGTGTGTGCACAGGTCCCTTAGCGCTCCCAGGACATCAGAAATTTGTGGAAGAGGTGTTACTTGATGTACACTCAGCTTGAAATGAAAATTCTCAGTGCTAATTACACTTGGTTAATTAGGGGTGCTGCACACACTGAATCCACAGAGGGAATGGAAACACAGAAATGCTGCATGCTAGAACAGCTCCTGGAAGTCCTTTGCAAGCAAACAGGTCCTGGAGAAGCAGGATGAGTCTCATCTGTCCCAGGTGCAACCTCTTCTCCTGGATGCTCAAGTGACAATGACAAGGTTACAAAATTCAGTTAGGTTCCTTTTAATTACTGCATAGTGTGAAAGTGGACAGGAAGGGATCAGCTGCCCTGGTGGCCTTGCAGGGTGAGCAGGGTGACAGGGCTGCTGTGCCAGATGTAATGCTGTGCCTCTGGAGATGACAGCTCCAGCTGCATTGCCTGTGGGGATGCAGGATGAACTTCAAACCCCCTCAGCTTGGTCCCACCTCAGGCAGCTGCTGGCTGCAGGTTTTGTACCAGAAATGGCTTCCTCACGGATTCCAGCTGGTTGAAACTGTGTAGCCTTTGGCTGCTTCCCTCAGTAACCCCTCAATAATGAAATTTGAGCTGCTGGCCTGTCCTCTAATTTCTGGAGGTGCTTGACCAGAGCCAGGTAAGGCTCCCTGGGAAGGCAGACCCAGCTATTGCCCCCAAGACCTGAGTCCATCTGTTTTCCCACTCCCAGACTGATCACAGAAGCAGAGCCACAGGCCTGGCTGCTCCTCATGCCCAGCTCTGCTCCTCCCTGAGATGAGCCAGTGTGCTCCAGGTTAATTGTGGCAGTTGTGTTTTGTTACCCTTTCAGCTCTTACACTAGGACTAAATGGGAAGGGGGATGTATTCCACTCCTCTAAATGCTAAGGTCAGTTAAAATCCTGTTTATCTGAATTCCTTTAATCTGAAATGCTGTCTTATCTGCATCTTGTTCTGCCTTTTTTCTTGTGTGGTGCTCTGGTTTTGCAGAGCTGCTGTGGTGATGGTATCTCAGTTCCCCACTGGGCTGGGGTACCCAGAGGCTTCTCTCGGTAAAAGCAAAAGTTTATTCACTGTATTTTAACATCCCAAAGATGTGTGGGGAAAATTAGCCTGGTGCTGTAGATATGAGGTGGAAAACATAAAAGTGTGCATCCCATAGTTAATCATAAAAAAAGCCCATATAGATTTTCCTTAATTAATTAGGATGGCAAACACAGGTATGTAAATGATGCACGCTGCTGAGGAACAAACATCTTATTACCTTGGTGCTTTACACCTTCAGGCTTCATTCCTGGCTCATAAGAGCAGCCTCCCTCTTTGCTGTTACACAGCAAATCAAAATACATATTTCACTGTCCTTTACAACCTCAATAACTTTCACACCTTGCCAGCAACACAAGCCCTGATTGTCTCTGCTCGTGTCCCGCCCAGCACAGAGGCTGGGGAGCTGGAGCTGCAGGTTCCACCTGGGGGGGTGAGGCAGGGCTGGGGTCAGGAGGGGCTGCTGGGCACAGCCCGGGCAGCTCCAAGGGACCAGGCTGCAGGGCTGGCAGCGCTTGCAGGCTGGCAGTGACATCTGCACTGTCACTCAAACACAGAAACATGTTTCTTGCCTCCTGTGGACACATTAATTCAGGAAAGCTGATAAGCCTGTTACTCGAGGGAAAGCCTTTTTGAATTTTAAAGGAGCAGTGACCACTTTGACGGGGAGCTCTGAGGTATTTTTAACTTCACTTTCTCTGAGTTCTTTGCAAGAAGGTGAAAAATCCTTGAAGGAAAAAACCCACCCTTTCCATAAAATGTATTTTGTTTGTACTAATATGACTTTTCTTTCATTGTAGCTGTAGCCAATATATAATCTTAGGGCCAGATCCTGTCCTCAGCTGTACTGGGTTAAAGCCTAAATAATTCTCTAGTCATTAGTAGATTAACCTCATCTGTGTGATGATAAAACTGGGAGCTGGTTTTCCATGCCTATTTAAAATCTAGGACTTATTTCATGCACCTGCAGCTTTTTAGCTGAAAATCCAGAGTGTTTTAGAATTCACAATGTCATGGGTTGACTTTTTTTGTCCATTGGATTGTTTCATGCCATTGGTTTGTAAGACAGAGCCTAAAATACCAGAATGGAGCAATAGTAAGTTCTTATTAAACATGCATTTTCTAGATGTCTGGTCCCATTATCTACACCATATTTTGCATTTATCACTTCTGGCAGTCTTATCCCAGATTTTTAAATTAATAATTTATTTCTGTGATTATTCTGTATCCTTACATTAGCTTTAAACGGACAGGAAAGCTAGAAATTTCTAGAGTCAGTCTAAAATGGTGCAATTTAGCCTCTGCCTTTGCAGTGTGAAAATCTTTTCCATATGAAAGGTGTGCTTACTCTCTGGATTCAACAAGTGCCCTTTAGTCTATGAATGTAAGATAAGCTTATTAGAAATTAGCTTTAATTTTTCATTGACTTAATTTCAAGTGAGTTGATAAGATTTTAATGTCAGGCTGTGCTTAAAAATTCTCTCTCTGACAGGAACCTTTAAGGATGGTTCCTGCTGATATAGGGCTAATTTTCAAAAATATGAATTCTGAAGTTATATCAAAGATTTCATTGATGTCCTGACATTAATTATGTCTGTGCCTTCCTTGGCAGGTATCTGAGTGAGGTTTAGTTGTGTTTGTCCCGTGACAGATTTTGTATATATTTCACCTTTTGTGAAATCAGTTGGATTTTTGCCACTCCTTCAGTGGGAGTTGGATCAGACCCTCAGACTATAATTAGCAGCTGCAGTAAGGCTACTGCTAAACTTCAGCATGTATGCAAATCATTGCAGTAATAATCTTATAAACACAGAAGATACACAAGTTTGTTTATCTTTGTATTTATTTTTGGGTTTAATTTTGCTTAATAAAGGACAGCTTTTAAATTTCTGAGAGAAGACAGAGCTTGGATGGCATCCTGGGTGATGCTAATTTAATGGGCTCTGAAAACACGAGCCTTGATGCTCGAGGTACCCAACCCTTTTCCATTTTAATGTGGAGACATTCTATATATAAGCCTGGCTGTGTGTACAATAGTCACCTATAAATAAATGTGGGCGAGAAGCGGGGAAAAATTATTTGTGCACATTTCAGCAGACTAAATCCTGGCTGTTGGCATGCTGGGTGTGAAAGGAGGAGAGGGAAGAGTGCTCAGCAAACAGCCTGCCAGCTAAAATGAGGTGTGTATATTCATTTATTTATTTATATAGTGGAGAGAGACTATTTACAAGAGCAGGTAGTGACAGGTCAGGGGGGGAATGGCTTCACACTGCCAGAGAGTAGGGTTAGGTTGGTATTAGAAAAAGTAGAAAAATTCTTTATGCTGCCTTCCCTGTGAGGGAACAGGTGCCCAGAGAAGCTGTGGCTGACCCTGGATCCCTGGGAGTGTCCCAGGCCAGGTTGGACAGGGCTTGGAGCCACCTGGGACAGTGGAAGGTGTCCCTGCCATGGCAGGGGTGGAATGGGATGAGCTCTAATGTCCCTCCAGCCCAAACCGTTCCACGATTCTAGGATACATTATGTTATTCATGAAAGAGTTGGCAGTTAAAAATGTTGTAAATCTCTTCCTTCTCCTTCCACATTAAGGAGAAAGGGTGGAATTTCAACATCATTCACCACAAAAGGCTTTGGGTGTGCCCCAGCTCTTGCTCAGCTGTCCTTCACTCATGGTTTAGTTCAGGAGCTTGAACATTTCCAGCAGGAAAACAATCCAGGGTTTCCCAGTTACCAGTTCCTCCTGGTCTGCTCCGATCTTTCCCAGCTTTCTCTTCCCTCCTGGCCTGAACCTGTTCCCAGCATTTGAGAAATAGGAAAGCTCTAAAGATGAAGCAGGGCTGTGTAGGGCTTGACTCCTTTTAGCCCCATTTTCTGCAGGTCTGCCCTGCCTGCTCAGGGCAGCTCTTCCCCTGCAAGAGTGCACCCTGGAGAATTCCCTGGAGCAAAGAGAACCAGATCATCCTTTATTTCAGCAAACATTTTGACTTACCTAATTTCTTGTGAGGTAGGTCTCTTGCCTCAAAAGCTTTTATTGCATAAATTCCCTGGGTTGGGTGATTCATACCTGGAGATTTCTCTAGATAATTAAAAATAGGGGTAGGATTAGAGCTCCACAGAGGTGCATTAGGCTCTAAGTGTATTACTTGCAGGAAAACACTTACATTAATGGGTGCATAAATTGCCCTGCACACATGAGAGAAGGGACAATTTAGAATTTTTCACTGGCTTCAGGGAAGGGCTTATTCTTCATTATTTAGGACCAGATCATGGAGCTTTCATTTAGACTGATGGGATGTTACACTCAGGAGCTGCCCCACTGAATCCACTGGTGAATGATGCTCAGCAAGAGAAGGAAGGGCTCCATGGCACCCATTTGGGAAAAAAAAATCAGTGAAAAAAAGCGTTTGAGAACAGCACAGAGGTTCCTAGATAATGAGAGTGTGGCTGCTGTTCTCTGCTGAGTAGTTTCACTATATAAAAACAAAAATAGCTTATTTGCAGACTAGATGAGCAGCCATCAATTCTTAATGTTTCCATTTAATTTTATGAGAGATCCCTTTATGTTTTCTTCTATCTGCTGCCCTCCCCACACTGATTTTCTCATTCTTCAGCATTCTTAAATGCTGAGCTGTCAGGAATTGTGCTGTGGTGCTTCTGACTGGCTCTGAGTCAAATATTTCAGGGTTTGCCTCAGGTAGGAATAAACGTAAAGATGCAAAAAGTGATAGAAAAGCATCAAAAATTCTTTGTGAACTCTTGTTCGTGCTCTGTGATAGCCCCTGAGCAGCTGATCCACAGCTTGGACAGTTCTTCCTTGTGTTCTTAGTGAATTGTCTTTTACCTTTTAGAGACTGAAGCAGCAGAAGAGTCTCTGCCTAGGAAAGCACATGGACCTAATCTCAAATACAATTTAAATAGAATTTATAGGGATAACAGAAGTGTAACAGCAATGAGAGCATCAGGGAAAGACAAGAGAATAAGGTTAAAGAAAACAGGGATGTGTGATTATAGAAATCATTATCAGAAGTAGATGTACAAATCAGGAGGCCAAGGCAGGATTCAGGGTGACCTGAGTGGCCTCTGGCTCTGCCCCTGGCACGGCCACCTGGGCTGGTGGGAGCTGGGTGGGGGCTGCTGCCCATGGGATCACTGCAGGTGGGACAGAGAGCAGAGGAGCAGCCTGTTCCAGAGCTCCCATCCACTGAGACATTCCCAGACCTGTTCCCAGAACCTTCAGCTCCCTGCTGGGCCCTGCCCACACCCAGCCAGCCTTGCAGCATCAGCTGGAGGGTGTGTGCTCTGCTGGGTACCCTGTCAGCAGGTCCTGTCCCCAGCCACCACTGGGGATCCATCCTGCCAGAGACAGGAGCCACCGGCATTCAGCAGCAAAGCCAAACGTGACTCACCAAACCTCAGGCCTCCACAGCATTCCCTGCATAAATCCAGTGCCTATTTTTGCATAAAAAGCAGCTCTTTCCAAAGCTATTCAAATGCCAGAAATAAGAGATTATTATGACTTCATGTCATGTTGAAAGACAGGTGGAGGAGAGCACAATGTTTGTGTTGGATTCAAATGTCTGCTGAAATCATTCCTGTCATTCCTAATTGATGTTGCATCTGTCTTTAGATTGGGACTATTGAGGGAAAAAGAAAAAGCTGAAGATCTTATTCAGAGAAATAATTACAGTTATATGCTGGTCGATGTAAAATTAAAGTACGTGGGGGGGAGGGAACTACATCCTATAATTTATCAAATTCCTACATCCCTGAAAAATAATTAGATGCTGGGCAGTGTGCAGGCACTGCTGCAGAGGCTACTGTCAGGGGGATAGCAGTGGTCAAAACCAGGCCACTGGTTCTCATTTATTCCATCCATTTTTGCTCTTTTATTGTGTTTGGAGTATTAGTTTCCAACTATCCAGAGACACAGCAGAGAAACAATGGCAGCTTTATTAAGAGCCAGAGACGTAATCCCCAAGCACGAGTGCAATTGCAGAAGCTGGAGAGGGAAGAAAGGGAGTTCTGCTTATTTCTGGCTTTCAGGAATTTTACCTTCTAAAGTCCTTCAGCATGATGTAGTTATGGGCAGCACCAAATCTGCATTACTTTGACAAACTTTCTTGAAGCCACTGAAGATTATTAATGGAAGCAGCCTTTAAAGGAGCTCTTCAATAGATTCCTCACATCCCAGTTGTATGGCTTGGGGGGGGTTTGCCTCTTCTTTTTCTTGCTCCTTTTCCTGATGCTTGTGTGGATGTTGGATTAATCCATCACAGTTGATCTGTAAATTTGAGCACAAGGACTGACTTCATCTGATCAGACTTGAAACTGCTCCATGTAAGACAGACACAGGTTTCTATCAACAGCTTCCCACTGCCAGAGGGCAGGGATACATGGGATATTGGGAAGGAATTCTTCCCTGTGAGGATGGGGAGGCCCTGGCACAGGTGCCCAGAGAAGCTGTGGCTGCCCCTGGATCCCTGGAAGTGTCCAAGGCCAGGGCTTGGAGCCACCTGGGGTAGTGGAAGGTGTCCCTGCCCGTGGCAGGGGGTGGGACTGGATGAGCTTTATGGTCCCTTCTGACCCAAACCATTCTGGGATTCTCTTCTTCCTCTACCTCTCTCCCTGCTGCTTTCCTTTATCAGGGTTATCTGTAGCTCCATGTTGAAGACCCCTGCCCAACCAAATGGCTTCACCTTTGGGAAGTGTGGGCTGAGTTTCTCCAGATATTCCCCATGTCCCAGACAGCAGCTGCTTGGACACTTGGTAGGAAATTGTCCTGGAGGGGCAGGAGTTTGGAGCAGCTCTCCTGTGTGGTTGTCCCTTGGAACAGTGCACTTGTGACTGCTCTGGTGGGCTGAGTTGATCCCAGTTTGTGTTTTCCACAGTAATTCAGGCTCTTAGGGCTGGTTTTCCTTCCCACCATGTGTGCAAAGGAAGCTGGTGTGGGGAAAAGGGAGTGAAGCCACTCCTGGGACTGTCAACTAAATGCCATGTACAGAGCAGTCCAAAGGGAATCCCACTGGAAAGCAGCCAGTGTTTGCAGAAACCCAACACCCCAAATCCCTGCTGGGCCAGGGGGAGTTTGTGGCTGCTGTTTCACAGACTGAATTAAAGCCACAGTGGGCTCTGCTCTTATCTGGGCTCTGCCTTACTGCAAAAGTGCAGATCTTTTGCCCACATCCAGTGGATAACTACAATTTTATAAGTTTTGTGGATTTCATTTACAATTCACCCCCAGAACATTGTTTAAAAACATCTTGGAAGTGTAATTTTATACCAGTGTCTGCAATTGTGAACCACAGCCTCAGGCTGGCAGATAATTCCCTGGTATCCAGGCAATAGAGTTTATGTATAGAACTGCTTCCTGCAGCCTCAAGGACTTCTGATAGTTGTCTTTCTAATTTCTACACCATGCATGTGAAACCAGGACTTTGTTTATAAATTAGGAATCTGTGGTTGTAACACGAGGCAATACAGAGGTGTGTCAACTTCAGCAGTTTTTGTACTTCTGGAAATTGAAAACTAATTGCTTATCAGAAATGTTCATCAGCAAGTTCCTAAATAAATATTAAAGTTCTACATTACAGAATCTTGCTGCTTCATTGACTCTGACTGTAAAGTAGCTGGGAGGGATGGACTCCCCCTTTACACTCTGTCAGGTCAGGGAATTGTAAAATTAAGGTGCTTTTTCCAGCACAATTCCATAAGACTTGCATGTCCAGATGCAATTTTAACTTCTCATTTATATTTGCAACTCAATTCATATAGGAGCCTTCAAAAATGAAGTCTTCCATGAGAATTAACTTAGAGTCATAAAAAGTAATAAAACCTGATTGCGGCACCATCTCGGTTGTCTTCTGGAATGTACAAATAAATAAGGGCTGTACTGGGTGGCAGTGGCTTCTGGAAAGTTTCCTTTTCCCCCTTTCCCTTTTGCTGCAACAATCAGCTCCACAATGACTCATTGCCTTCGTTAGGAGAGGGAAGACATCCCTCATTACTCATTACCAAAGGAAGGACTTTGCTGCTGCAAGAACAGCCCTGGCATTCTAATTCAGGTACCTGCCACAAGAAAAGAGGCAGTGTCATTCTTCCCCAAACTTTGTCAAAAGAGACAAGAAATAATGCTGCTTAATTGTCCCCGTTTATAAATAGCCCATCCACAATGACAGAATTGTGGTTTTAATGCTGTAATTGGGGGGAAAAACGCACATTTTTCTGTGTTTGTGTCTGAATTTCAGTTCAGAGAGCTCACACTCAAGGCTATAAATGATCATATATATGTATTTATAAATACAAAACACATTTATTTATTTACAATTTATTGTCTGACTTTTTAATTACAGAGCACTGTGGATAAAACACATAAATGCACACACAAATCACTTGTTTAAGTAATCCAAGGATATATTTGATTTCAAAGGGAGCAGGGAAGACTTTAAAATAATTGTTTTTCTTGATTTTACTAATACAAATGTTCCCTGTCTCTTTTCACAGTCCCTTTTTTCAGATTTATTTACTTGGATATGAAGGAATTGAGCTTGTATTAAGTTTTTACTGTATTTTAATGTGTTTTTTATTAAGCTGTACAGAATGGCCCATGCCTCTTTATAAATAAAGCTAAGATCATGTATTACTAGAAATCACATTTCAAACTGTACTTTTGCCAGACTTGGTTAAGATTTTCTAGGAAGGGACATTATAATTGTATGATTAATCTTCAGAAAAGCGAAATTTTGGCTCTGCAGTATTTCTTACTGTGTTAACTTCAGAGATTTATAAAACCAACTTGAAACTGCACTGTAAGTGTATTTATAATGACTTTCAGCTGATTTAATAATCCTCAGAGTTTGGTGACCGTACAGATCCCAGCTCCCCAAATGCAGTGCATTACCTCCAGCATCCAGATGAAGTTATCAGAGGTGCAGGAAATGACTGGGATTGTGTTTCTGCAGAAAGCTGCACTAATCCAACCCCTGGGCTGCTTTGATCCCATTGTGCAGTGGGACATGTGCATGGGTGATAAAGAAATCTCAGGTCAGGGATGGTAAAGGACATCTCAAGTCAGGGATGGTGAAGAACATCTCAGGTCAGGGATGGTGAAGAACATCTCAGGTCGGGGCTGGAAGCACAGCTGGGGTGTGTGGGTACCCCCCAGCCTCAGGGCTGGGCCCCTGCTGGGGTCATGTTCTTAGAAAATTTTCCAAGCCAGTCTCTGATCCATTTCTGCTGGTTTTAGATGCTCCTGCCAGTGCCACTCCCTGCAGCTGGCACTGCTCAGTGTCTCACTTAGTTCATGATCCTGCAAACCCATCCAAGGAGCTCTTGATCATGCAAATAGCCCTGCTAATTGCAGGTATTGGTAGTGCCTTATCCCAGTGGAGTGAGAGTCTCTCAGACACAGTGTGCAGGATCAGCTCCTTCAATCACATTTGTATGTGACAAGCCATGGCACAAGGTTGTTTTTAAAAGTCACCAGTTTAAACAAAGCCAGTTGAAACCATGCCAGAAGCTTTGTGTTAAGTTTCCTGGCTGTGTGCTCCCTTCAGCGTTTCCAAGCTTTGCTCTTCATAATAATAAATATCAAACAAGCACCCTGGGAAGCACTGGGAGCTGGATTGGCAGGTCTCAGTCTCCATTTAACATGCAAATGCTCAGCCTGTGCTCACATATGGCCACTTGCTGGATCAGAACTCAGTTCATTCACACAGAACTGGGGAGCTTGGGGTGAATGTGGGGTATGTGCACAAAACACCAGAGCACAGGGGTTTAAGCTGGGAAGAGAGAGAACACAAAATAGAGCTTAATTTACTTTCCTTCAAAGAATCCAAATACTGAACATGTTTTTGCAAAATCCTGATTTTTCTTTTTATGGTCTTCCAATTCACAACAGGTAAGTAATCAGGCTTCAATCAACTGCCTATTTCCAGACCAGTTATTTGAGCTATTTTGTGACTTTAAAGCAATTCCTGACCTTCATCTTCTTGGATGACATGCAGAGTTTCTTTAATGGTGCTGAGGACTGAACAGGCACCCACTAACACCTACAGAATTCACCTCTCTGGCATTTTCTTAATTTTCACTTTATTAAGCAGATAAAAGAGGAGCTGTTTCCTTCCCAGACTCCCTCACTGGCTCTGAGGGACTGTGAGGCATCAGTCCAGCCAAGCATTTCTTTGATCAATGAGCAGAGTAAGAGCTGTAGGAAGGCTAACATGTGGCTTTATGTCCTTAGGCATCCACTGTGACAACATCTGCACCCAGGGCCGCTGGGGACCCAACTGCTCCATCTCCTGCAGCTGTGAGAATGGAGGATCCTGCTCCCCTGAGGATGGAACCTGTGACTGTGCACCAGGATACAGAGGACCCTTGTGCCAGAGAAGTAAGATTTTCCATAGCTGGCAGAAGCAAGGCAGGTAGAAATGCTCCTTTATGACACCAGACAGACAAATCCACAGTTTCTGAGCTGCTTTAGCTCATGACTTCCTAAGAGCAAAAGAGCCTGGAAAATGCTCCTTCATCAAGTCAAGGCTCTCCTGCATTGAGCTGTGCCTTGTGTTTCTTCTGATCTGCACCTGGAGGTCACAGGTGACCTGAAAGGAGGAGCAGCACCTTTACAAACCAAAGCTGGCAGGACACAGATTTGCAGTGAAGTTAGACCTAATAAACAGAGTCAGCCTCCACCCATCATATAATGACAAGTGGATGAGTGTGGTATCAAAATAACAAGGCAATGTTTTCTTATATGCCAGAAAAAGAAACAGCAGCCCAAAATAGCTCCTGTTTGATGCTCTGCTGCTACATATTAAAATGTACCAAGCAGATAAAAATCCTCTCATTTGCTTTATCTGGGAAGCTGCATTTGCCCCACAGGGACCCTAATTCACTGATCCAAACTACACCAACCATCTTCCCATGTAAACAAGAAGTGGATTTATCTTTCTTTTCTGCTCAGCATCTCTTCTTCTTCTTCTTCCTGTAAGACATTCTGCATGCCTAGTTCATATATCCCCTTTGATTTCACCAGTTGCACTTGACACTAGAACACAGTCATCTCTAAAAATAATTTGTAGCTGACAGTTTTTATTTAAAGCCATTATAACGATGACCTCTAGCACTGCTGTAGTTAATGGCCTATAAGCATTTCCATTATAAACCCCAATTTCCAGGTGCTTCAGCGTATCTGTGTAGCTGTAAAACCTCTCTCCAAGGCTAAAATGTGGAGCTCAGAGCTTCAGGGAGATGAGGAAGAAAATGTTTTACAAATTTGAAACCTTAAGAGTGCAAAACTTCCCGAAGTTAATAGTTTCTGACCTTTCTGAGATGAAAAAACCCCAGCTTAGGTCTATCAGCTGTTGGCACACAGGCTACAAGAGCAAACCTTGTGCCCAGTGTGCCAGCCCAGCAATCAGGCTGCTCCCTGAGGATGTTTGCTAAGGATCTAATGGGGAGAAATTTTCCTGCCCACTGGGGTGACAGCAGAGAGATCCTGTGCTTGCTTCTGCTATTGCCTCTGTGAGTACACGGCCTGGGAATCCAGCTTGCTTCCACCTCTTCTCTGGGATTCAGGCTCAACAATACCTGGTGAACAGGAGACCTTGCTAAGCTTGTTCTCAAAATTATCCACATTTTTCTCTTAGAAATTCATTTAGAAACAGGATTTAGGCTGTTTTATTACAAGGCAGAGCTGAGGATGATACTGAAGATGATACTCAGCCAACTTGTTCTGTCTGTGTAATCAGGATTACATGAGACACTGGGATGGTTTAGTGCTCTTAAGCCTGCAGAAATGTCTCCAGGAATGATCCAGGTTGTTTTATAGCTACTGCATCATCAACCAACCTGTCAGCTAAGCTCCAGCTGAAAATGTGCAGAGGGGTAAGAGCCTGACACCCTCTGAGAACATACAGTCCAAGAGAAAATTCTCATTTACTGGAAAAATAGAACAGACATGATTTAGTAACCACTGAGCCAGAACTATAGAACAGAGAATCACAGGAGTAAAAATAAAAACATATAAAGTTATTTTTACTGTCACTTACTGCAATTTAACATTTCTTTGTGTTATCTATTGCAGTGAATGTTTGGACAGTGGATGCTTTTTCACTCTACATGCTCTTAGAAGCAAAAATCTGCTTTTAGAAGAGATACTGAGCCATAATCCTGATTCTATACTTGATGTACAAAGTCTGTAATTATTCCAATCCAGGTTTTAGGCAAAATAATCACACAATTCATTAAAAGTTTACTCAGCTATCTGGTGTGATTACTGATTCAAATCAGGTGATTTTGCATGGTGTTATATAATTATCATTATTGGCTTCTGTTCATCACCTGATGGCTGATGCTTCTCCCATGAAATTTAAAATGTATAAAATGACTGCCCCAGCTGAGCACAGGCATTGCACCAGATAGGTTTGGAAATCAGCTTTTGGCATAGCAGTTTGGACATAAAATGTTGTTTCCTAATACACCTTCTCTGATTTCTTGACTCAATTTTCATTTCTTTCTGAGTGTCTGTTGTTTGTTCATGTGTGCCAGTGTTTCTTTTCCAGTCTATCCCAAAATGTTTGGAATGTGTGTTATTAACCATTTCTGCTGTGAGGTCTCAAACATCTTGAACTCTTGTTTTGTCAGAGTTCGGGTTGGAGAGACTCAAATGAGTGTCCTGGGAGGGAGGCTGCTGAGAACTCTGCTGGGGTATTAAATAGCCAAGGACTTCCATGAGGAAGGAAGGTGGGAATGTTTGAACACAGGAGCAGTTTTATCCAGAGCCTGCACTTTATTAGACATGGAACAATCTAGCAGGCTTCATCATTTCATCTGTCCACAAAATCGTGGCTGATAAATTAAGAAATATTGGTTTGGGATTAAGACAGACAGAGAATTCTCGAGCTCTGAGCGATGAGAAAACCTTGGGAAGCCTGTGACAGGTTGGTTTGTTGTGTTTTCAGTCTGCCCCCCCGGGTTTTACGGACACCACTGCAGCCAGCCGTGTCCCCAGTGCGTGCACAGCAGCGGTCCCTGCCACCACGTGTCCGGCCACTGCGACTGCCTGCCGGGGTTCTCCGGGCCCCTCTGCAACCAAGGTACCGCCTGCCTTCCCTCTGCAGCCACTCCCACCCCATGCTTCCTGCCTTTTTCGCTTGTTTCAGCAGTTTAGATGCCAAGGAAATCTTTACTTCAAAGGGAAAATGCACACAGGTACTCAGTCACCCTCTTGTAAATACGATGTGCTCCTGGTTTCATAAATAAACCAGGCCTGCCACACTGGGTTGAAGTGAGTGTGGAATGAGACACCTGCTGTAAATACATCAGCATCCAATGGCTTCATTTCTCTTGCTGCTCAGCCTGTCCTCACCTGAATGTTGATAGCACCTTCCTGTGATCTTTGCAGCAGGACAGGCAGGTACTGGTTAAGGTAAAGGCCAGCTCAGGTGAACAATCCCAAACACCCAGTTGTGCACAAAACCTCATTTACACTGTGCAGGACCTGCCTGGGAATAGCTAAAACCATGGACACAAGTGCAGGAGACAGGAAAGTTTGCAGGGAGGCAGAGAAGTGGGTTCATTTTCACAGGTGAAGAGGAACTTCAGCTCCCCCAAATGCCCATCACATTCTGTACCTTTGAAAGTTCCACATTTAGCTCCAGGTGTCATTTTCATCCCACAAAATACCCACAAAACCACTCAGCCTCCTGCACTCTCAGTTGCTGTGCACTGCAGTGGGGATTTTCTACACAGATATTTAAAAGAAGTGATTTGTAGTGGCCAGTGCCCCTGTGAAGTCACCATCCCTGCCAGCACTGAATGACACTTTCAATGACCTGCTTCTCAGTAAGCTGGGATTGCAGGCAGCAGTTACCCAGAATCATTAAACATAGATTAAGTATACCCATGGTTTTTCCTTTCCTGTTCTGTATAGTCAACTAAACATTACACCAATTAATTTATTAAAATGAACGTATTTCAGTGAATTTGTCCATTTCATGTGAAATGTTAACCAGATTTCAAAGCATAAGCAGGTCTAATTATCTTCTTAAGAAAACTATTTTATTTTTGCTCAGATGTTCAGCACTTCTGGTTTTACTTTGAAATGTTGATCTATCTAGCAAATTAATCTTAAAATATTCATGTCCTAATTAAAATCAATTTGTGTTGCAGTTTGTCATAATGAGTTAACATGTAACTTTATTTTGTAGAAAGAAAAATGCTAATTAATTTTGCATTAGAAAAACGTGAAATGAAGATTTCAGTTTGGAATTTTCATCTCCTTGTGCCATAGGCAGCAGGAACATTCCTCCACCAGCAGTATGTGCATATGAGGAGCTGTGTAACCCCCAAAACTGCACAGGTTGACTCAGTTGTGCCAAGGATTCTGAGCTGCAAACAACTAAACAGCTGTTTTATTAATATCTTTCACAATCATAGAGCAAGATGGGTTGATAATAACTTGTTATCACTGCTAGAACACACCTGACATCCCACAGGGACCTTGGGAGTCCCACTTCAGAGCTTTCTGAGCTAATTAACATCCCAATCTGTGTTATACAGTCAGGTTGCTGCTGAAGAAAGCAGCATTAGGTTTTGTTTTACAGCTCTCTAAAAATGACTGAGACATTTAAAAAGTGCTTGGATTTGGATCTCACATCTTCACAAGAGTCCCTCTGTCATTCTACAGCCAGGACTGACAAATTAAGGAGAACAACTATTTTGTCATCCCTCTGTGCTGACATTCTAGAGGGCATCATCCCATTTCCCTGAGACAAGGGGAGCTCCTGTGGAGGGAACCCCTCTGCCAGCTCTGCCTGTGTGCACCAGAGTGTGACCTGGTCCCTTTGCCAGCAGCTCTGTGTGGATCACAGATCTTGCCCTGACCATCAGTATTCCATGGTGCAAAACAAATCAGCTCCTCTTCTAAGGAAGTCCTTTGAGAATTACATTTTTTGTGCCTTCATCGAGGTGGTGTTGCCTATCTCCATCTCAGAGATGCCATAAAACAGTGCCTGGAGCTGCTTTATGCAGAGCACTGGAAGGGAATAGTGGTGTGGCCTGTCCAAGAGCCTGGGCTGACAGATCAGCTCCGTTTTTGCTGTCTGTGATAGGAGGGTTCTGTTTTCCTTCTCTCTGTGTATTCTTTCCATCCTGGCTGTGTATTGTGTTTAGTTTTATCTCTTTTCACTTAGGAACAGTTCTGTTTAGCACACAGTGTGAAAGCCAAACCCAACTTTATCCACTCCTACAGATAAGTCCACCGTCTATAGAAACACAAGCAGAAAACAATACTCTGCTGTTGTAAGAGCAGAGGATGGCATATTATATAAAAGCCAATGAATCACAGCTCAGGATTTCAATCTGTGGCTGATTCACAGTCAGGATAGATTGAGGTCACCTGCAGAGACTACTTTTGAGAAAGTGAGAGAGGCTGAAGTGGTAAAACAGCTGCATAATTCAGGGAAGTGCCTTAATCACTTTTTTGACATCGCTATTATTTACCAGGATACAAGTCCAGTTCCATTTGTTACACTCTTTGCAAAGATGGACTGTATGTTTTATCTTGTTTTGAAAATACATCTGTTTTTGTCAGGGAACACAGCCAATAAGAGCCCAGAAATGAAACATTTCATTCGCTACTGAGCAGAGCTTTCCATCAACTTTAACGTTAAAGATTTCCAATAATTTGGTGGGAGGTTGAAGATCTACATGTCTATTAGTTTCCTGTCACTGTGCTTAGGATGTGAGAAGATGACTCTGGAAAAAAAATCGGAGTTTCTTTTCTTCTAACTTCACTTAGGTGGGCACACAGGGAGAGGTGCTGGTTTTGTTGGGATGCAGCACATCTGTTAAATAGCTCTCAGTCAAACAGATATATAACATACATAAATATAAATATATATAAAATCCTTGGAAACCAGATCAGTCCCAACCACTCACTTGTGGCTGCTACTCACTGAATTCTCCTAAGTTTTTCTTGTTCTCTTCTTCTCCTAATGACCGCTCTTCTCTGTTTTGTCTCTCCTCTTGTAATCCTTCCATAGTGCCCTTCAATAATTGCAGTCTTCTGACTATATTAGTTTCATTTTCCAGCAGGAAAATGGATTTTGATATTACTTTTTCCTATTGTTTTTAATCCTGGGATGCAAGCAAAATGGGCTCAAATGCTTTCCGCCTTTTTCTGCTTTCCAGAGGAATTTTGCTTCATCAAAGAAAAACTGCTGTAATTAATTTTATCTCTAATTGCTGAATATTGAGTCCTGTGATTTCCTCACATCCCTTTTGAAGAGCCTGCAGTAAACTCCTTGTGTTTTCAGTGTGTCCCAGTGGGAGGTTCGGGAAGGATTGTGCCGAGCTGTGTCCGTGCACCGAGAACGGGACCTGCAACCCCATCGATGGATCCTGCCAGTGCTTCCCGGGCTGGATAGGCATGGACTGCTCCCAGAGTAAGCCAAGGCTCCTTTTTCCACCTCTGCCTTCAAATATCGTGTTTTTGTGTTTGTATAGTGCTTTCTGAAAGTTAAAGGCAGATTCTGGGGAAATCCCTGTTGTGCCTTACTCTCTTTAAAGCAGATTCCTTTTAATTAATCTAAGTTAGCTTTGGATTGAATTAGTTTCTGCATTTGGAGTTTGCAGAAGCCCTGTCTGGTTTTTATTCCGGGAAAGGGAGGTCACAAGCTCTTATCAGAAAAGAAAGCTCTATGCTCCGTTTTAATTCTAGCTGGATTCCTTTTTATTTATTTTTCTTAAATCATTTTCTTTCAGCTATTACATTTAGACATTATTAACCAGTAAATGTTTTCATGTACCAAATCCCTAGAATTGAGAAATTAGGTAGCTGAAATATTTCTATTAAATGTAATTTAATTGTAAAAGTCAATGTGGCCTTGTAGGGATGAAGGATTTCTTTCTGAAAATTGCCCAGGTAGAAGATTGGCATTTGCTGATCCCAAAGTGTCATTTCCTGAGAGCATCCCTTAATTGAAGCTAGAGCACAGAGGGAGCCAATATCCGATCATTCAGAAATGTTACTTCATATTCAGGATACAACTCGCATATTAGACAGCATTCCAGAGTAAAATATATTAAACTCCAGGTGATAAAGCAGGAATCGGATAAAAACAGACGGCTGTAATTTTGCTTTTATTGTGTGTCTTCCACAGGCAGAATATTGCTGTCACTCAAAAACAGCAGGAGAAAAAAAGGCAAAAAAGACAGAAAGCTGCATATATTCCTCATTGTATTTAGCCATCTAATTGGGAAATGTCTGTTAGTGTCTGTTAACCTTGAAAAAAGATGGTTTTCCTTCCAGAGTGAGGCAGGCCAGCTCAGCAGGAGCAGTTTAGGAGGCAGGAGCTGGCTGTGGCCGCTCCGTGTTCTGGATGAGCAGAGGGGAAGGTGGCTCTTTGCTCAGTTACTCTTGCACACACAGGGAACCTCTCCCAAGGTGACCCTGTCCCACCCCAGGCTCCCGTGGGCACCTGGCCTCCCCTCCTGGGCTATTTCCAGCCCTATGCTACTGTTAACCTGGAATGACCTGGACTTGGAGCTGCTCAGGAGATAATTTTAGATCCCAGAGTCAGTTCTGGATTCACTAACAGCCCCTGCAGCTCTGCCTTAGAATGCATTGGAAAAGTATTTCTGGTTGCTTATAGCACAAACACTTCAGGCCAAATCCTGCTCAGCTTTACATTGTGTGAGTCCAGTGACCTTTTGTTTGATTTACGTCATGGCAGGGATTTTTTGGCCCTTCATTCTGGCTTTAGAGGTGTCTGTCTAGTGCCAGAAAATTCCATTTACCATCCATGGAGCCACTGGCATCCATGAAAATAGGCCTGGTGTCTGTACTTTTAGGTTTCCTGGGAGCCATGCCTTATTAATTCATGTCTTTAGCAGGAAGCAATGGAAAGTGCTTTTTAAAGCAAAAATATAGTTGTTATATTGAAGGCCTATCATAATTTCGGATCTTTTAGTCTGGCACTAATAACTGTAACTTACTGCATTCATTTTTGGAGGGAGGCTTAAAATAACTTTTTTTAATGTATTAATATTGTACCTGTTGAAATATAAAATAGACCCGGAGATTTTAATTTAATATTAGCCCCCCAACAACAATAGCAATCTGAATTTGTGGATGGGAATTCATACTGGAAGAAGTTTTCTTTACATTTTTTCATGATTGGAGTAGCACTCTGTGCTTCAAATGAATGTGGTAATTTTAGTGGTTGATTGCATAGCAAAGTAAACCTGAATAGCTGGGCTTTATTATGCAAGAATTCCAGCATGTCAAAAAGAAAATTAAATTGCCTCCATATCTTGCAACCCTGCCTAAACTGTCCTCACAGATAATGCCAGTGAGGCGTGGAGAGTGGGCACAGCACAAGCGGGGTCGTGTCGAGGGTCACTGCAGCAGAGCTGATCCTGCCTCCTGCCCTGCACAGAGGATCATGGAATCACAGAATCCTGGCATGGTTTGGGTTGGGAGAGACCTTGAAGCCCATCCAATTCCACCCCTGCTATGGGCAGGGACACCTTCCCCTATCCCAGGCTGCTCCAAGCCCCATCCAGCCCAGTCTTGGACACTTGCAGGGATGGGGCAGCCACAGCTTCTCTGGGCACTCTGTGCCAGGGCCTCACCACCCTCACAGGAAGGAATTTCTTTCCAATATCTCATCTAACCCTGCCCTCTGGCAGTGGGAAGCCATTCCCTGTGTTCTGCCATTCCCTTCAGGCCCTGGAAGGGGCTCTGATATCTCCCTGGAGCCTTCTCTTCTCCAAACTGAACATTCCCTTCTCTCCCAGCCTGGCTCCAGAGCAGAGGGGCTCCAGCCTTTGCAGCATCTCTGTGGCCTTCTCTGGACTTGCTCCAGCAGCTCCAAATCCTTCTGCTGTTCTTCCCCAGGGCTGGAGGCAGCTCTGCAGGTGGGGTCTCATCTGAACAGGGCAGAGGGGCAGAATCCCCTCCATCGACCTGCTGCAAGAAATCTCTGTGCCAGGGAGAGGTTACAGGGTGGCACCAGGGTTTGGAGAGCAACTGGTGGCATGGAAGGACCGGCCACTGTCCAGGAGTCACTGCCAAGCCCAGCAGTGCAAGGTTCTGCCTTTGCTGATGTCTCACAGGTTCTCCCTTTATTGTTGCTTCTCCACAGCACTAACACAGTATCATTGCTTTCTTTTTTGTCAGCTGACAAATGCTTTTTATTTTCGTAGCTTGTCCCACTGGGTTTTGGGGCCCTGATTGCTTTCATTCATGCAACTGCCACAACGGAGCACTGTGCAGCCCCTACGATGGAGAATGTAGATGCACCCATGGTTGGACGGGGCTCTACTGCACTCAGCGTAAGCCTTTCAGAGACAGGGAATCTGTCAAAGTATGTGCTGCTACCTCGTGTCTCTTCCAAGTATTGCAGTTTTCCCTGGAAAACCACACGCTCCTTACTCCTGATAACCTCACATCACCCCTAAGAAAATAGTCCAGAAGCTTTCCAAGGTTTTTTATGCCTTTGGCGCTCGGTAAAGGAGGGGAAAATCATTTAGATTATTGATTCATTGTTAGAATTTGCACAGTCAGTGTCCCTGCTTGTTAATGCCCCAGTATTTATGGTCTGATTTAGGAAAATGTGAAGAGATTTCTCACCCTAGTGCCAAATTACCGGTATGAAAGAGGAGATCCAATTCTGGTGAGCCTTTTAAGAAGGTTCTTTCACTTGCAAGTAATTGATTGATCCCTGGTCTTCCAGAGAGTTTCTGTTTAGCATCTTCTTTCACTTCTTGAAAATGTAGTTTGTATAGATGGGTCAAGTTTTCATTCTTCTGAAACACTTAAGAGGCAATTCTGTAAAGATGAGAAACATTACTTCAAGAAAATTGGCTGTCACAGTATCTCTGCATTTAGACCATCAAATAAATGTCATTAAATATACAGAGGTTGAAAATCCATAGATTTATACACCCACATACTTTGTGCTGATAACACATCTGAGTTTGACTTTCAGCTTATTTCTAACTCTTTCCTTGTTCTGGTCGCTGAAAGGTTGCCCAGCTGCTTTTTATGGAAAGAACTGTGCCAATGTGTGCCAGTGCCAGAACGGAGCCGACTGCGACCACATCACCGGGCAGTGCACGTGCAGGACAGGATTCACAGGCAAACAGTGTGAGCAGAGTAAGTACCAGTGACCTCCATCCCTGCACAAACAGGCTCTTAAACGAGGTGTTGATGTCAGCAGGACAGTGACCCCAGGCACTTTACAGAGTCCATAGGGAGTTTTCCTCTGGAAAACTGGACAGTCTAAACATAAAGAAATTCAGTGAATCCCTGCAAATTGGGCCTTTCATTTCCAGGCTAAAGTTAGGTGAGAGAAAGCAAATCACTGCACTCAGTGCTGGCTGGATGGGGCCTTCCCAAAGAACTTGTGCCTGATGAATACACACCCAGCCCTAAAGCTGCCTCAGGCCTTGTTAATGCTGCTGAGAGCAGCAGCCCCAGGTTCCCCAGTGCATGGAGACTGAAGGGTTAAAAGGAGTAAGTCCTTTCTGCTCTCTGCCTTCCAAAGGATATTGGGGGTGTGGGGCTTTCTCACAGAAGTTATGATGTAGACATGGACCAAATAAATATTCATCTTTACAGTGAAAGTAGATCAAGGGAAACAAGGTTGCTTGCCATTTTGGGAAGGTCTGTGTTTACCTTGAGCAGTGAGTGTTTCCCAATGAACTTCAATTCCCTTGCAGGGGATCTGGAATGCCTTACTGGAATTGTTGTCCATGTCCCACTGGAGTATTTAGCAGGCTGTGCCAAATGGCTTCTCTAAAGAACACAGAATGAGGGTCCTGGAAACTGGATGTGCTGTAACTTGTTTTTAATTACTTGTTTGTCCAGTGCAGTAATTCACAAGGAAATTCTCACCCACTTACTGGGATTCTAAACACAGATGAAATCCACCTCATCTTCCCAAGGCATTAATTCCACAGGGTTCCCTCACTTTTTTTGGCAGTGAGGTAATTCAGTAACATTTCTGCCAGATTTGCAAGGGAAGGCTTTCTAACTGTAGCTTGCTACGTGGATCTTTATGGAAGAATTTGTGCACGTAGCTTAATTCATAAGTATGTTTTTGCACACACTTGCATTCAGCAAAGTGAATATGTCAGGACCAAATTTGTGTGCTCTTGGGGGATTGCACAAAGCACCACTGTAACTTTGTAAGTAGCAAATTTCCTGGAATTCGGGGACAGCCTTCACTGCAGCCACAAACAAAATAGGAAACTAAAGAATCCCACAAAGAACTGCACAATAACAGATTTTCTACAAGGAGCTGTATGATTTGACCCCTGTATAAAGCCTGAGGCTTTCTTTTCTATCCAAACTACAAATGTATTTATTTACTTGTTTTTCTACTGTTTAATCTGAAAGAATCTCTTCATTAGGCTCATTCCTTCTCCAAATCCTGCTGAATGGGCAGTCACACTGCATTGCAGATGAAATGCTTAATTGCAGGCATCATTTCTGTGGTGCAGTCCCAAAATTTAGGCCTTATTCATTTTAAGTAGGCTGCAGGCTAATAAAAGAATGAGCATTAATTATAATAATTTTATTTTTTTTCTTTCTTTGAATACCAGCAGATTAAAGGTACAATTTTAATACACACTGCAAATCAATAAACAGATACTGGCTATGGTTTTCTACTTAATATTAAATTTTGGCTACCAGAAGCTACTTTGAGACTGACATTGGGGAGATGTTGTCATGCAATGAAAAACATTTGCAGTGACACACAAGGAGTCACATCTTGAACAATATATTCCACAGAATCATAGCAAGGGTGCATGTTTTCAGTAATGCAGCTTCTCCATGGGAATTAGTGGGATGTGACACACATTATTTCTTTCAGTTTGTTCTTGAATAGTGCTTCCAGAAGTACAGTAAGCTGCCTACAGATTTATTGTAATAGCCCATCCTGGTAACTGTATGAAGAAATTTCTCAGCTGGACATTCAGTCATTTTGTCTTTGATAGAAACACAAAGACAGGATAGAAATTCCTTCTGTATTAGGAACTCTGACACCAAAGCAGAGCAAATCAAACCATTCAGATGCTCAGTTCTGAAATTCTACCTGCCGTGTTCTATTCACCTGGCACTGGTAGGGATGAGTAGGAAAGCATGTGGGGTTTGTTTGGTAAAGGCTGTTGGGTTCATATATTCATTAAAACGTTTCTTTGCAACTCCTCTCATGAAAAAAAAACAGGTAAGTTGATGAAGAATGCTGAGCTCTGTTGTCTACAGCTTCTGAGCTCAAGCTCTGTTAAACTCTGAACATTTATAATATACATCAAGTCTTCTAAAGCCTTTGTACCTATCATTGATTTCATTCTATGCATTTTCCAGAAAGCTACAGCTTAATAAGTAACAAACTGCACATAGAATACATTTAGCTCCTGGTTTAGACTAATAATAATTTCACATTAGGATGTTATCCTAGAGATCCTAAAACTAGGGAGACTTCTCTACCGAATTTCCCATGGCAAGTGTTGTGCCCATTTCCAAAACCAATAGAATTCTTTCCAATGTTTTTCTTTGCTCCCCAGAGTGCTCTCCAGGAACGTTTGGTTATGGTTGCAAACAATTGTGTGAGTGCATGAACAATGCAACGTGTGACCATGTCACAGGCACTTGCTACTGCAGCCCAGGCTTCAAAGGAATCCGATGTGATCAAGGTACAGTGGAATTCTCTCTATAAAATCCCTCTCTCCCTCTCTCTCTCCCCCTCTCCAATGATGTACTTGCATTAAAAAAAAAAAGTGTTTCAAAAATGAAATGCACGATTCAATTTACAGTGTGTTATGAATTACTTTTAACAGCGGCTCTTATGATGGAAGAATTAAACCCCTATACTAAAATTAGCCCTGCTCTTGGATCAGAGAGGCACTCAGTGGGAGCAATCATTGGAATTATTATTCTTCTTCTAATTATTATGGTCTTGCTGGCACTCTTTGTGTGGTATCGACGGAAACAGAAGGAGAAGGGCCATGACATGCCAAGTGTATCTTACACTCCAGCCATGAGGATGACTAATACAGATTACTCACTTTCTGGTAAGGGTCTTTTTATGTTAATCAAATCCAGACTCATATTCCTGTCTGTTGGGGAAATACAAGTTTCTCTGATGTGTAACATGTGTTATTGAGCCTCAAAAATAATGACACTTCCATTCTTCCTCAGAAAACCGTGATCTTTAAACACATAAATGGGACAGGAAAGCAAATATAAAACTGATTTAAGCTGCTCTGTGTGTGAAAGTTGATATGGGATATACCTAGGCAGGAAATATGCTGCATGGAATTTTGAGTCATGTGCATTCCTGTTGCTGTGCAGAGATGTTTCCCTTTGTGAAACCTTGGGAAGCCTCTTTTGGTTTGAGGAATGGGATTGGCTGGGTCAGTCAGAAGGTTTTGGTTTTGTCTGTGTTGCAGTTTGTGATTTGAGGTGTCTATTTGTTGTCACTCTCTGCTGTGTGCAGACCAGTCCTTGTCACATAGACAGCTGGTGGGAATCGTCTTCCCAGGAGCTGGGGGAAGCAGGAGAGAGGAAGAGGAGGCTCCTCAGGATCAAAGCACTCTTCCTTCTTTCTGTCCTCTGCTACTGCCATGGAGGACAGCTTTTCTTGACAGATTGTCTAAATTTTGGAGGATGTGATCTCCTTTTCAATGCTGTCATTCTTACTAATTCCTCTCTGGCCAATATCAGGAATGATGCCAGGCAGGAGATGGCTTAACTTCCTCCTGGTTTCTCCGCTGTCTCAGTGGGGATCTTCTTGGGGTTTACTGCCCTCTGACTTCTTCTCTTCCTTTTAAATGGCTGAAACTCCAAGTCCAAGTAAATACAAGCCCCTGAGGCAGGCAGAGGTTGGCCCAGCAGCTCTGCTTCCCCAGGCCTGCAGTGGCTTTTTCTTTCTGCTTTCTGCTCTAAATGTACGAGGCCCCTTGGCTTCTCTGCTTTCTCAGGGTGACACACCTGGAAGCTTTTTATGGACTTCCATGCCAAGGATGTGCCTGGAAGGAGCCTCTCCCATTAGGCCAATGACAGTGATGCCTGGCTGCTGTTATACCTGGAATTTGATCATGGAGCTTCTCATGGCACGGTGACTGCAGTCCTATGCCAGGGACATTTTCCTGCCATGGTGTGTCCCACATCATGGGCTCTCTGCTGAACACCATTGACTAGATTCATATCTAGACCACTCAGTAGAGCATTCCTTCTTCTGATAGCTACAAATGGGGGGAGAAATTATCATGGATCTCCTTCATTCCTTCTTATGTTTGAATTTTAGCTTTGCTGACTCTTGCTTAAGCTGCTCATTTGGGTAAGAAAGAGATGTTCTTCACACTCCTCTCAGGTGCAGCCACCTTTCCCAGAGCTCCTGATGCCATATGATATTTAAGTACATGAGGAACAAAAGTATTTTGGAGATGGCTAAATTCCTGATAACATGCTAAATAGCTGAGGGATCACATCCCTCATCTGCACTGAACCAGGGATCTCTTTTGGTCCTTGGGCTGGGAGTTTAGCTCTGGCCCTTTTGGCATTGCTGCTCTGTGCCAGGTGATTTTGTAAAAACCCTGAATACCAGGTCCTCACGAACTCAAACAGCACCAGGTGAGGGGGTTTTCATGGGCTTCTCTAGAAAGAAATTGGATAATGGTTCTTTCCTGTTCCTCTCAGTCAGTGATGGGGATGCAGAGCCTGGGCCTTTTCTTTCCTCTGACTTTCTTTGTGCAGTCCTTCTAGCAATAGAAATTTTATCACTCAAGAAGCTGCAGCAGAGTGGGGTCAGGCATCTCTTTCTGGAGGTTGCAAGGACAGTTTTCTTCCTCCTCCCTCTTGGAAAAATCTGCCATCTGAGCTTGCAGAGGAAGATTAAGAAGATAGAAACACACTGCTCCATCTTCAGCTCATTATAAATTGCCTGCAGGTACCAGCATTGTTTCAAGTTTTGGGCTTTGCCCTTTTTAGAAGGGCATTTACAAATTCTAGACAAGAACTGCTGAAAACTCCCTGCCAAATCCTGACTGTCCTCCAGTTCATTCCCCTACTGAGACTTTCAGTAACTGCCCCAAGTTTGGCAATGCTGCTTCTCTCCCATGGAGCAGAGAGGCAGGGAAAGGTGCTGATGTGCACCTTCCTCAGCAGAAAGTGGAGAGCTGGGTACTGAGACAAGCTCACAGAAAAGGAATATGGGGCTGGCAAGACAACACGTGTGTCTGAGGGCAGGTGTGTTACAGAGGATGCTGAAGGACAGCAGTGATGCCTCATGTTTAGCTTTCATATTTTTCAGATTCTGTGCTGCTTTAGTGTGTGAGTCTGAGCTTCATATTAGGGGATGGTGAGCTCTCTGCACAGAGCAGGGAGACAAAACAATTCCTGCTCCAGCTGGGGACCAAGGACAAATGATCCAAATCTCAGCCCCAAGAGCACAAACAACGTGGGCTGAAGAGAGAAAAACAAGCAGGATGGGAGTGCAGAAGCTAAAGCTGGAATTGGACAATGAACTCCAAGGTGCAAATGGAGCAGAACTGATCCCAGTGACAGACACTGTGACTGGTTGTCCATTTTTGTGTCCATTTTGGTTCATCTTGGGTGCAGCCCTGGCTGGGCTCTTGTGCTGCCCAAGGTGGATCCATTGAGGCCTCCTAATGAATATCCCTGCTTTATTCTTTAGCTCCCTCTAGTCCTGTTCTAGGCCAGCCTTCACAAGGCATCAGCAGCAACATTGCACAGAGAGAACAGGGATTCCAAGCTTCCTCTGCAGGTTTGCTTGTGGATTAAGGGCAGAATACCATGTAGATGTGCTTGTCCAATGGATATAAGCCCATGTAAACCCCTGTACTTTGGCAAGAATTCCACCTGGATGGCTGCAGCATCCAGCCCTCTGTGGGTTGTAACATTATGGCTCTCCTGAATCACCAGTTGTTATTTTGCCTGTTTGCTCTCATTTGGGTAATGGTGGTGGTGTTTCTGAATAGAGTCACATACACAGATCCCTAGCTCCTGGAGGCAGCATTTTCTTCCAGCACATTTATTTCTGGAGGATGTTTTTGGTCTTTATGTCCTCAGCTCTTGTGGGGCTGATAATCCATGCATATGTGTGAGAGAGATTATGAGGAAAGGGAACCCCCTGGGCAGCCCTTGGGCTCTTTTGCATTTGTGGATGAAGGATGTGGCAGCAAAACACACACTTTGTCCAGCAGCCAGAGGAGAAGAAAAGCACCCGTGCTGGCAGGGCTTATCCACAGCACATGGATCTAAAAGGAAACTTTCCCAAATAAGCCTGAAATCAAAATGGTGCTCCCCAGCATGAGAGCAGTGCACTACATCCAAAAAAGATTTGAAAGTGGAGGTTGTTTAGTTCAAGGAGATGGGTCCAGAAAGGAAAACTGTGTGGTAGTGCTGGAGAGCAGCAGAGATTTCTTAGTGGGACTTTCACAAAGACTTGGCTATGGGCTGAAGTGATGTTTGAGGTCTTATCAAGGTCTTAGCAAACTTTCTGGTATGGGTGAATCCTCTGCTGAGAGCCAAGAGCTAAGCAAAGCTTGACACAAATAAAGCATCGTGGATCCTGAAGCCTAGACAAGACACTTCCAGAAATGATCTGCAGATGATGGGTGGTGGGAGGTGGCAGAGTGAACCCTCCTGTTTGGAGCCTTCAGCCGTCTCACTGACACTGTGTGGGCAGAGAAGACCCACACAAAGAGAAGGAAGCAGCTCCATTTAGCAGTTGAGAAGTCTGGGTTTGTATTTACTGCAGAGTGCTCACTTATTCCCTTTTTTGTGGTTGGGCTGGTGCCCAGTTTCCTCAATACTGTCCTGCAGGATGGGGACTGATGCTCTCTGTGGCACCCCACAGCCCAGGCTCAGAGCAGGAGCTCAGTCTAATTCCCTTTCCTTTAAGCATTTAAGTCTTTCCTTACTGTTCAGACCAGGAAAAAATTCTCATCTTTGGGAAGAGAGAGATTTTCTGTGGGTTGGGGTTTTTTTTGCTGGTTTTTTTTGTTGTTTTTTTTTTTTTAAACAGGGATAGCATTAGATTTGAATTTGATATATTTCCAGCCAGCAGTTACAAGAGCTTCATGAATAAATGTGTAGAAAATGGACTGTGCTATCAAGGTAAATCAGCCTGGGTGGCTACTTAAATATCGACCAAAGGGAACTGTGTACAAGGAGTAATTCTGAGTTCAGGGTGCTGCGTGCAAAGAGGGGAAAAATGGATTTTGGGGGATGTGTACAAGCTCAAGGTCATTAATTCAACACTGTGCTAAGTAGTAGAGGACTCTGGTAGAGTTTTATTTCAGCCCATTTTGGGTGCAGAGAATAAGCTGCAGCCAGCTGAGCTGGGTGAGAACTTGCATTGTCTCAGGTGGCTCCCGGTGACATCGGTCCAGAGGGTCCTGGCTCTTCCTTCCAGCTGCTCTTGCCCACAGCCTGTGGGTAAGGGAAGGGGGAAGGCACAGCTGACTCCATCAACACTTTGAGAGCAGAAAGACACAGATCCAAGTGTCCCTGTTTAACTGGGACCGTGGACTGTGGGGAGGGAGGACGGGCCCTTGAGCCAAGCCCCCTGAGCAGGCTCAAGGCTGTATTGGTGGGGGGCACACACTGACATGAGGGGTGGGTTCCAGCCCCAGTTTCCACTGGCAGACCCCAAGACTGAAGTGTTTCCTGTTGGTTTTATTGTAAATGTCACAGAGTTGTAGCTGGGGGAGATGGCAGAGCCCTGGCAGCCTGGCTGACAGATGTTCAATGCAAAGATTTCAGCTCTGGAATCACATCCTGACCTGAGATAATTTGTTAGCAGCACCTCTGAAAAACAGCTGGGACTCAAAGGCTCTGCACTTACCATGAAATAGAGCTGACCTCGAAAATCCCTTTGCATGTTTCAGCAGAAAAGAAGTGCTTGGTCAGAGCTGCACACGCAGGAGCAGCTTCCCCTGAGCCACAGCCCTTATGTAAGAGACACCCTACAGATAAACCCACTTCTTGGGAACAGGATATTCTGCAGTAAATTAAGCTCGATCTAGATCTCCACAAGATGTCAGCAAAGCAAAGTGCATGTTCAGAGTGAGGCAAATGCAGAGGGCAAGGAGAGGAGGTGAGAGTGGCTGGGGACCCCAGTGCCAGCCAGGTCCCTGTCCTTCCTCACCCATCACTGCCAGCCTTCAGGAAAGGTGGTGATGGGCTCAAGCAGCCCCCCCAGCACTTCATTACCCTTTGACATGAAGGTGTTGCCCACAACCACCCTCTCTGCCTGCAGTTTGAGCCCATTCTTTAGTAAAACCCGTTCCTTTGCTCCTTACAGGGCCTCATTGTTTAAATGATGCTGCTCCAGTTGAAATTTTCCATCCCTTCTCTTGATGGTACTTTGAAATATGTATCCATTTGTTATGCAGCTGGAACCAGATTGGGATTGATGTTTTCACTAGAACTGCCAGTATAAATATGATGCTTTTCTTGGTAAATTATTCTGTTTGGTAAATGTGTTTATAACTTAAATTGAGGAAATAGATAAAATGTCTCTGAGCATACAATGTAACTGCCCAGGTTTGCCTTTCAGGGCTCCAGCTTTGGTTTTTGAAAAGCCTTTGCACACAATGTAAAATGTTTTGGACTCCTTGGTACAGTTATAGCACCTTGATTTCTAACATTACTCCTGGTTTTGTAACAAAAAGGTTTCGTTTGTTTCAACTCTAAGACTGCTCAGGGGCTCTCCCATAGGTTAAACTAAAGAGGCAGCTGTGTTACAGCCCATGCATTTCCCGAGTTTTGCCTTCCTCCCCTCATCTGCAAAGCAGCTGGACTGTCAGGAATGACTTTATTAACATCTTCAAGAAGATAACACTGTATTATTTAAATATTTTGCTTTTTTCTCTTATATTTAATGCTAATAATCAAGAGTTCACACCATAACACAGGATAGATTGCATCTGCAGATGTTTTAGAACACCCAGTACTCCAACAAAGATTTCTAAATTAGATTGTCTCTACCATGTTTTCAGTTTTTTAAGAACTGTTGTGGCTTCCAAAGTATTTTGTGATGACTTGTTTTCTTCCCAGATATATCCCAGGGTAGCAGCAGTGTTCATTGTTTTTCCAATCCAAGCTACCACACTCTCTCATGTGGGGTGACTTCACGCTTCTTTCCCAGTAATGTGGATGGAAACAGCTCCTGTAAGGTAGATATTACCCCACCCCACTGTAGCAATGTTCTAATCACTTCAAGGAAATCAACCAAAGCAATGGCTCTCGGGCCCTGCTGTCTGCCAGCATGATTTCAAACTCCAGGGTAGCATTCCTGACCTCCCAGACACTGAAAGGTTGGCTTTCCCCTCCCTGTATCTTCCCAATCTCTGGCAATGAGAACTGGAGTCTCATGCCTGTCTGGGTCAGCAAGGCTTGGTGTCCTAGCAACTCTGAGGTGTGTTTGCTTCTCAGAAGAGATAAATAACTCAATAAATATCATTATCCAATATAATTATCCATTAACACAACACCAGTAAATCAATGAAGCATTAATCAGTAATCTCACTTTGCTGATTCATTGTTTCCCACACCAGACACACAAATTCCCTGCTGACACAGACAAGCAGAGAGATGCAAGAAGGGACCTGGGGTGCTTTTGAGGGACATTCTGGGAGCTCTGCTGTCACTCCTGGCTCTCCAGCAGAGCTATTCCAACCATATCACTGGAACATCCAGGAGCACTTTCCTTATCATTTGTTGCAATTGATTCCCTCAGACCATTCATGAACAACACTGTGACTCAATTCAGCCCTTTACAGTAAATATAGGTATGGCAAATGGTAAAACAATTCTTCCTTTGGAGCCTAAATAAGCCCAGGTGGGGCAAAGCAGAAGGAGCAGGGGAAAAAGGAAATGCAGTTGGTTTCATCAGGGTTGTCAGCTTTAAAAATGATGGCATTTCAGGCTGTGTCACCTTAATCCAAATGAAACTATTCACTGGAATGCCACACGAGCAAGATTAATGCAAAAAAGACAGTATTGTACAGGACAGGCAAAAACATCTCTACGTGTGCTCCTGTAAGTAATTTTTTGGTTGTTAAAAGAAAATATCTCAGAGAAATGTTTAGACAGATTTGTAAATACCTTTTTTGATGTAGAAGGTCCCCTTGCATCATGAATTTTTGCTCCCCAAATTGAAAGTGCAAACGCTCATAATGTCAAATTTAGGATGAGTGTCCATCTGGACCACTAATCCTTTTGCAGAAATTTAAATGAATTCAGAAAAGGTCAAAGCCAGCACCTATCCTGGATTCCCAGCCTGCAGTGCCATCTTCTCATGGAACTACTTCAAAAATTCAGCTGCTGGAAAGGTTTAACCCCCAAGTGGTGCTTTGGGACTGCCTGGAAGCTGCTCTCCCTGCTGCAGCTCTGGCCATTGTAGTCAGTCAGGTTGTCCTGGGAATCACTGAAAGACCAATAGAACTGATATTTTCAGGGTATTTACCAAAATATATGGCCTGATATTTCCTTTAGATCTCCCACCATCTCACTTATTAATGAGAATGCTTTGCACTGCTGAATAGCTGAGGATGGCCAAAAATACACTTTATCTGTCTGCAGCTCTGCAGCCAAGTAAGACAAAGGAGCATATAAAGCCCTAATAGCTGCCTTAACGAGTTCATTTCCAAATCAGTTTGCCTGGTGCCATTTTCACTTTCTGCAGAGAAATGTGCACAAGTTGTACTTGGAGGATTCATTTCTTTATAGTGCCAGCTGGGGTCACAAAGGAACCAGCATAGATGCAAAATGAAAAAAATTGGCAGAGGAATATCTGAAGTGCTGAGCCAGAGCCCAGGATGTGTTCCCTCCGAGGAGATCAGGCCTGGAGGTGCCAGGCTGGAGCTGTTCCTGCCTCAGAGCCTGGGCAGAGCACAGGGCAGGACAGATGGGAGCCCTGCTCCAGCCTGAGGAGAGTTTTCTCCCCTGTGCTTCCTTGCCCTTCTCTCCTTTCTTTCTGTGTCTTTTGCCTTTTCTCCCCTCTTTTCTTGCTGATGTCTCCACTCTATTATTTTTTTTTTATTTCTCATGTCTCTGTTCCGATTCTCTTTTCTCCCCCAGCTCTACACACATAATTCCTATTTCCCATCCCTCTCCCATCTCCAGGATCCCTGCCTGGGGGCTCCCAGCACCGTTACTGACCCTGCTGCAGCTCCCAGGGTGGCACCTCTGGAGGGAAGGAGGTGGGTGAGGCTTTAGCAGGGGCTAAAGGGCCCAGCAGTGCCCTGGGGACACTTTGTGACACGGGATGGGAACAGGGCCAGGCTTCAGCAGGGGGAAGGATCTCAGCTCCTCATCCCCCCTCTGCCAGAGAGACATTTGGCCACTGCTCAGGTCCTGAAGGTGAACCACTGGAGCTGCTGAGAGACAGGCACCAGTGGAGGCATGAAACCCTCCCCAGTGTGTTTGGGGCTGGGTGCTTGTGCCAGGGGAGCACAGACTGGAACACAGGCAGGAGGAGAACAAGTGGGAGGATAAGGGGGAGCCTATCAGAAGAGACTGAAAAAAGGCTTGGCTGCTTTTATCTGGCCAAATGAATGCTGAGGGGGAGCATGATTGCCATCTATAAATACAGCAAGGTAAACACGAGGAGGGAGGAGAGCTATTTAAGTGAGATGACAGAGCTGGCTCCAGAACAAATGAGGATGAACTGGCCAGGAATGCATTGAAGCTGGAAATTAGATTTCTACCATCAGATCAGTGAGATTTTGGAATAGCTTCCCAGGAAGACTAATGGGACAAAGAAATCTGATTACTGTTAAAATGGAGCTTGATCAGCTCTCAGAGAGATTGTGTGCCTGGGTGTTTGCAGTAAAAGGCAGCTGGACACAGGGACTGGGGGATCCAAGCTCCTGCAGTCTTGTCCCCAAGCCTGTTCCAGGTGCCAGGAGGAGCTTGTAGGGCTGAGCTTCATCTCTGTGCAAGGTCCCCAAGAATGGATCTGCAGCTCTGAGGTTCAGGAGGAGGCTCCAGCATCTCAGTGCAGGCTTTTAACTCCCAGCACTTTGCCACAAGTAATTGCTCTTCTCATGGAGAGAGCTTGGCAAGTCAGCTCAGGGGAAATGTGGAACCTTTGGAGCCAAGAGATATTTTATTGTGAGTTTAATTGAAGCCAAACCTTGACCTTTGCTTATGAGCTCCTACAAGTAGGTTTGGCCTTTTTTCTCATGACATGTGCAGCACCAAGAAATGATGCTGCAAATTACTGAGCAGTATCAGACATGAACTCAGGTGAACTTCTGCCACAGAACTACCAAAAATTTCCAAAGCAGATAAATAGAGATTACCTACCTCCATACCTGTGTCTTCACATCAGAGCTCTCACTGCTGACCCACAGACCTGATTTCCTGAGGACCTGTTTTGTCAGAGGGTGTTTGGCAGGACCACTCCCAGAACCACTCTCAGGGCTTCGATGCCAGCTTTGTCTCTGAGATTTTGCATTGTGCATGAAGTAAAAACAAATCTCACTTTTGCCAAGTGCTGCAAAGTTTGTGAAGAATCCTCTGTGCAAGTGATGAGGCTGCTGCACTGGTCACAAGCAAATGGAAGACTTTCACCTTGAGCTTTTCCAAAGCTCATAATTCCACCCTCATTCCCTTCCACCATCGCAGCAAAAGCCCAGGTGTTGGTTTCTACAGACATCATAAAAATCAATTGCTATTAGATGTCCTGATTTTTTAAAGCCAGCAGTTTCACATCTATTAAATGAAGTTCTAAATTCTACCAAAGACTTCACATAAAATTCGAAAATGCAAAACAGAGGTCACTGGAAATGGTCTGACTGGATGTCACCCAGCTAATATAAAGAATTCAGTACAGAAAGCAGCATTTAAGTACCTTTGACTAAAACTTGCCCAAGGAAAAAGAGAACTGCAAATACAGAATGGCTGCAGCACGTTCAGGATGGGCATCTAAAACTGAGCAGCACAAACTTGGACCAAGGAGATCTGAAGTCAGTAGTTAGGGAAATAAATGTCAAATTATTGATTGCTCTCCTGAAGGATAAAGGTATGATGGAATTCCTGCCAGCACTTCTTTGCCTAATCACCATGGACTTAAAAACCTGGGCATTGACAAATGGCTGGTGGTGATCAAGTGGCCACTGTCATCTATCCAGCTATTTCAGACAGGCAGATAATGGCTTTGTTTACTCAGGCTGGTATCTCGTTGATCTTAAAGGAAAAGTTGCCAGATATGAGGTAGTTTTAACCAAATTGCTAAAATTACCAGCCTGGAATTTTAATGGATAAATTTACTATGAAGGATTTCTTCCTCCAAAAAAGCAATTTTGCTTCACAGTAAAAATTGAAGTATTTTCTATCTTAAAAAAAAAAAAGTTAACAAATTATAGTGTGCTAAGGAATGATAGTAGCACAAAGAGACAGCTATAATCACATTCAGAAAAATTGCATTCAGAAAAACTTAGAAATGTCCCCAAATCATTTCATTAAAAAAAATCAATTCTAGCCTGTACCTCTTCACGCCAAAATTTAGGTTTGTGAGCTGATTTATAAATCCTGCAAACCCACAGCTTTTAATAGAAACCCCACGACTTTAATAAATGTGCTCTAAGTGGTGCAGCTGGGTTGAAAAATCAGCATTTGTGTTCTGGCTGCAAGTTTTGAAGAGAAGAACGAAGCTGAAGGCTCTGCTGAGGAGAACTGATGGTGCCAAGGGTCGAATTCCTCCCAGTGACCACATTCCAAATGGATCTGCTCTTCGTGGCCCTGCCACTGCTGGGCTGTCCAACTGCCCCATCCATCTGTCCGTCCATCCATCCATCCATCCATCCCTGCATCCATCCA
>VWZV01004334.1:478942-513746 GCA_013397155.1 Irena cyanogastra
TCATTCATCCATCCACCTACCCATCCATCCATCCATCCATCCCTGCCTCTGCTGTCTCTGTTTCCATTCCCAGTTTGGGGAAGCACAGGGAGCTGCTGGATGATCAAGAAAGGACTCCTGGGCTCCCCAGGCTTCCTGCAGAGCTTCCTCAGTGCCCAGGGACAGCACAGGGATGCTGTAGCCCAAGGTGGGGTGGCAGTAGCACTGAGGGCTGTTGGAAAGGACTGTGGAGGGGTGAAAATGCCTTTGGAATGTGGCTGCAGGTGCTGGGATTTAATATCCCAATAGGCTTCAATACATCAGCGAGGGGTTTTGTTCCAGGTCTAAAAACCTATTAAGACAGATAAGCAAAAAGGAATGATAGATCAGGAAAAATGTTGTGGCAATTTTGAATACTCTCTTTCAATTTTAACCTCCTTTTTGTTAAGCATTTTCTTGTAAATACAGTAAAATAGCAGAGCTGAGTGCTTCCAAACACAGCAGGAGGCTTCCCAGTCTGGAAGCAGACACAGGAGGGCAGTGATGGCTCCATAACTTTTCAGAAACAAGGCTGAGATTTGCTTCAGAATTGACACTTCCTCTGGACCAGCTGTATGCCAGCAGATGTGGCTTTCAAGGGTACAATGTGAGGAGGAAACCTCAGCAGTTTCAGCACCTATAGCAATTCCCAGATCCCCCTGCAGGCTCAGCTGGTGGCCACTCATCTGTGGAGCCCCTTCTGCTCTGCCCCAGCCCAGTGGGGCCGTGCACCCCCAAGCAGAGCCCCCTCTCCTCTCCCTGCACACTCTGGGAGGTTCTGTCCCAACAGCAGCACCTGCAGGGCAGCCCTGGACTCTCCTCTGCTGGCAGATCCGCAGGGGCCTTCGTGCTCCACCATTGCCAGAGTGATTTTCCTTGAATTGAGAGAACTCGTGTCCCCTGCATCTCCTGTCAGAGCACTCACAGCTGCCTCAGCAGAGCCCGCAGCTCCAGGCAGCCCCTCTGTGCATGCTGCTCTGGGGGTTTGATCCATCCATCTCCAGGGGTTATTTTGGAGCGTGTCACCCCACGTCCACAGGCACCCCAGTCATGTTCCAAAGGAAATCCTGTGTTTTCCAGCATGTTTGTGTTCATGGCTTGGTGAAGTGACTTTCCTTTGTGATTTTCCCTAATGCTAGTGAGCAGCTGTCCAACTCACACAGATTAAGGGCTGAGATGGTGAGGCCAAGGCAGGAGTCCCATCCCATTTTTATTCCTGGCATCCTTGGGCTGTAGTCTGGGGTGGGAACTGTCTGTCTCTTCCAGCATTAACCCATTATCATACTTTTTGAACAGCTCAGTAACAAAATCCTTGACAGAGAAACTGCAGACTGGAGACCCTACAGCTATCTGAATGAACTAGGTCAGTAATTTTAAACACTTTAATCACTTTAGTAGACTTTAGAGCAATTCCAAATCCAAATCAGCCTTTCATAAAGGCATTGACAATAATGTGGAATATTGGTGTTGTCTTTATTTCACAATCAGAATTGCCAGTAGTAAAAGATGGAGAATTAAAAATTGTTTCCTTTACCACAAACCACAGACTGAGAAAGCAAAGTCAATATTCATTTTAGTCTCCCTTCCAAGGTTGCTCTGTTGAATCACAATCATCTACTCTATAAATGTTTTTTTAAGGACTAACTCAAGACATTAAAAATTCAAATTTGGCTTTTCTTTTTTTTTTCTTTCATGCTTTATAAAGCTTAGCACTAAATACTGGCATCTTGATGAAGGTGTGGAGCCTCTGTGGGAGCTGGGGTGTGCAATGCTCCATTATCTCCCAGTAAATCATTCCGTGGCAATTCTGAACCACCAGCCAGTGCAAGCAAGCCAAGAGTGAAGTGTAATTGCCTGTTCTGAGTTTATTCTTCCTGCCTTCCTGGCTTGAGTTTTAACAGGGTTTTTAGCAGCTCTTAGCTGAAATCCTGCCCAGATTTAGTGCTTTGGATGCTATTTGTTTTCCTCTCTGAGCACTCAGAGTTTGGCTCGTCAGTGGCCGAAAGCTTTTGCCCTTTCCTTTCCTTCCCTGGGATTAGTAACATCTCACTGAAAATATGCAGGAGGAGGGAAAGTGCAGCATTAGGGGTTATTATGGGATTTTTAAGGTCAACTCTGTCACAGCTCACAGGGCAAAGGAATGAACACAGGGCAGCACCAGGCATCACATCCTGCCACTGCCCCGGGCCCACACCGTGCCTTGCTCCGAAGAGAACTCTTCCCTGCATCAGGAAAATCACAAACCTGTCAAGCTTCAGTGCAAAATCTTTTCATCCTTAACACCATCAATGTTTTCTGTGCAACAAGCTGCAGAACCACTGTTGTGCTTCTCTGTATGTGACATGGAGGTGGCTGTGTGTGAGGGTTTCCAAATGCTTCTCAAACCACATTAATTTGCCTTTTACCATTTTGCTGCTTTTTTTGAACACTATTTGCTTTATCTGTGTTTACCTTGTGCTGTCCTCAGCTCCCCATGTGCCACCTCTGTTCTGCATTCATGCATTTTATTTTACCAGCAGAAATGATGCCAAAAGCCTCTGCAGCAAGAATGATCTAGAAGTGATAAATACTTTAGCTAAGGAGCCTCCAGCAAAACATTTTTACCCCGTAGCATTTTGCATCCAAGATAACTTTTACTTTCCTTTTTCAAATTAATTTATGAAAATTAGATTTTTTTTCCTTTCTTTTCAGTACCAGAATTAATGCCTGCTCATGCTAACTTTCACAATGTTGAATCCTAGCTCAGATCAAGGCTGTTTTTACATGCAAATAAAAAGTTTTCACTTCTTGGTGTTACTGTTGTGCAAAAAAAGCTGCAGGTTCCTCTCATGAAAATTTCAGAAGCGAGTTTAAATCTTCAACTTTGAATTATAAACATAAAATAAAAGTCTAATAAGGTCACAGAGGGAATCTTGACTTTCAGACTGCATCAAGCACAGAAGTACCACAGTTAAAAACATGTTCCACCTTCTGATCCCATGATCAGCCTTAGTTTCATAACATAGATGCTCCAGCTCATGTGTTGGAAGAGTAGCCAAGCCTTGGGCAGGGTGGGTTCAGTTAAAAAGTTAAAAATAGCAGTGGACAACTGCCCAACTCCTCTGCTGTGACCCCATGAATTGTCACAGAGAGCAGATGTGGGAGCGAGCCAAGAAGAGAGAGGGAAATGGAAGAGAAATGGAAGAGAAATGGAAGAGAAATTTGGAATGGATGGAAACTCTCCACTGGTTCCTCAGCCAGTGACTTCTCTGGTGATCCTGAAGGATGGAGCCCAGCAGATGAGAGAACCAGGCTCCCAGAAATGTCTGCAGCCCTGTTAGAAACTGCAGGTGTCCTAAACATGAATTATAGCCGGGGAAAGGAAACTGTAAGAATATCCACACCAAAATTAACTTGAACACTCATCTCCTAAAACCTGCAGTGATAAGGATTTTCTTAATTGCAGTGGATCTCACCAGACTGCAGGTGTTTTACCTGTTCTGCAGGACTTTGCTTGCCAGGTCCATGTTCTTTCCAAGTGGGAAATGCAAGGACAAAGCCTGCACCTTTGCTGCTGCACATTTGTTTGTGAGCTTCAAATTCCAGGTTTTCAGAGAGCTGATTGTGTTCAGTGGAGTCTGGGGAGGAGCACAAGTAATTCCCATGGACATGGGCTTCAGACATCGGAGTTTGGGGACTCTGTGGTGCCAGGAAGAGGTGGCTTTGTCACCTTCCTCACTGCCTGCCCAAGGCAGCCTAATCCTTGTTTTGGGGAATGCCTTGTCCTTGCATTTTCTCTCTCTCACGTTGCAGAACTGGAATTGTTTGCACTGTGAGTAATCCCTCTTGCTTGAGTCCAGTCTGCACTGGGCAGTGTCAGAGCCCAGCTTCCAGCTCCCACCCCAAGCAGGGCAAAACTCCCAAACCACTGACCTGAGCTCAGGAAAGGTTCTTCTCTCTTTGTCTGGAGCACTGGTCACCACGGCTGCAGGCAGGGCTGGGTTTATCTGTGATGGTTTTTTAACAGCAGTCCTGGATGCAGACACTAAAGTGGGATTTGCAGCACATCATGGGTGACTCAAAGCTGCATTTATTCCAGAGGATCAAAAGCTCTAAGTTTGATTCACAGCTGACTTCACTTTTTTCTCAAAGCCAAAAGGTGTGGAAAACTATTTCCAGCTGAGCCTCTGATTTCACCCCAGCAGATAATTTAGTTTCAAACTTAAACCTGGACTTTCCTGAAGTGCCAGATCCCTGGCCAGTTTAGGACTTTTCCACATTAACTACTTTTGCAGTTTGAAAAATAATGTATCTATTATTCATTTCACCTCCTGAGGAACTCAGTGAATACAAAACAATGAGTCATAAACCCACACTACTGTGACAGATGAAAGAGAAAACTGAAGGTGGAATTGTGGGAATTTTGGGTTGGGAAGGGCTTTGTGGGGTTGTGTGGCCCTCCCAAGGGCAATGCACCCTCCCCCCATGGGTCAGCCTGGGTCCCCTTTGTTCCCTGGCACTGCCTCCCCATGGGTACAGCCCCTTGCCCTGGGGGCCCCAGCTGGGAGCTCTCCAGTGGGGTGAGCCCCAAACACTGCTTGGACACTGCTGCTCTTGGAGACTTGCTCAGCCCTGGCAGGAGGAGGACATGTGACCCCCAGGGATGGCCTTGGGGAGCCCCAGCCCTGTGGCCAAGGGGTGAATTGACTCCATCCTCCTCTGACTGCCCCAGCAGAACACAGCAGGGAAAGAGCACAGAGCTCTTCCTGCTCTGGGACAGAGCTGCCCAAACCTCCCAGTCTGCCTTGTCCCGTGCAGCAGGGTGAGTCTGGAACTGGCTCATGGTGCAAAACAAAGCAGAAGGTGCTCGGATGCACTGGGGCTCACTCGTGGCCAGAGGAGCCTTGTCACAGAGAGCCAGTCGGGTGCCACCAGCCCCTCTCCTGTGCTCAGGGATGGGCACTGAGAACCAGAGCAAAGGGTGGGTTTGTCTTTGATGTGCCACTAACACATTTGTTGTCTAATTTAGTCATTTTCCTTATTTCGCAAAAACAATGAAGCTGTCACAAAAAAGGGGCTGGTACAGCATTGCCCATGGCCGTGACAGCTTTCTGCAGAGACCAGAGGACACACAAGGACAAACAGCTGGGAGACCTCTGGGACACACTGCTTGGGGGCTCTTTTCCCAGTGTAACTGAGTTACTTGACTGGGAATCCCATAAGCCACAAGGACATTTCCCAGTAACCAAATTTGTATTGATTGTCCCAGTCAATAGGAAATTCCAGACTCTATAGCTAAAAAGATTTAAAGGCTTACATTAGATTTTCCTTTTGATTGATCTCTAGGGTAATTTGCAGGAGTAAATATGGAAAAGGTCCCCATCCCCTTCTGTCTCAGTTTCTGTGAGGAACAGCAAGTTCCTCTGGAGCTGCACAAGGCAGAATTGGCTGTCAGCTCTGCTCCTGGTGCTGCACTGTCAGAGCACAGTGGTCACTTAGGGACTGTTGTCACATCAGTCACTGAACTGTGCAAATTCACCAGCAAAGTGATAGTAGGTAATTTAAGGAGATTGTGCACACCTTAGAGTCTAAGGCTGTGATTTAAATAACACACTCTCCACAAACAAAACAAAGCCTAAAATTAGTCACAGAGTGCTGCAACGCAACCTGCAGACTCAGATTTGAAAGGGCATGTTTTAGGCTTCTTTCACAGCATTCCAGTAATGAATGTCTCAGCAGATGGTTCTTATCCTGATCTCCTGATGGATGGCAGTTCTTGGTAACCCTGCTGCAGAGAGCCCTCCCTTCCAGGGAAACTCTTCAGCACATGCAGAATTCCAGGCGTGCACAGACTCCCGCTGGAGCTGAGTGTGTGCTTACAGCTGAGGATGTGCTTAAGAGCCTCCCTAAATGAGGGCCTTGATGTACAATTTAGAGGGAAGAATATATGCTGCTCAGTAGTCAAAGCAATCCAATTTACATAAATATTTATTTGTTTTCCATTATATATCATTTTTATGCAGGTGCTTGTGGGATGGATAGACGTCAGAACACATACATAATGGAAAAAAGCTTCAAAGGTATGGTATCCAGAGCTGCAGAACCCTGCCCAGGTGTGAGGAGGGTGTCCTAGAAGAGGTGAGATAGGAGGGACAGAGCCACACGAGCTGCCTGCCTGGCTCCCAGCACTCCTGGCCATGAATGATGGATGCAGAGCTTCCCTGGGCTCTGCAGCACAGGGCAAAAGGGAGGGCTCAGCTCAGGGCAGGAGGGGCAGGTGGAGGTGGCCAGGGCACACTCAGGGAGGACCCGCGGCCACCGGCGTGGGCTCTGGGGGAGCTGCTGGTGGCAGAGTGTCCCTGCTCCTGGCTCCTGGCCATGCTGAGCTTGAAGAAAGCCCCTAGGGAAGAAGCTGCCCCTGCTCGTGCCCTTTGCTGAGAAGGATTTAGAGCAGAGTTGGAGAAAAGCCCTCCCTGAGGTCCAGGTCCCCTCAGGCTGGCACCAGCAGCTGTGGGCCCTGACTCCAGGGCAGGTCTAAAACAGGATCTCAGATGAGTCATGAGCACAGGCCCCAGCGGTTTTACATTTCACTTTTCCTCCACGTTTACATTCTCAATGTTCCAGTTCTGTCTGCACCACGGGAACCCTCGGCACAGTGGCTCCCCCAGCTCCTGGCAGGCCGGGCTGGGATTCAGCACACTGAGCTTGTGCTCCAGAAGATGGAGCAGGGAATCTGTCTCCTGGGGAGTAGGCAGCTTCCAGGCTGAGCTCCTGGATCTGAATTAGCCTGGGAATGCCCCTCAGTGAGGAGGGAAACACCACCCAGCCTCTTCCTGCCATGCCCTGGGGCTGGGGCTGGCTGAGTCAGGGGACAGCGGGGACAGCAGGGACAGCAGGGACAGCAGGGACAGAGGGGCTGCTGCCAGACCCCCCTGCTCTGCCAGGGTTCAGGTGTTCCAGAGCCACACCTTGGTCTCAGCTAACAGGGAATATCGAAAGCTATTCCACATAAAAAGCATTAACTAGTTTCTAGCCAGGCCTAGAGGTCAGTATTCACTTTGTAGCTGCTGTTTTCAGAAGACAGGGATGCAATGTTTGCTAGAACATCACCTTACCACACAGAATCACCAAAGGAAATCAGAATCCATCAGCAACTTTTTGTTGATAAAGCTAAAGTAAAAATATCAAATGGACTATGTATGTATATTATATATATGATTTATGATATACAAAATACTCAACCCACTGGTTTCAGCTACTTCAATGATTCCCTTTTTCAAAAAAAAAATCTTATTATAATAGGGCTAGTTGTTCCCTTTACATGGAGCTATTAACTTCCTTAGTTTAAACTAACTTAGTGTGTTTACAAAGTTTAAAGGTGCCTTGAGCACATGCAGCAGGAGCTCCCATCCCCAGGCACAGTCACACAAAGGGGACCAGGGGGGCAGAGAAAAACAATCACAGTGACAGTGAACTGTGAAATGCATTTTCAGCTGCTACATATTTTCTTTAATTTTTAGGATCTGAACCATTTCCTTTACATGTTTATCTCTTTATAAATTGAAAAATCAGGCTCAGAAGGCACAGCTGGAATTGTTTGTGGCTGCTCAGCTGCCTCAGGCAGGCAGGGCTGGCACTGGCAGGGGCACACCTGGCTTCCCAGGTATGTTTGGGGGCTCACCTGCAGGCACTTAGGAGCTGAGGGCTCTCAGAAGCAGCTGCCTTTGGCTGGCTGCAGGTTCCCAAGGCCCCTCTGAAGGTTCCCAGGGCTCCTCTGAAGGTCAATTCCTGGGCTCAGGCAGCCCCAGGGCTCCATGGCAGCGTGGGCACCTCCATTCCCAGGGGAGTCTCCTCCCAGGAGGAGCTGGGAATGTACCCAATGCTCAGAGTGAGCTCTCCTAGCCCTGCCAGGCCCTGACTCACCACATTCCTCAGAAAATGGAGAGGAAGAAACTCCCAGTCCCAAACAATTGGATCCTGTCAGCAAAAAATCTTGGCAGGAGGGTGCATGTTTTTTATCTACTTCCATCCACTTTAAAACCATGGCTTTTCCCACTAGGGTGCTCTAACTGGGGACAGCCTGTCCTGCAGTTGGAAGTGGTCTCTGGTGCCCCTGGACCAGACAGAGCCCTGCAGGGAGGGGGCACAGGGGGCTTGAGGCTGAGGCCAGGCTGTGGTGAACCTGGGCCACCTCCTGCTCCCCCAGTTCACTGAGGAGAGCAGAGCTGGGGCTGTGCCCAGAGCAGGGCACCAGCAGAGGGGTGTCCCCTGTGAGCCTGGCACCAGGGTGTGGTGGCTGAGCTGCTGTGGAGCTCCAGGGGTCGGGCACAGGGATCTGGGACTGCCAGGTGTCAAGCCCAGTGTCTGACAGCAGCAGAGAGGGGCTGACAGCCCTGAGCCCTGTGGCACCTGCTGCCAGGGGCTCAGCAGGCACCAGGCTTTTCAGAGCAGGTTTCTGAACAGTTTCTTTCCTGTGCATGGTGCTCAGTGATACCACTCCTGAGCTCTTCCTTTCAGCTGAGTCCTGTTTTTAGAGGTTTGGTTTTTTATGAACAGTGCTGCACTGATGGAACGAGGTGACCTCAGGCAGGACCATTTTAAGGAAAATCACCCTGGCCTCACAAGAGCCAGGAAAATCCCAGCAGAGAGAAGCACTGATCCCAGGGGTGCAGGGCTGGGCTCAGAGTGGTTCCCCTGGGTGTTGTACAGGATGTGTCCCCACTCCTGTGTCCCTCTGAGAGGCAGCAGTGGGCCCTTGCTGTGTCACTGTCCCTGCAGCAGCCAGGGCTGGCCAGGTTAGGGACAGCAGCCAGCACAGGCACTTCATCCAACAAGGGTCAAAGAGCAGGAGAGCACCAGTGAACAGCTCCTCTCCTCAGCACTTCCACTCACCTGGGGGATGCAAGGCTTGGCAGCAGGATGCCAGGGGGAAATTCAGGACAGAAGAGAGGAACCCAGTCTGGGGAGGGATATTTCCAGTCCCTGCTAACAAAAATAAACCCTCCAAAGGTCTGCTGATCGGTATCCAGGCAACACAAAAGGCAGGGACTTCAAAATTAGAGCATATTCCCAATATTTCTCTGGCAGTCCAGCTGATTGAGTGCTTGCAGTGAGTCCCAGCACTGTGGGGCAGAGCTCTCACCTCCATGAGAGCTGGACCCTGTGGCAGGGAGGGACGAGGAGGCAGCACAGCCAGGGCTCACACATGGCCTGCAGCACCATGGGCTGAGGATCTCTAAATATGTTTGTTCTGCTTAAATTAATTCATGAAACAAAATTTGACAATTGATGCCAGACTTCTTAATTATCCCCAAATTACCTTAATAACAAAGTAACTCAGCTGCTTCTGCAGCCTTTAGAGTGAAATCCTCTGTGATCTTGCACGTTTCTTGAGGACTAATGACTCCCTGGTGCACCCAGAATCCCAAACATGCACTGGTGCTCCATGAAATATATTGTGTCTAAAGCAAAGGTCTGCTCCCAGGCAGCCACAGAGCTCTGTTTACGTCAGCAGGAATGGCCTCCCAGGCACCTTGTTTCTCAATATCTCTGGGAAAAGGCAATTCCTGGGAGAGGCCAAACAAGTCTGGGCAGCCTGATTGGTATTCACTGGTCTCTTCCAACTGGTCCTGGGAAGGGAAGGGCTGAGGGACACCTGCCTGGGAGGTAATGTCAGCCCTAACTGCAGTACAGGTGAATTTTAGCTTAGGGAGATAAAAGTAGCTGAGCTGGATGAAATAAAACAGCTGGTATGCTGGGATTTTTGCCTTTACCAGCTCCAATGTGCCCAATTCCATAAACAAAGCACACAGCTATTTACCTGCAGCTGCAGCTCTGCAGGAAGAGGAATTCTCACTCTGCTCTTCTTTGCTGTAGCAGCCAGCAGTCCTTTATAATCAACATTTCCTGAATCTACACCCAACTCTGCTTTGATTTGTTCCCTCCCAGCCGTGGTGTGACTGGGAGCACTTTGCAGGGGGCTCTTGGGGCACAGAGGGAATCCTGCTTTTCACCCTGTGAGCATCTGCTCAGCAGCACTGCTTGAAATGGAGAAGCAAGTTTATGATAATCTTCATGTCCCTCACCCCAAAATGCAGAGCTGGCTCATTAAAGGCTGCCCAGGCTCTCCTAACGAGTTCTGTGTTCCTGGAGTAGCACCAGGAGCTGCAAGTTGCTGGCAGGTGGAGCTGAGCCTTTCATTTGTCTGTCTGTGGTTTCCCCACCTCTAACACCAACAGATCCCAGACTGGCACCTGCATTTGAGTCACATACACAGCAAAAGCCAACACTGAGCTCACTCATGTGCAGAAGCCTTTGGTCTCACAGGGCTGCTCCATCTCTCTGTAAAAGGACAGGATGGGGCAGTTTTCCACTCACTTGTACTGGGCTGGGGGTGGTGACACTGGAGGGACAAACCCTGCAGCCAACAGCCAGGGAATGTCAGTGTTGCTTTGGTTCCCATCTCTTGTCATGTACCAAAACAGGAGTGTTTCACTTGGAAGCAAAGGCACTGCTCATCTCACCCAGGCTGATGCCAGACAAGGATTTTCTAAGTTTTCTAACTAAATAAACATTGCACTGGTGCCAGGCCTCTGCCAGCCTCCCCATCCCTGATGGTCCCAGCTATTTGTGCACAGTGGAGCTTCCCAGTGAGCTCCTTTCACTGACCCTGGGAGCTGAGGGCTCTCCAGACTTTTTGGTAGCACTGAAATCAGAGCCCAGGAAGGCAACACCTGGCTGCAGGCAGCAGAGCACGACCGGGCACCTCCCTCAGGGCTGAACCAGGACCAGGGGCACCAGGCCAGGGGTGATGGACACACAGACACACAGACACAGACACAAGCCAGAGCTGAAGGAGAGACATTCACTCACAGTGGAGCAAACCTGGCACGTGAGGGAGCAGGATGGGGCTGGCAGGCTCAGAGCCGAGGTTTGGAGCGGAGAAGCGATGTCATGTTGTCTGTCTATTTCTTAACCTGAATTTCTCTTTTTGTCTCCCATACTAGACAGCGGGGGCAGCTGGGATTGCAGCTATTTTGCAAGTCCCCCTATTTCACCGGGAGTATTTCATATATACCAGGATCTGCCTTTGTACTGTAACCCAGCACAAGAAAATGCCTCATCTTTCATTGCATCGCTCTAATTCTAAATTACTGGCACTGCCCAGCAGGATGCACACAGCAGCAATGGCACGTTCTTGAATGTCAATGTTAAGACCTATTTATTCTCTATTGTTTTTTATTTTTAAAGCAAGACTGGCACTGTACCTTGCAGCAGGCTGGTCTATCCCAGCCAGGGTCACCGACCGGGCAGGCCGGTGGTCACAGCTGTCACGCCAACCTTGTTCTCCCCAAGTAGTGCCTCCGTCACCTCCTCTCCAGCCCAGGGAAGAGGAGCAGGAGATGTCTACAGCAAAGGGGGAAAAAAGCAGAGCAAAAGTGAGGCTCAGATGGAGGCTTGTCCCGCTCTGTGTCAACCCAAGCATTCCCTGATTGTAAGATGCTGGATAACCCTGAAACCGGCAGGGGCTGCCCATGCAGGGGCTGCACTGGTGCAGTTCTGAGCCTGTGGCAACATCGTGCACTCCCCCACGGGGCACTGGACGTGACCAAGGCCCCGGGACTCACCCTGCAGCTGGCTGAGCAGCCCAGGTCCCAGCAGCAGGTGCTGCCTGCAGAGCCGCCTGCCCGGGGCCGTGCCTGGGTCTGCGGGGCAGGCGGGGCGGGATAAACACGGCTCCGTAGGAATTAGGGGGAGGGAGGGAAAGGATTGCCACCTCAAATTAAATATTGCAGTAGGCAACAGCTAGAACCTTTCACAGGAAAACCTTCAGTACTGAGTAGGTTTTCATTTCTTTCCTGCTAATTAGTGGTGGATGCAATGGTCTGGAACACCCAGAGCACAAGCACCGGGTGTCTGTGCTGGAGGCTTCAAGGATCTTCCTTATCCCCTGCCCCCTTGTTCCCCCCAGCCTTCCTGCAGAGGCTCAGTTGTAATTAACCTAATTAAACTAATGACCCTAAGGCACCCACTCCACTCTTGTTTTGCAGATTATATGAAAGAATCTGTGTGCAGCTCCAGCACTTGTTCCCTGAACAGCAGTGAAAACCCATACGCCACCATTAAAGACCCCCCCATTTTAACCTGCAAACACTCCGAGAGCAGCTACGTGGAAATGAAATCGCCTGGTCACAGGGAGTCCCCGTATTCCGAAATGCCAACTTCATCAACAGCCAATAAAAACATCTACGAAGTTGGTAAGCAGTGGGCGGCACGGGGAGGGGTTGGTGCAGCTGCTGGTTTTCCCCTGTCCTGGCACAAGGATCCTGGGCTTGGCGCGGCACAGGGACGAGCTGGCAGGGGAAAGGCCTGAGCATTGGTGTGCTGGTTTGGGGAGCTGAGCCACAGTGGTGGATGTCCTGAGCTGGAAGGGACCCGCGAGGATCAGGAGTTTTGGGGCTGCTGCTGGTCACCATAACCCAGTTCTCCTTGCTCCCCCAGAGCCCACTGTCAGCATAGTCCAAGACGCCCGCAGTCGGAGTGCCAGTTACCTTCAGAATCCATACGACCTGCCTAGGAACAGTCACATTCCTGGTCACTACGACCTGCTCCCCGTCCGGCACAGCCCGACACACGGGCCCTCTTGGGACAAGCAGTCTTAGAGGGATGGACTTCACTGGGCACCGTGCTGCCAACACAGACTGTGAGGAAGCAGAGGAGAAGCCATTCCTTCCTTTCCTGTGGACTGGCAAGGACTTAACATGACATCAGCTTGGGCCAACTGCTGCTGCATGATGTTATTTATAAAGACATTTTTTGTATGGGTACCTGGAACTAACGAGCGCCTCCTCCACGTGGGACTGGAGCACATCACCCCGGGAAGGTGTCTTCATGCTCCAGGCAAAAACTCTCCGTGGCGTGTTCTAACCCTGGCTTTGCTGTAAAATAAACCACGAAAACATGATAAGTAGAAGGACTTCAGGATGTACATTTCTACCGACTGCATCAAGAAACCTTTTACTGTTAGGAACAAGGTGACTAGGAATATGCTGGAATTTATTTTCATCTTTGTCATGGGAATGGACTTTTTTCTGAATGAGAGCAGGGAAACTTGTCATTTCACTGTCTGGAAAGCTCATTTGCTGCCATCACCATGTGCAACCTGTGCAGATCATGCTTGGTAATTAGCATTGAGATAGTCATCTCTATATTCAGTACCAGAGAATTTGAGTTGAGGAACATTAACACAGACACTTTCTGTGCAGTTTTTAATATCTTTCCAAACGTCCCCTGATCTTTGCTAATGAATGGAGTTTCCACAATGAGTCTCACACCCGTCTTACCACACTTTTAACGTTGATTGGCACAGGTAGGTTTTGATTTTCCTTATGCAGCTTCTCTTTTGGTAGCTAAATCCAGCAGATCTGTCAGGCAGTTTAAACTGCTGCCCCTCCAGTTCCTTCCCTGGGATGCTGCAGATTTGCACAGACCAGCCCTGGTTTCATTTCCTTTCTCAAAGCTGAGGCACATCAGCTTCTCTCTCCCATCTTCCCAAACCACCTCCTCATGATTCACTGTCAGCATGCCACTGATGACACCTCTTAATCTGATGTGCATTACCATGTAGTGCAACTTTATCCATTGATGATTCTACCTGAAATGTCATTAAATGGAGCTGAAACTGGGTTTTCTTTTTCAGCAGCTGTTTGTGAAGTAATTATCAAGGGTCTGACCTGAAATTCTGGACTGAGCCACCATGATATTTTTTTTAATTTACAATCTCTATTGAGCTAGAAAGTAGAGTACTTGCTGTTAGTTCCTTGTAGATTTTGAGCATGAAGTAGTATTGACTCTAAGTATGTAATTTTATTAGGCAAATGGGGAAGTAGCAAGTTGATTGCCTTTTAAATATAAAAAATACTCTGTTGCACATTCGCCAGTCTGATGGAAGCAGAAGAGGATGACACCAGCCCCGTGGGTTTGCTCACAGCACGATCCCAGCAGTGACCTGCAGGTCTCAGGGACTGGCAAGAGGAGCCCTCCAGCTCGGGGGCAGCAGCTGGATCCCAGCTCTGGGAATACTCCAGGATCCTTGGAGCACTGTGGTGGGACCCAGCTGTGTCCCCACAGGTGGGCTCAGCCCTCACAGCTGGGATCACAGCCCCTGGCTCTGGGCATTCTGCCCCGGGAGCCTTTCCCCTTGGAGCCAGGACTCTGCAGGTGGTCAGGCTGGCTCTGAACCCCAGTCTGAGCCTGGGCACCCCCAGGCTCCCGGAGCAGGCGCCGGCCGAGCCGCAGGATCCTGCCCACGAGGTTTCCCGAATGCTGCATGTGTGCATGGGGCCGTGGCTGATCAGCAATAGCAATTTTGTTTTCTAGGAAAGCCTTATTTGAGATGTAAGGCAACAAATATTTTGTAGGCCCAGTAGGAATATATTTTGCATACACGAATAGAAAGATTTACCTCAGAAATACCAAGAGAAAGGTGGTTGGATAAGGAATACTCTTGTTAAGACCCACCTTGGCACCCAGCACAAGCAGCCTGAGCTGCTGGCCTGACCCATATTTGTGTGTTGCTGTAGTTTGCAATGAGACTCCAGAGAGCAGAGATGTGCTCAGTTGTTTGGCTTGGGTTTTTTCAAAGCAGGATTTTGAAACCAAATGCAATGATGTGCATAGAGCTTAACAGGAAAAAAAAAACAACAAAACCAACAAAAGAAGGACCTTCTTGTATATCAGCGTTAGCTTAGGAAACAGGCACCAAAATGGCAATACTTTTTTAAGGCAAGACAGATTTGTAATATATTTGTTCACTGTGCAAAGGTATCCTACCTTGTACAAAATAAATTGAATTTCTCTCAGTGTGCAGTTCTCCAACGTACTCATTTGCAGAGCAAAACTTCCAGCCCAGCACAGATCCGAGCTCTCCAGGTGATGTGGCTGCTCCTCTCAGCCAAAACCCCCCAGGCACCAGGCTGAGACAGAACTGGCAGGATGGCTCAGAAAACCCAGGGCTGCCATTCCAAGTTGGAGTAAACCAAATAAGTGGCTCTGTACACCCTTCTCCCAGTTCCTCGGCAGTTTGACCTCAGGGAAACTCCTGGGAATGCACAATCCCAGCTGGAAGAGCCCCTGCACACCCAGCATGTGTGGTGACACTGCCCTGGGCCACTCGCAGGCTCCCAGGCCTTTGGGTGGACACCTGGGGACCCAGAGTCACCCAGCAGCGATGGCACAGGACACGAGGCAGCCCAGCAGCTTCCAGGGAGCCCAGTGAATAAATCACGAGCACAGATTTGCAGTAGAAACACCTTCAGAATTAATGAGACCCAGGCAATGCAGCCACTGCTACGTGCTGAAGCTTTTCAATATTTGTGCTTCGTATTTCTAAAAATCTTGTTAACTACAGCCCAGCATGTAATCTTCTTATTTGACAAGTCACACTCAATAAGCTATTAAAGGCTGGAAATTCATCAGGTCTGAATTTATAGAATAAGTACTTCTAACTTAATAAAAAGGTCTTTAAATCAGAACAATTCCATGTCCTTTCTGCTTAAGAGTCAGAACCTCAAATCCCATCAAAGACAGGAACCACTGACGCTTGCTGAATAATTGTTAAAAGTTGGGGCTTTCAAATATGCAGATGACGGCAAAAACTTTTGGCAAGCAAGGCCCAATTTGAAGCATTACATAGAATTCCCAGAATCTCAGAAAGCTCCTTCCAGGGCCCAAAGCAGTGTCTGTTACCATCAGTTGTCTCCCATTAGCAGGGAGGAGAGACTTCAGTACAGAAGTAGTGCCAATTATGGAACAGAATGGTTAATCAGCAGCTGAACAGGACAATCCCCCACAGGAAAGCATTCAGATGGAATAACAACTTGCATTGTCTCTTCCAAAACACCTCCGGAAGCACCTTCCTGTCCCAGAGGTGTCACCCAGCCCAGGCCAGGATCTGCTGCCAGGGCCCTGCAATCCTTAGGAAAACACAGCACAGACCCATGGAACAGGAGGCAAAGGATTGCCCAGGTGAGAACTTCCTTTTCTGTACAGACCTCACTGGATTCTGCTTTAGAAGTCCTCAGCCTCCCACAGTGGTTTGTGCTCCCACCATCTGCACTGCAATTCCATCTGCTGCAGGAGGAAGAGTTTTGCCTAAAACCACACAAAATCCAGACTGATGTGACAGCAGAGTCGAGTCACCTGCTTATAGGAATGAGAAAAGGAAGCAGAGTGAAACTCACCCTGCATTTCCAGCTGACAAGTTTAGAACTTGGCTGCCAAAGGAAATTGATGAATTTCAAAATCTGCTCCATTATGGGCAGAGAATGTGCTACAAGAACAGCTCCAGCAGTGAGTGAGGGGCTGGGTTCACACCTCACCCTCAGACATGTCCCCAGGGCCACCAGTGCTGCCCCCTTGGTGCTCAGGGGCACCTCTTCATCAGGACAGCACAGCAGGATTCAAAGCTTCCATCATTTGCTGCAGAAGGCAGGAGTTCATCTCCCACCGGATTTTCTTCCTTGCGGCAACATGGGGAAAAAACCAGGTTTGTAAAAGTTATTCAGAGGTGTGAGTAGAGTGAACCCACAGAATTTTCTTAGCTTCAAAGCTTCCTGAAGCTGACAAAGCTGCAGCAGCCCCAGGAAGCTCAGAGCTGCTTTCAGGGAAGGCAGCTGTGCTACACAACCCTTTCAGCTCCTTTTCCAGGGACATTTCCACTTCAGTGTCTTCTCACTGCCTCTTCCAAGAAGCTCATAGGTAAAACCTTCAGGGCAAATCCCAATTCTCCCAAGAAGTGCACCCAACATCACAGTGAGTTGTCCCCTGTAATTCTTTATTAGAATCATGGATGAATATATTTTAAATCAATCTAAAAAAATAATGAATCAAAGTACAGTACATGCATAAAATACAAAGTAATTTACAAACAGATCAAAAGAGCATCTTCAGAACTAATATCAGGAGGAGAAATGGAGTAAAAAAACAAGTGACCGACTACAGCAATGCCTTCCGTGTGCCTCACACATCATGAGCACCGCGAGACAGAAAGGTTGGGAACAGAACACAGCTGGAAGTGCCGACCACATCTGGATCTTCCAATGGGTCACATCAAGAATCTGAGAAACGTCCCCTACAATCAATTACTTCCCTGTAATTGTATAAATAACTCAGGCATTTACACAACAGAGTTCCTTTAAATCCTGTGGGAATGCAGTGGCTGTGGCCCCCAATGCCAGTGTCAGGAGTGCTCAGGAACAGCACAGAGCGAGTGACGTGCAGTGACAGAAGGCACAGTTCATGTATCCCTGAACAGGCAGATTGGACTGGATTGGTACAGAACAACAGACCACAGGAGAATACATCCAGTCAGAAAACTACTCCAGAGGGTTTTGCTGAAGAACATACAGCAAACCACTGGAATAATTTAAAAATACTGGATCAACCAGAACTGAAAACTAAGGCCAGGTAGTGGAAGCTATTCATTCAGCAACTCAAGCACTTGAATATATTAATATATGTGGCATGCATTAATAGATGTGATATGTAATACGTGCCAACACCCTTCAAGTCTGTGTCCCATGAAACAAAAAAAGGCATCCTCAAATCCTGATACCACCAGCACTGTGGAGGCCAAGCCTCCAGCAGCACCAAGATGCTGCAAGTTCCAGAGCTGGAGTGACCCTTCCTCAGGGACGTGGCTCCTGCATTCACTTCCTTCACAAGGAGCACCTCCGTGAGGTCCCAGCAGCTCTGCCTCACATCAACCTCCTCTGCAGCAGGTGCCAAACCACAGCACCTCACTCACAGGTAGCCAGAACTGCTGCTAACTGCTGCTTGCTCACAAGAAATTCTCTTTTCTCCCCCATAGTATCTTATAAAACTTCACTTGACAGTCTGAAGATGTAGCCAAAAACATTTAACTTACAATAAAATTGCACTTCAGAGTTTCGCCGAGCTTTAGATGCAGAATGCAACACCTTAAGACAAAGAAAGATTATTCTGCCCAGAGAGATTTTCCTCGTTAACCTGACAGTAATTGCTTTGTGAGGAGCAGGATAACGTCTTCAAGTGCTCTCCAAAGGTGTCAGTGTTCTGACTAGCGGGCATCATGTTGGGAAGGGATCAGCTGAGTTCCAAACAATTTACTGAGCCCAAACCGACAGGTCGGTGTTGGGAAAATACTGCAGCCACATCCAAATAAGAGACTGATAAACACTGAAATCAAAGTGTTTAAGACATGGAGAAATTCATGGAGAAGGAATAAGCAGTAACTAAACACAAGAATGTAACCACGAGAATTACAAATATATTTAAATCTTGGACCTGGGGAATATACACAGCCTTTTAGGAAAGAATGGACAATTTATATATTCTGACAGCACTGCATCTTTGGTTTGTTTTCAGTGGTTGGAGGGACATGGATGGGAACCACGTTGTTGCTTGGGGACATGTCATTCTCACGTCTGTCAGACATCTGCTTCTGGGAAACAATCCGATAGATCTCTGGAAGAGGAAAAAGAGCTGATCAATATGTGCACACCAGCAACGTGCCATCAAAGAGCTAAACCTGGGGGAAACCAGGCATAGCTTTGGAATTACACAAGTAATGCAATGAAGCTTCCACACAAAGTTCAATTGTGATGTTTTCTAGATGCAGAAAATAAAATATATTCTTGCAACAGAAATTACTTTTTTAACAATGGTTTTACCTCCCTTGAGATAAGAGTCAGTAAATGGACAGAATTCACAAATCTCCATGCTACCAATGAGAAACTACGTGCCCATCCATCCATTCCTTCTGAAGGTTCTTAAGCTCCAAGGACAGTGCCCAAGGACAAGGTCACATGTTTGCTGAGGTATCCACAAACAGGATTAAAGGGAACCATTCCAGATTTCTCTCCCTGATAGGACTGCAAGGGCAATTTCTTCCTGCTGAGCACACCCATCACATCTATCATATCCAAGCAGTGTTAAATCTTCATAAAAGGTTGATTTGGGCCCAAAGGGGGAGACTTAGCCCCTTTGGCAGCACAGAAACCCTTTACAAAATGTGCTGTGTGAGAAATATGGGCTCCAGATGAAGAGATTCTCAACAAAGAGAAATCAGAGAGCATGGGATAAACACCTGCTCCAAGAGCCTTGCCCTGTTCCTGGGGCTTGTCATGGCTGATGGTGCTGCACAAAAACTCAGAGCAACTACAGCAGCACTTCAGCTGCACACAGAGAGTAAAGCATGTGTAGCACTTCACCTCCAGAAAGGAAATACAGGACACCAAAAATAGAACGTGGGAAACTCACTTGCAAGTTTGAATTTGAAAACCATTAAAAAGGTAAAAGCTTGCTAAAGCTCAGTTTTATAAAAAGCCCCAGCTCAAACTCAGACAGGGACAAACTGTACATTAAAATGGCTTTTTCACATGCAGTAGGTACAGATCAAGTCATTGAGGCAACCAAATAAGAGCTGAACAGGTTAAAGGATTTTCTGATTTCACCCTTTCTCAAGCTTGCTCTTCTTTCCAACCATCTTACACATAAACAACCTCACAAGGTAAGTGAAACCCATGAAACCAGACCTTTAAAGCCACCTGCAGCCCGGTGTGTGAATGTGCAGACAGAGTTCAGCTTGGCCCAGTGGCAATGCTCAGCAGAGCCTGTGTGTGGGGTGGGAGGAGCAGAGCTGGAGAAATCTGCTCTGCACCTTCAGGACCAGCTTCGTGCTCAGGGCTGGCTGCCAGTTCACTCCCAGTGCAGAACAATGCCTGTTCCCATCAACAGGAAAAGCCTCTGGCCACCTTTGTTACTGGGAATTCTCCAGTAGCACCTTCAGCAGCAGCAATTCTCAGTTTCACGGAGAATTTCCTGAACAAGTTCATACAAGTCCCTGACATATCACACACTGCCTCTACCCCATCAGCCAGGACTCACACAGGGTGCCCTCTGTGTATCAGCCTCATCTGACAGCAAAGATCTTCAGCAAACAGCCCCAAAGCCTTAAAAATAATCTTAACAGCACAAATTCCCTTACTGATAATCTACTCCTGACTCTGGGAACATCTTCCCATGATCCTCACCTCCACAACCTCCCCAGCAGCCCTGCAAGTGAATCCACTGTCAACAGTCCCAAATTTGCTGCTTCCTGCTGCTTCTCTCTCCTCTGTAGAGCAAAGCTTGGTGCAGCCACAGCCTAAATGCTAAAACCTGCCCTTCCCTGGTGAGCTGCACACCCAGCACGCAGGGCTGTGCTGCTGTGGCAGGGGAGGGGGAACAGCCCAAACCTGCCCTGCTCTCACTGGGGCAGAATGCCCAGCAGCCAAGCCTGCACCAGAACTGCTGTGCCCAGAGAGCTCTGGGCTAATGAAGATGTGCCCTTTTTAATACAGACACAGCACTCTGGGCTCTGCTCAGGAGCTGAATGAGACCTTCATTCAGCAGAATGCATCACTGCATAATGGGGAACTGTGAGAGACAGGCCTTGCACTGTGAGAGCTGGGAAAAAGTGACATTGCTGCCCAGGAGGAATTGGGCCAGGCCTTGGCTGCTCAGCCTGCACTGGGGTTCCATTCATTTTCAGGTGTACAGAGACAACAAAAGAGGAAATTCCTCGATTTTTTGATGTGAATTCTCTGATGTTGTTTCCTTGGTGATGGGATTCCTTAGAGATGAAACCATGGCAGAATGCAGTGTGGGAACAGAGACAGCACAGAGGCAGGCAGGGAAGGGAGGCAGACTCCAGTTTACTTTAAGGATGCTTTATCCTGCTGTGAATGCTCAGGGTGGCTGGGATCATAATACCAGTCTCTCTTATTTGCCAGATGATACAAAGCAGCTTTGTATGCACAACAATCAGCCCTGGCAGTCTAGACATCTTGGAACAGAGGAATCTGGATAGGGACCATTATTCTAAGTCACAGATGGGAAAGGTCTTCAAAACCTCATCTGGAATCCACAGGAGGACAGGAAGCCCAGTACATGTATGATACATCCCCTCTAAAAGTCCTCTATAAAATGGAACAAGAAAGAAGATCTTTTATCCCTTATTCCACCTGTAGCAACAGATCACATACTGAGGCTGTGCTGCCAACACTGGATTTGTATTTCCCATGGCCAAACCCATCTATTCAAAGTGCTTGATCTGAGAATCCAGGTGTGGATAAGCTACACCTCCATTGTGTAGTAACAGGGACCCTGCTACACCTCCAAGGGAAGCACCTTCACCAACTTCCATCACTGTCCCAACCAGAGCAGCTTCAGGAGGGCTGGAAAGACGCGGTGGGTGCTACAGACCTTGGTCACAACACCCTGTTCAGGAGAGATCCCAGCAGCTGGGGAAAGGCTCTGAGCAGCCTGGGGTGTCTGTGGTGCAGTTCCCAGCACTGCAAATACCAGCAGGGCTGGTGTAGCAGCTCGTCCTGCCCCTTCTGTCAGGCAGCTCTGCTTGCAGCCGCTGGCAACGCCGGCTGGCTTCCCCAGCTTCCTGCTCCCAAGGACAGCCAGCGTTCCACCCACAGGCACTGAGCTGGGAGGCAGCCCTGCCAAACACACAGCAGCCAGGATTCTGCGGGGTGACTCCAAAAGCCACATTCCTCAGATGACTACCCCCCTCCTTCCTCCAAAGCAAGTCATTAAGAGAAAAAGCCAGCTGTGAAGTGAGCTCCAGAACAGCCCTCCTTAGCGTGCCAGTCACAGCCCAGCTGGAGCCGACCTGCTGCTCAGGCACTGTTCACTGCTCCCTTATCTCCCCCAAACAGGAGCTCCTGTCTGGAGAGAGCACATGCCCCACTAAGCACAAGTGTTTCTTCCAGCACAGCTGAACTGACCTCTCCTGAACAAGGATCACAAAGATCCTGTTCACAAACCCAAGAGCTCCTCACCCCAAACACTGTCACAGCAACATGCAGGCAACACTGACATCCATGGAAAAGCAACAGCCCCAAGGATCTGTCAGAGCCCACCATGAGCAAGTTTAAACACCTGTTCACCCATTACAGACAGCTCTGCTTACAGATATAGTAAACCAGAAAAAAACAAAAATCAAACCTCCACAGATTAGAATCCAAACTCACTTCTGGAATAAAAGGTACTGTGGGAAGCATGTGAGGAGAGATAAAGAAAGCCCAGCCCATGCCCGAGAGGTGAGGTGCTTCCCACGGCAGCAGCAGTGCATCCTTTGAGCATCACAGGGCTCTGAAGGAAGCCCAGGGCACACAAGAAACTTCCCACCTCTCCAGTGTCACTGAGAGAACACAACGGGCCAGCAGGAGATGGGGACTGTGAGGTGACCAAACTACATGGCCATGACAGCCTGAGAGCCACCTTGTGAGGGAATAAACACTGCCTGATGTATCTGATGTTGTTTTATTAGTGCTGGTGTATGACAGTTAATTAATTACCTGCACCTGAGAGCCCTGAGCCCTCTGCAAACAGAAACTGGGAGCAGCAAGGCTGCTTGTTCTACATGACACGCAGCTCATCTGGCCAAATCTGACCTCAAAGTCGAGGTGTTCCTGAAAGAAGGGCTACCAAGGACATAGGCATAAAGGAAGAAGTCTTAGGTTTTGGCACCGACAAGTGAGCAATGTCTTTCTCCTGAAAAGCCCATGCCCAAATTCACGTGCATTTTTGACAGGACTGCCTTTGGGCATGTGAAAAAAACAGGAAATGCAGCAGGCATCCCAACACCTCTGCATTCAGCCACTCCTTAATCATCCACCCTCTGATGGCACTGGCAGTTTATCATGTAGGGAACAAACGTGTGAGCTAACAGAACTTCTTTCTTTTTGAAACAAATTTGTGCAATGTTGGAATTACAACCGAATTACTATACTGAAGTTAAAAGGGAACCACATGGTTCAATCAAAAAGGAAACAAAGTTCTTTATTCATCTAACACAAACACACTTTTAGCTGGAATCTGCACAGAAGCACGACTGCTTAGGATCCCAGGGTAAGAACACAATAGAGTCAGAACTGTCAGAGGCCTCTTACAACTCAGGATAAAACAAGACAGCTAACACAGGCAGCTAACACCCCAGCAGCCTAACACCTCTCCCCGCTGCCAGGCTGTCCATAAAGCATTTCAAACAACTGAAGAAATGCTACAGGATTTACACTTTTACTACAGTAAATAACCTTCTAGTTCTAGCCTCTCATGCACGTTCCAGTATGGCTACCAGGACCTTTCTAGTGTGTTTTTAAAGGAATGTCTAAATTAGGTGGTAAAGAGGAAAAATAATTCAGAACTAACTAGGTGTCAATGTCACAGCAACAAGATCTGATTTACAGACAGTTTGGAAGTGGGGCCACTGCTCACACCAACCACATCACATAGCCTGGCACATGCTACACTGGGAAGGAGAGACTTTAAATTTGCAACTGGAAAACATGTTGGAGGCAGTTGGAGAAAACAAAAGACTGTCTGGTACACCTAGAATAGAGATAGAGCAAGCAGAGGAGTGTCTTAGATGTTTTGAAAACTCAGACTAGAGCATTTGCCAAAGCTGGGAATGATGAAAGCTCCAAAACCAGAGGCGACAGTGTCCCACTGTGCCCTGGCAGCACAGAAATGCAGAAGCCTCATGACAGTGACTCCCACACCAATTTGTGAATTCCTACCCCACCTTTAAAAGCCAGGGTTAAGTTAAGGTTCTCCAAATTGAATGTCACAGCTTTAACAAGTTTTGCCTACCTAAACAAGGCTTTAAATAAAAAGGAAGTAATTTATCCACAGAGCATGAAAATGCAGCACTGTTACACAGGCCAAAAGTCCAGGCAGGACTATTTAATGCAACAACAGCAACTCCTGCAGCTCAGGAGTCACTGTGTCTCAAAGGAAGGATCTCTGCTCTTTCATCCCTTTTTCCTGGGCAACTACTACGGTCACCATTAAAGATGGAAACAAACTGGACTGACTTCTTGATAAACAATGGCTGTTCTCACTTGCTGCCAGCATGAGACAATTCCCTCCCGTGGGCACTCCCTGCAATGGGAGATGGAAACTGAAACACAAACCAGGCTGACAAGAAACCCAGGGCAGATCAAAGAGAACAAGGATTCATTCCCCACTTCAAGGCTGGCCTTTGAAACTGGACTCCAAATCTTACGGCTAATGAAGAATGATTAAATAGCAACATTTTAAACACTTTATAGGCAAAGAAATGCCTATTTGCATCATATCTGAGCAGCCTTCTGCCCTTCCCCCTTGAAGCACAAAGCCCTGGATGACTCACCTGTCAGAATAGTCTGGAAAGCTGCTTCCACATTTGTAGAGTCTAAAGCAGACGTCTCAATAAATGACAAACCATTCTTCTCTGTGTGGACAGAAATACTATAATTAAGAGAGGTACACCACGTATCTGTTTCCCATCTGGAAAAGCTTCTGTACCAGATAATATTTGTAATGTTCCTGATGAGACACCCAGGTATCAAGAGAAAGTAAAACAAGTTGTGGGGTTTTCCCCCTTAAGTGATGGGAAAGTGACACCACCCAACATCAACACTAGAATTTACACCCACTCCCAAGCACAGGTATCAGCCCAGTGCTGTGTTACTTTAAGGTACATTTTCCTGCATCACAGAAAGGGATAATCTGTTGCAGTTTCTCTGTGTGAGAAAGTTTCTGAGATTTTCTTCAACCTCATCAAGTTTCTCCACCTCCCACCTGCTAACATATCACAGCAGTTTATTTAACAGGAATATAGCAGCAGGGGGAATGACACTCCTCCAGCTGCAGGCAGGGATCCTCAGTAGCCATAAATTGCCAGTGGAGCTACAGCAAACTTTAACGTGAGGAATCCAGCTACACTCCTGCATGAAAGAGACTGGGCCTAAAACAAGGCTTACAGAAATCAGAAGTATTGTTCACAGATCTTAATTACTTAACAAAAGTCAGAGAGCCAGTTTAATGAAAATGTTCAGCCACAGGCACCTGTGTAAGGCTGCAGGTCAGTTGGAACACAGAAGGCAAAGCAACCATCACACAAGAAACTCAAACCTAAAAACCCATAGGCACAGTTTCTGCAAGGCAAACAGTGCCCAGGCAAGAGAGTAAATCTGGTTTAAAATGTTCAGCTGCCTCTGGCTGATTCTTGAAACAGCATGCATGTTCTACAAGGTCTCCTTTCTGACTGAATGTGACATGTGACACTGAGGGACATGACCAGCCGCAGGTTTTTTCCTCCCCCCCACACCCTCCCCAAGCCAGGCGGGCAGATCCTCGGGCAGCAGCAGGAAATTGCCGAGTTCCCCACCTGCGAAAGCTCTGGCCTCGTCGGTGGGGACGGCCCGGAGGTGGCGCAGGTCGCTCTTGTTGCCCACGAGCATGATGACGATGTTGCTGTCAGCGTGGTCCCGCAGCTCCTTCAGCCACCGCTCCACGTTCTCGTACGTGAGGTGCTTGGCGATGTCGTACACCAGCAGTGCCCCCACGGCTCCGCGGTAGTACCTGGGGACAGGGGACAGCCAGCCAGACACCGTGAGGTTACAGGAGGCTGTGCAATAGTGGGGAACAGCTCTGGCTAGGCCAGCTATGCAAACAATGCCCAGGGCAATTCCCCAGTGCCGGGACCTGACTCGGGAAGCGGAGCAGCCGGACGAAGTTACGCCACAGGGCCAGCTCAGAGTCTGGGAGCAAGGCGAACCCCATGGCTGTGGGGAAACCCTGCATCCCAGACATGAAACTCTGGGCTCTGTGGGAAGCTGCTGTCACCTTCCACCTCTGATCCACTCCTGAAAATTCTCCCCCACCCATTACTGTGGGTGCAGCACAGGCAGGGCCCAGAGTGATAAGGAGACTGCAGAGTGACTCATTGGGTCATAAAAATGTCAGCATGATCTACTCCCTTTACCAAAGGCCACTGCTCCTTTCAAGTGAGAGCCACAGCAATGCATTCAAAGGGAAACAGGCTGTGTTCTCCCACTCCACAGTTCCCTCCAGCTCTACTGAAATCCAGTTTTTGCTATGCTGGTTTTTAACAACCAAACAAGCACACAAGTGAGCAGTCTTTCCTGGCTGTTACAGGAAGATTTCAGCTCTTAGGTTACCACAGATAAAAGGACCAGGAACACTGATATTCCTTTATCATTTGCTTCCATGGAAATGAGTCTCTCAAAGCTCTTGCATTCTAAACTTGAAATGCCCCTAGTTACGTGTCATGAGAGCACAGCAAAGTAAATCAGTCTGTGCAGGAACACACCAGATCGAGTTTCTGGGCTGAATAATATTTAACCTTCCCACCACCACGGGCTGTGGGTATTACCCAATAAAACACAAACACCCGTTTGCAGTTGGTGAGGAACTGGAAGGGCCCAAAATTGCCCTCCCCAGCCAAAGCTTGTCCTCAGCCACCCAGGCTCCACTTACGCTGAGGTTATGGCTCGGTATCGCTCCTGCCCTGCTGTGTCCCAGATCTGAGCCTTTATTGTCTTCCCATCCACCTGGATGCTCCTCGTTGCAAACTCCACTCCAATGGTGCTTTTGCTTTCCAAGTTAAACTCATTGCGAGTGAATCGAGACAGAAGATTGCTCTTGCCCACTCCAGAGTCTCCAATAAGTACAACTGCAAGACAAAAATGATATCAGAATCAGACTCCAGATGAAGACAACACATTGAAAATCACATGCAATAAATATTTCTTTTAAAGAATGAAGCATGAAGGAAAAGAATGGCAACAGCACCATCCTTGTCATGGATCTGGTGTCCAAGTCTCAATAGTTCTGGAAAACCAGAGCTGCCACATTCACCAGCATTTTGAACAGATGTTAGACTTGACATTTAATGGTTGTACTTCAGCCTGCTTTGTCCAACATGGAAGAACGATCCTCTTTTAAGAAGTATATACATGGCTGTCACTGCAAACATTGGTGACCAGATATATTTCCTTGAATACTAGAACTAAAAAACAAAACACAAACCCTACAACCACACAACTGAAATCTGCTTTCACTTTACACTCCTCATGCCTTTGCAGAAGAGAGGTTCCCCACTAGAGCAGAAAAATTTGTGAATGAAAAGAGAACCAAACCAAAGAACCCCCAAGGCCACCATCACACTGCCAGCCAGTTTGAAATGTTTGCTGAGCCACAGCTCTCTGCCCTTCCACAGTCTCCACTGCTGCTGTGGCTTCTGCACACATCAGGCCAGAGCCTGACACTGCTCAAAAAAGCTGCCAGAGGATCACTGAGCCTCACAACTGGATCCACCATTTCCTGGCTCAGCTTGACTCATCCTAGCACCAGTGCCAGGCAAACTAACTGGAAGGATTCAGCTATGCTTGACAAGAGACTGACAGAAGGTTCAAAGTCCAGTTCCTGCAGGAAAAACAGCATCACGAGGATTTGCTGCAATGTCTTGTATAGCTGAGTTGAAAGGTGCAAGTTTAATTTTAACTTAAAACTCAGTACCAAGAGGCAGAACTGTGGATGAAATGTGTTCACAACCAGAGTCATGTGAACAGGAGCCTCTTGGGGTGATCCTATGGCCTTAAGGATGATAAGGTTCCAAACCAGTAGTGAAGAAAAGAGAAGAAAAATAAGATAAAATCTTTGAAAAGAAAGGCCAATAATGAAATTCAGCAGTGAAACAATGCCTGTCCAAGCAAAAAAAGTGCACACTGAAGTGACAAAAAACATTGTGTCTTTGTTTATTTAGAAAAAAACGATTACTTGCTCAGTAACACACATCATTAACTGTTAAGACACCACAACACAGCGTTAAAGATTCTGTGTGGTACAAAAAGGCAATGAGTGCACCAAACACACTCAATGACACAAACCCCCCATGGAGTTCAGTCTAGCAGCAGAAACACTCCCATCTGCTGCTGCAGCCCTCTGCAGCTTCTGTGTAAATAATGCAGAGCCATTCTTTGCTCTGACTGGAAGGGCAGAGCAACACCTTTTAAACTCCCTCTATAAATGAAAAATGCTGTAAACGTTGGCTTCAAGCACGGCCTTGTGCAGAATACTTCATCAAAATAAACATCTTCCCAGCTGCCCGTGCCAGCTGACTCAGCACACAGCCGGCCAAGCACACGAGTTGCAGAAAGCACCCTCTGTTAACCTCTCCTGTGCATGAAGATCAAAAGTGCAGGTAGGTGGCAAGGCCCCGTGCTGAATGCAAACAGGAGTCTGCTTTCCTACGTGCCAGGTCACTGCTGAACAGCTCTGCTGGCACAGAGATGCTACATCCTGATAAATCCAGTGCAGGGGACAGGGCACCACTTGCATCACCACCCCTGGCAAATAGCCACAGCTTTCCTCTGCCACTGGCAAGTCACTTCTTCAACACTGTTTTGGCAGGTTTGGACCGTAGGTTTAGATGACATCATGTCTGTGTTCACTGGGACACACAGCAAGTTCCTAGGAGGAAAAAGTTGAAGCTCCCTTTGCACAGCTCAGTCCTGCTATCACCCAGTAGTGTCCAGAAGCTTCTCTAAGCAAGAAAAGCAATCCACATTCACCATTTCCTTTTCCCAACAGGATACATCATATACCTGTTAAGTATTCCCTCAAACCTGGTTTTGTAGTTCAGTGCAAAGCCCACCTTTAAGTCATTTAACAATAGAGGGATCCCTTTAATTCCTCTGCCAGGTTCTTTTCCTTACTGCGTCTGAATGCCACACTGCTTACGTCCTGAATGGTTTCCAGCACCAGATTAATGTGTCCCAATTATAAGGGCAAAATAATACCTTCCTCCTTGAAGTCAGCTATTTCCTCTACTTAATTGGGCCACTGCAGCTCCTCTTGAACACGGACACGAGGACAGCTTGGAATGTCAGCAGGCGCCTAGGACTCCTCACACCTTCTGCATTTCTGCCAGTCTGGGCAAGTATCACTCTTTAAAGAAAATTATGAACTGAAACAGCCTTAACAGCCACTCAGGTTGTGTTATTAATTTCAGTTTTGCTTTCCTTATCAAGCCACCATATTTTATACTACGCAGTGTTCCCATGTACTACATTCCTAGCATAGAAATGCAACAGGAATGACCCTGGATGGCCAAGTCCCATACTAAACACCCCAAGCAAACAGTTTCTAGGAGGGAAATGACGTTATCTAGGCCATGATAAAGTTAATTGTTCCTGCATGTTGGCCCTTTCATTGGGCTTTTCTTCCAGAAACTCACTCCTAATGGTTAGAAATTGCCTTCTGATTTTCAGAAGGAATTAGTGGTCAGCTGACAGTGGTGTCCATGTGCCAGCATTCTCCATTAGCTTATTAGCGTCTTCTCCCAGTGGTGTTTAGGCTCGAGTATTTACAGAAAGCAACCACATCTTGTCTGGGCTTTGCTGTATTTGCTAATACAAAAACTTGTCAAATGATTCCCTATAAACACATTGTTCATTTCCCCAAACACCCTCCCTACAAGTTTTTCTAATTCTTTTCAGCACAGTGAGAACTGCCCACCTCATTCTAAGTGGGATCTCCCTGTGATGCAGACAAGAATTTTAGTATTTCCATCTCTGCTAGGCATCTCTGGAGCTGGAATTATTTCTCCTGACCATTTCACCTTGATGGCTCAGTCTGCCTGTCATCAGACCTTTAGGTTGACAAACTTTTACTTTACCAGAGTCCAAGTTCTAAGGGATAAACCCTTACATCCCAAATCCCAGCTCATCTGGACTACAGTCCTCATCTGCACAAAGCTCATTTAGCGTCACACTCCCATTTCCTCTGTCCCACCCAACTTGCATCACCCACAAATTCCTTTTCTACATCAGCACTGGAATGAGGAAGGTCTGGAGGAAACATTTTAGCAAGTTCAGCCACAAGACTCAGTCCTGAAATTAATCAATAACCAGCTGTGGAGCAGCACTTCTCTCACAGGAGCAGCACCTCAGGAAGTTGCACAACCAAGGAAAATTGTATTGGCACATCTGAAAGTCATGGAAATGATCTCCCAGCCCCAAGTGACTGATTTAGTGGTGGGACAGTTCAATACTTGCAACCACGTGCTTTCAATCCATGCATTTGACTCTCTATAGCATTTACTACCCCAAACATTTAAGACAAGCATACAAGCATTCAGTGGAGAGACAGAAAAAAAAAGAGTATTAAGTTCACAGTACTGTATAAATTCCATTCTGTAATTCCAGATTCATTTCTGTAGAAGACCAAAATAAGAATTCAATTTCCTAAGCTGCATGAGAAGCAATTTAGAGAACTATGTCAAGAAAGGGTTATTAATTTTTCACCAACATTCCAGCTCACTCACACAATTTTTATTTCTGTAAAACCTCTTAGTTTAAATTTTCAGAAAATATTTTAATTATCTCGTTAAATATGGGATCAGGTTGAAAATAGAGTGCAGCAGCACTAGCTTGTGTTGTCTGTGGAAAAAGTTATTGCACAAGTCACGTATTACATGATCTAGGACAAGTACACCAGCACAAGGAAATCACCACGTCTAAAACCTGTCTCTGCACTGAGCTCTGCTGTTAAGAGACATACCAATAAAAAGCTTGGACGTGCCTTCATGACCCCCAGAAGAACCTGCTGATGAATCCCTCTCCCTGCCCACTTCAGCTGGAGTTCGAAGGGCTTGTGAAAAAATGACTTGATCCTACACATCATAGCTGGTCATAAACCCTACGTGGTCATGATCTATTTTAATCTCCCTCCTCAGCTGTGCCCCATTTTATTCACTCTTTTTCTGTCAAAAAGAGAACTGGTACTCCAGAGGCCTTTGGGGCAGGGATTACCTGTCCATGCAGTCAGTAACACCTCCCAACTGCTCTGCAGTAGATGGCTGTCCAGCAGGTTTGTTGCACCACCAAAGTGCCTCCACATCTGAGGCAGTGAAGGCCAAGGGCTTCTACCACTGTCAAACCAATAGATGTCATGCAACCACACATTGATCTAAACACACAAGTAAAAATGTGTCTTCTAAACCCCAAACCAGCAAGCTGGTTCAGCTTCAGAGCATTTCCTCAATATCAAAGGGAGAAGTTGGAGAAATGAACATGATGCAAAGAAGCAGAGAGCTGAAACTGCACTTCTTCCTAGCAGTAAACTGAATGTCACCCCAAGTCAGGTCCATGACATTAGTCTGCCCCAAATCCAGAGGCCCAGATGGTCAAGGTGCAGACATAATCTTCCTGAGCTTTGTCCACAGAAAACATCTTCTACAAGTGAAGGTTCCTTTGATAACTGCTTATCTATTGCAAGCACATTGATCAAAAAGAGCAAAAGGTTCCTGTACTAAAGCCAGGCTTAATTTATTAAGTAATATCTTTATATCATCACTATATTTTCCTTCTACTAAAATTAGAGCAAGATTTCTATGAACTGGACTTCATAGGCCTTGTTTCCTCAAGGGCCATTCTGAGAACAGCAGGCAGTGCTCTCAGCCAGACCCCAAAAGTATGGAAGAATACAAAGACTGGAAGCTGGACAAGAAGAATTTAACAGAAACTGTTTTTCTCCGAGCTAGGCTTAGTCTTTCCTATATGCTGAATTGTTGCAACATAGTCAGGAGAAGTGTATTTTGTAACAGGTTCCTGGATTTTATTGTACACCAGCACAGGTGGGCTCAGCTTACACCCAGCAGCAGAGTCAGCCAGATTTCAACACACAGCTGCAGTCAGGGGCTGACAGGACAAAACCAGAGGTCTCACAAACACAAACGTGGCAGCTCAGCCCAGGAGCAGTAAAAGACAGCCAGACAAGAGAACATCACACAATTGTTTTAACCAGGTCAAACTCTGAACTCAGTCCCACCAACCTACCCATATAGACCCTTCCTAAACCCAGAAATGTCCTGCTGGCTGAAGTGTCCTGACAGACCAACATCCAGAGTCCGACTCCAAATAACTGATGTCCAAAAACCATGATGTGTATCACAACAAACAGCCTAATCTCTGTCCTAGCCAGCCCCTGCATCTTCAAATAAGCAATGCCTTCAGACTTGCCATTGTAACCGTCACACATGCCCCAAACAAGATTTTTTTGCTTCTATGAATTCATGCAAGCTTTCAAATCCATTTATAATATGCATGGCAATGCACCACTCCAGAATTTGCATACACTCCTGAGAGACTTTGTCCTTTTGCTTTCACCTGCTGCCCAATAAAAGAAGCATTACAGATATCCAGAGAAATTATGACAAACAGGAGATACTTTCCCTATTTGCCCTTATCACTCACTGTTTAAATTTTAATCAAGCTGTACATCAATTCAGTATAAGGGCTATTAATCCATTAGGTCTCTCTTCTGATTATTTTGATGCCTTTCTCCACCTTTTTAATTCGACAACAGCCCTTTCAAAACGAGTATGTCCGTCATTTCACCTCAAATGTATGCCTACATTTCACCTCAATTCCCAAGATGCCCGTGTCTCAAATTCAAACACTGACTTAACGTTGTCCCCAAGTTCCCATTTCCTTTTCCAAAACACTTACTTACCCCTTGCCTTTTTGACCAGTGCCTGGCAAGGAGACATTCAGTTCAGAGACCTACTTTCAATAATTTCCAGATCATTCCAGAGTGGCGACAGCTTGTTTAGAACCACCATCACCTCTGGGAAGTTACAAAAGTTTCCATGTTTTTATTACTCTGCAATTTTGTGTTATTTCAGCTGCCACATCAATCCCAGCTAAGTGACATTGCATCAACTTCCTGCAGCCCACTTTAGCCTGGAAAAACCCTAATCATTTCTCTTCACAACAGCATTTTCACAGCATTCCTGCACCCCCAACAGCTCCTATAAACCAAGCTAAACAGAAAAAGCTTTAGCAAAGGCAATCAATTAAATCAGCTTAGCACTTCTCCCTATAACTGGATCCCAACTTCTTTTTTTCCCAACTATAAAAGGAAGCAGGCCAAATGAAAGATAGGAGCTCTCCCAACAAACTCTGTGTCACTGATATTCCCAGGCTTTCACAGCTAAAACATTAATTACAAGCCCACTGACAGAACTGCATGAACAAAGGTAATTCAATGGCTTTGATAACCTGCACACAAGTACCTACAATAACACTGCCTGATGCCATTAAACCAGTGGTCAGCAAGGTCCTTGCCAGGGCTGCAAGCTGAGAAAAGAGCCTGTTCTGGAACTTCCTGATTTGATTTCCACAGCAATACAGATGACTGATTTATAGGTAGAAATAATGCCACTTTCCACTTGCAACTGGATAAAACAGCTAACAACAAAAATAATGTAATCATTATTACAGGAGCTTAAAGGGTACAGGAAAAAAACATCAATGTTTACCTTTACCTTTATGATGACAAGCACAGGGTCCCTCACCATTACAACACAACAAGCAATGCTCCTAATCCTAAATTCAAATTTACAATACCACATCACAATAAACAACTACTTTTTTACACTTGGTTTTTCAGAGGGATTTGAAAAACTGGATCGTGAACTTTCAGAACATCAGCACTTCTGTACACATTTCACAGTGGGCTACATGAACCTGTCCAGCAGGCTGGTGTTTTACTCTGCAGGGAGTGAAAATTGGGTATTTAACCACAACCTGGAACGTTTTAACCCAACTTGCCACTGCATCACAGACTGGAGGGGCATCAGCGCTGGAAAACAAGGTATTTCTGTGGGAGCCAGCCAGAGCGAGGGCAGGCTGGACAGCGCCTGGAGCAACCTGGGATACTGGAAGGTGTCCCTGCCCATGGCAGAGGTGGAATGCGATGATCTTAAGGTCCTTCCCACCCAAANACCCTCCCTGCAGCCGCCGCAGCGCTTCCGCCCTCCGCGCTCCGCCCGCCCGCCCACGGGCGCTTCCGGGGCAGCGGCGCCGCCGCACGACCGCGCCCGGAGTAGCGCCGCGGCCGCGCCCTCAGCGGGGTTAAAGCGAGCGGGATCCCGCCCGGCCCCCGCGGCCCCCCGAGCACCGAGTCCCCCTCCGGCACCCTGTGGAGAGGGCGGCTGCGCTGCGGCGGGAGAGCCGTGGATGGGACTAGAGGCGGCCGGGAGGGGGGGGTGGCAGAGCGGTTCCATGGTGTAATGGTTAGCACTCTGGACTTTGAATCCAGCGATCCGAGTTCAAATCTCGGTGGGACCTCGCGTTCCTTTTTGCCTGCCGCCGCCNTTCTGTACACATTTCACAGTGGGCTACATGAACCTGTCCAGCAGGCTGGTGTTTTACTCTGCAGGGAGTGAAAATTGGGTATTTAACCACAACCTGGAACGTTTTAACCCAACTTGCCACTGCATCACAGACTGGAGGGGCATCAGCGCTGGAAAACAAGGTATTTCTGTGGGAGCCAGCCAGAGCGAGGGCAGGCTGGACAGCGCCTGGAGCAACCTGGGATACTGGAAGGTGTCCCTGCCCATGGCAGAGGTGGAATGCGATGATCTTAAGGTCCTTCCCACCCAAACTATTCCATGATTCCAGGAGGATTTCGTGATCTCTGGGTGTGGAGCAGCAGGGACATTCCGCTCTTCGCCAAGGGCGCTGAACACAGAAGGCAGCAAAATCGTACTACTGATTAAATTAGTGCATCATCTACCAATATTGAGTATATCTCACCCACTATACAGCTCTATTTAACAGCTGGAAAGGCTCTTATCAACCTTGACGAGTCCTTATCAGCCCTGGGCATCCTTCCTGGCGATCTTTGCTCGCCACCCCGCAGACCGGCCGCCGCCTCAGCCTGTGCCCGGGGCAGCCTCGGACCGGCGCTGACACCAAATCCCCGCTGCCAAACCCTGCCCAGAGCTGACATTTTGGGGTGAGGGAGGGACACCCGAGCGGGGCCCGGCGAATCCCGGAGCGCTCCCAGCGCTCGCCGGGCCCCGCGTCAGGGAGCGGCCCCGGCCCCGCCCGCGGGCCCCGCTGCTCGCCCGCCCGCC